>JARQOC010000003.1:826633454-827028602 GCA_033576535.1 Allobates femoralis | reverse complement strand
AAACGCCAGTATGAAACTAGTCTAAGAAGCTGCAGCAGTGAATGCCCTATTCCACACTACCATCGGTGAGCATGGGGCGCCGATGTGTTATTTTGACAGTGAGGGATCAGATGAGCACACCTGTTTCTGTCATGGCTCACTTCCAGTGAATACCTGCTGAGTGTCGGTGTTTACAGAAAGTGATCATTTCTGTGGTGCAGAGACCTGTATCATCACAGCTCTGTACAGCAGAAGCGATCGCTCACTGCAGAGTTGAGACGCTCCAAGTGAGAAAAAAAGTTTTTAAAAATATGAAAAAAATTAAAAAAAACCTAAAATGTCAAATCACCCCCCTTATTCCCATTGGAAAAAAAACTATATATATAAAAAATATACACATATTTGGTATCACTGTGTTCAGAAATGCTCAGTCTTATCAACATATAAAATAAATTAATCAGATCAGTAAACTTTTTTTGGTCACCGTAACATTGTAATAACAGCCGATCAAAACATCATATCTACGCAAAATGGTCTAATTAGAAACAGCAGCTCAAGACGCAAAAAATAAGCCATCAATAAGCCCCAAATTCTGAAAAATGAGAACGCTACGGGGTGCAGAAAATGGCACAAAAAGCACAACTAGTTATTTTTTTTATCAAACTTCTACATTTCTTTTCACCAATTAGATTACAGTAAAAGTATACATGTCTGTTATCTACAAACTCGTACCGACCTGAGGCATCATACCGATACGTCAGTTTTCCATATAGTGAACATGGCGACTTAAAAACCCAAAAAACAATCATGAAATTGCACTTTTTTTGCAATTTGAATTTTTTCCCATTTTCCAGTACTCTATACTGTATATGGTAAAATAAAGGATGTGATTGAAAAGTACAACTCGTCCTGCAAAAAAACAAGACCCCATAAGTCTATATTGACGGACGAATAAAAAAGTCATGGCTCTTAAATGACGGGTTTCTCATAGCTTCATTGTGGGGGGAACTCGTTTTGGAGAAGGGGGTGTTCTCCTATTATAATACTTCAGTATAGATACTCACTTTTAGATGGAAGACCGAAGCATCCAGCAAATAACAGGAGTAATACTCTCATCTTCTTCACTGATCAGACTGAAATCTTTAGAAGAGTTGAAAAGTTTTGGGAAAAGGGGAAGTAAAGATGATGGTGAAGGCCATGTGACACCGCACTTCATGTGTTTAGGCGGAATACAGAAATGTTCCACTTAGTCATAAAATCCTAAGGAAGATACTACAAATAAACATATATATTGTGTGACTGGTGATAATACAGTGTTGGCCAAAAGTATTGACACCCCTAAGATTCTGTCAGATAATACTCAGTTTCTTCCTGAAAATTATTGCAATCACAAATTCTTTGGTCTTATTATCTTCATTTAATTTGTCTTCAATGAAAAAAACCACAAAAAGAATTGTCCTAAAGCCAAACTGGATATAATTCCACACCAAACATAAAAAAGGGGGTGGACAAAAGTATTGGCACTGTTAGAAAAATCATGTGATGCTTCTCTAATTTGTCTAATTAACAGCACCTGTAACTTACCTGTGGCACCTAACAGGTGTTGGCAATACCTAAATCACACTTGCAGCCAGTTGACATGGATTAAAGTTGACTCAACCTCTGTCCTGTATCCTTGTGTGTACCACATTGAGCATGGAGAAAAGAAAGAAGACCAAAAACTGTCTGAGGACTTGAGAAACCAAATTGTGAGGAAGCATGAGCAATCTCAAGGCTATAAGTCCATCTCCAAAGACCTGAATGTTCCTGTATCTACCGTGCGCAGTGTCATCAAGACGTTTAAAACCCATGGCACTGTGGCCAACCTCCCTAGATGTGGACAAAAAAGAAAAATTGACAAGAGATTTCAATGCAAGATTGTGCGGATGGTGGATAAAGAACCTCAACTAACATCCAAACAAGTACAAGCTGCCCTGCAGTCCGAGGGTACAACAGTGTCAACCTATACTATCCATCAGCGTCTGAATGAAAAGGGACTGTATGGTAGGAGACCCAGGAAGACCCCACTTCTTACCCTGAGACATAACAAAAGCCAGGCTGGAGTTTGCCAAAACTTACCTGAGAAAGCCTACAACGTTTTGGAAGAATGTTCTCTCTTTTTGGGCAAAGGCATCAACATAGAGTTTACAGGAGAAAAAAAGAGGCATTCAAAGAAAAGAACACGGTCCCTACAGTCAAACATGGCGGAGGTTCCCTAATGTTTTGGGGTTACTTTGCTGCCTCTGGCACTGGACTGCTTGACCTAGTGCATGGCATTATGAAGTCTGAAGGCTACCAACAAATTTTGCAGCATAATGTAGGGCCCAGTGTGAGAAAGTTGGGTCTTCCTCAGAGGTCATGGGTCTTCCAGCAGGACAATGACCCAAAACACACTTCAAAAAGCACTAGAAAATGGTTTGTGAGAAAGCACTGGAGACTTCTAAGGTGGCCAGCAATGAGTCCAGACCTGAATCCCATAGAACACCTGTGGAGCGATTTAAAAATGGCAGTTTGGAGAAGGCACCCTTCAAATATCAGGGACCTGGAGCAGTTTGCCACAGAAGAATGGTCTAAAATTCCAGCAGAGCATTGTAAGAAACTCATTGATGGTTACCGGAAGCGGTTGACCGCAGTTATTTTGGCTAAAGGTTGTGCAACCAAGTATTAGGCTGAGGGTGCCAATACTTTTGTCTGGCCCATTTTTGGAGTTTTGTGTGAAATGATCAATGTTTTGCTTTTTGCTTCATTCTCTTTTGTGTTTTTTCATTGAAGACAAATTAAATGAAGATAATAATACCAAAGAATTTGTGATTGCAATCATTTTCAGGAAGAAACTGAGTATTATGTGACAGAATTGCAGGGGTGTCAATACTTTGGGCCAGCACTGTAAGTGTTATTATGGCTCTGTCCATCATTCTAAACTTACCTCTACCTCTATGCACATTTACAATATGGATACATGGAAATAGTAAACTGGGAAATTTAGGATCTCTCACACCAACATTGATCTACAAAGGTACAAAAGGTATTCCAGATACAGAGTTCTAAGATTGGGCCAAAAGACAACTTTGGCTGCACCATTAAAGATAGATCTATGCCCCTGTTATATAGTAATACAATGCAGATGACTGGTGACACAATTATAATGCAGCCTCCATATACTATAATACAGTGTCCATATACTATAATGCAGCCTCCATATACTATAATGCAGTCTCCATATACTATAATGCAGCCTCCATATAATATAATGCAGCCTCCATATACTGTAATGGAACCTCCATATACTATAATGCCTCCATATACTATAATGCAGCATCCATATACTATAATGCAACCTCCATTGGTTATATTATAATGCAGCCTCCTTAGATTATATTATAATGCAGCCTCTTTAGATTATAACATAATGCAGCCTCCATAGAGTATACTGTAATGCAGCCTCCATATACTATAATGCAGCTGCCATAAATTATATTAAAATGCAGCCTCTATATTCTGTAGTGCAGCCTCCATATACTATAATGGAGTCTCCATAGATTATATTATAATGCAGCCTCCATAGAATATTTTATAATGCAGCCTCCATATACTATAATGCAGCCTCCATAGATTATACCAAAATGCAGCCTCCATATTCTGTAATGCAGCCTCTATATACTATAATGCAGCCTCCATAGATTATATTATAATGCAGCCTCCATAGATTATATTAGAATGCAGCCTCCATATACTATGAGGCCCCCCTCAGTGGATTATACTGTAATGCAGCCTCCATATACTGTAATGCAGCCTCCATAGAATATATTATAATGCAGCCTCCATATACTGTAATGCAGTCTCAATATACTATATTTTTGGTGGGGGAGGGGGGATGGTAATGGGAAATTCAGTTATGTAGCCCCATGATTTCTCTGTAAGGCCCTGACCAGAGATTAGAAATAAGATTTGCAGAACCGGAGCCTGGATCAAAGCCTTACAATACTCCTCTTAGCTGTTTCTCCTGTATAGTAGGTGCGCAGGGCTATAATCCGACCACAGCTAGATCATCTTACACATGAAACATCAGGAGTGAATCACTAGGCACTAAATGAATGAGTTATTGAATTTTATATTTGTGTCTGACATTAAAATCACAGATAAACTATTAGATTGTTGTATTCACTTGTGATACTTAGCAGGAGTAATCTATTGCCATAAACACTCATATTTATAATTGTTCTAGTATCTTTGCAGCGGAAATCTGATGAATGTCACACCCCCATATATTAGATGATAATGAGCCATGCTATAAATTGTTCATTAATGTTCAAGAAGTCCCGAATAATCTGTTTAAGGGTCCATTATATTTCTGAGATAAATGTCTTAGATGGAATGTACCAGTTTACTCCTGTATTGTTTTCAATAATCAAAGTGTACATATATATATATTTATTCTCTATAGTACTATATAGTAGCCACTAGAGGGAGACAGTAATCAATGAAAGAAGTTCTTGCATCCCAGCCTCCACATGCGAAGTGTCAGCTCTTCAGACGAGTTTATGTTTTATCTCCAAATCTTCGGAGAAGATACGATAATCAGGGGCATAATGACAACCGGTGCAGGGATTGCAGTCGCACCTGGGTCCAGAAGACTAGGGGGCCCCAAAAGTCCATTTTACCTATAGAAAAAGACTATTGCTATTACAGATTTGCAATAATTGAGGGCCCCGTTGGAGCTTTCACACTGGGGCCCTTGAGCGTCAAGTTACACCACTGGTAATAAGATACAATGTAATAACAGATATAGCAGGAATATTTATCAGTCATACATGCGTTATTCTATAGGTTTAATATTGTGTAGGTCCTTTATGACTTCACGAGACTCCTGAAGAAGACCTCTGGTATCTGGTACCGAGCGTTCACAGACAATCCTATAAGTCCACTTTGTGGCTCGGTGCAGTATTTATGGATCGGACTTGTTTTTTCCAGAATATGGAGGCGTCATCACCTTGTTCTCTTCGTCATGTTCCTTCATTCTTGGATAGTTTTGCAGTGTGGTGCGGCGTTATCCAGATGAATGAAGCATTTGGTAATCCCCTTGTACAGGGGTCCGCAATGAGTCCAGTGGTTTTATAGGTGGTACGTGTCACATCATCATGATGCCAGGACATAAGGCTTCCCAGCAGAATATTAACCCATCACATTGCCTCTACCAACCTTCCCCCTCTGCCATACCACTAACTCATCCGTCCACATGATGGAACAAGTGAATCAGACCAGGTCATCTTTTTCATTGCCCCATGGTCAAGTTTTGATACTTCTGTGGCGTTGGAGGGAATTGGACTTGTGCACACGGAGCCATCTGCAGCTTCACATCCCCGTCTACAGCGAGCTGCGATGCTCTGCGTCTCTTGACTCCTGTCTATCATAGCCAGAACAAGCTTATTCTTTTTTTTTTTTACTAATTCCGTTACAGAACATCCTTTGTAGGTTCAGAACAGAAAACTAGTTTTCACTATACTTTAGTGGAGCTTTTGAAATTGATATTTGCTAGATTCAACACATTTTCCACAAAAATTAAATGTATGCATGAATCTAAATCTAAAGCTCAGAAAATACACATGGGTAGGGGAGAAAGAGAGAGATGACCCTACTGACCATAAGAATTTACACTCTCCAGAAGAGAGAGGACCCTGCTGATCAAGAGGTTACATGCTACAGAAGAGTGAGAGGATCCCGCTGACCATAAGAGCTTATACTCTACAGAAGAGAGAAACAGAGAGAGAGAGAAGATCCCACTGACCATAAGAGCTTGCACTCTACAGTAGAGTGAGAGAGAGGACCCCTCTGACTATAAAAGCTTACACTCCTCAGGAGAGAGAAACAGAGAGGATCCCACTGACCATAAGAGCTTGCACTCTACAGTAGAGTGAGAGAGAGGACCCCTCTGACTATAAAAGCTTACACTCCTCAGGAGAGAGAAACAGAGAGGATCCCACTGACCATAAGAGCTACACTCTACAGTAGTTACCCTGCTGACCATAAAAGCTTACACACTACAGGAGAGAAAAAGAGAGCCGACCCTGCTGACCATAAAAGATTATGTGACACCCCTACGGTTCGGTTGCCACAGGGACACCTGGTGCACGGAGGAATTTCCACATCAGGTAAACTTGCACATACAACACCTTCCACCCCAGACCTGAAGCAGTAGCTCCACTTGCTGCCTTCAGGCAAGGTCCCCTTTAAATTCAGACCCAGGGGAGGAGTTAGGCAGTGCAGTATGGAGCAGTACTGTGAAGACACCTGGTGAACGGTGCCGCACTAGGCCCGTGCCAGAGGGAAGCCTAGCCAGTGTAAGGGACCCAGGAGTGAGGGTCAGAGGCAAGGCAAGGAACAGAGTGGGGGCAGAGGAACCATACTGGTTCACCCCAGGAAAGCAACCAAAGCAACCCGGACACCGGAGTTCGAGTCTGCAAGGGTCCAGTTAGCCCAGCAGAGAATACCGGAGGACCAGGGAGACTTCAGTCTCCTGTCAGTAACTTGTAGCACAGCAATCAACAGAGCCAGGGACCACAGAGGAGTTAGCGGTGCCCAGTAGAAGGTCCTCATTGCCTGCTATACAAGTGAGGGGCACAGGAGAGGTCAGGGTCAAGTTCCAGGCAGGCCAGGACTTAAGCACACACACAGAAACAAGGAGGCCTCACAACTCATCATGTATGGAAATCCTGAACTGCCACCCGACCACCTGGACAGTACCCTGGATGTTCCCTTGAACCATCACCATCAGTAAAAGGTACGGAAACAACTTCCAGCGTGTGTGTGTGTGTTATTACGGCCCCTTATCCTGCCCTTAACATAGACTGTCTGCCAGCATCTCCACCTGATGAGCTGCCTTCCCCTGCAGCACAAGAGACAAGGCTGAGTGGAGAACTGCCTCCCTGTGTAAAAATCCTTATCATCCATCACTGCCTTGGGGATCTTGCTCCACCTACGGGGAGCGTTACCAACCCAGCTGCCTCATCATCACCCTGGAGGTCTGCAAGCAGCGCCGGTATCATTACCGGATATTGTAGGTGGCGTCACAAACTCTTTTTATTTAATTTTTATTATTCTCCTTTTTCAGTGACCACCAGGGCCACAGGCCGTGGCACAGACCGTCCGTGACATCCCCCATGAAACCAAACGCCCGGGACGGGGTACGCCACGGCTCTGCGTTTGGTCACTTACACTCCTCAGGGAGAGAGAAACAGAGAGGACCCCGCTGACCATAAAAGCTTACACTCTACAGGAGAGATTATCTTGCTGACCATAAGAGCTTACACTCTGCAGGAAAGAGAGAGAGAGGACCCCATTGACCATAAGAGTTTACAGTCCTCAGGAGAGAGATTATCCCACTGACCATAAGAGCTTACACTCTACAAGAGAGAGATAGAAGACCTCACTGACCACAAGATCTTACACTTTATAGGATAGAGAGCACAAGGACCCCACTAACCATAAGAGCTTACTCTCTACAGGGGAAAGATGATCTCGTGGACCATAAGAGGTTACCCTCTACAGGAGAGTTAAAGAGAGAGAGAGAGGACCCCATTGACCCTAGGAGCTTAAACTCTACAGGACAGAGAGAGAGATGACGCCACTGATTGTAAGAGCTTAAACTCTACAGGACAAGAGAGGGGGGGGGACAAGAGGCGCAATAGTGCCCTTATCACTAGACACTAAAAACAAGTAGGTGAGAAAAGGTTCACTCACCTAGTCCAGTTGTGCCACCCACAACTGGTTAAAAGGCCTGATAGGATAAGTGTCCTGATGGCTGCTGCTGGACTTCCACCGGTCTCCACTCGGGTAGACGAAATTGAAGCTCTGGGAAAGGAAGGTGTGTCACAGTCCGCGCTGCCAAGAAATCCGCTCGTAAATAACGTTAGTAATCGGTATCCAAATCAATCATTTTTATTCATCCAACGCGTTTCAACGCCCTCCTGAGGAAGACGCCAGGAGGGCGTTGAAACGCGTTGGATGAATAAAAATGATTGATTTGGATACCGATTACTAACGTTATTTACGAGCGGATTTCTTGGCAGCGCGGACTGTGACACACCTTCCTTTCCCAGAGCTTAAACTCTACAGGAGAGAGAGAAGACCCCACTCACCATAAGAGCTTAAACTCTACAGGAGAGAGAGGGAGAGAGAGAGAAAGAAAAGAGAGTACCCCACTGACCATAAGAGCTTAAATTCTATAGGAGAGAGATTATTTCACTGACTATAAGAGTTTAAACTCTATAGGATAAAGAGAGAGGGCCCCACTGACCATAAGAGCTTACACGCTATAGGAAAGAGAGAGGACCCCACTAACCATAAGAGCCTACACTTTACCGGAGAGTGAGGACCCAAACTGACCATAGGAGCTTACACTCTACATAAGAGAGAGAACTCCTCTGACTCTTAGAGCTTACACTCTGCAGGAGAGAGAGAAAACACTGCTGGGCATAAGAGCTTACACTCATCTGTGTGCATTTATACTAAGCAGCCTCCCCCTCCATACATTGGTAGGTTGTGGGTGGTTGTTTCCACAGCATTTTGTCCTTTGCCTCCCCCTTAATCATGGGGTCTGCTGTTAGTTTTATTTGTGACTTGGTGTTGATTCTTCTTCCTTAGCCGACTTCTGGTAGGCACTAAGCACTACATACCGGGATCTCTCCACAAATCCTATCGTTCTGGAGATGCTCAGACAATCATTATTATTCAGTTCACCTGTGAGTGGTCTTAGTATCAATGATGAAAAATATTCAGACTGCATGTTCATTTCATATCTCATTCCTGGTTAGTGTTGTGCAGATATTTTATTAAAGGGAATCTGTGACGCCCCTATGGCTAGGCGCCACAGGGAGGTACTGCATCCCAAACAGTAGGTGTATTGCCTCCGTAGTCATGGGTTTGGGGTTCTCCTTTATAGAGTCTGTCCTCAACACACAACAGTAGGCCACCCTAGAGTAGGGGACTGGTTATTCAGTAGGTCCCAAAGGGGGTGGAGCCTAGGTTAGAGCAGGAGACTTGAGAGAGAGTTTATGGAGACAGTGCTGGGAAGACAGCCAGAGAGGACATGCCTGACAGGGCTGCTGACAGGAGGGCACCTCTCTTTAGGAAGGTGATCCAGGAAAGAAGGATATGGTCCAGGACTGGTTGGAGCCGGCTGGAAACGTCTGGGGACAGCAACTGGCATACCGGAGCTGAGGCAGTGAGGCAGTGAGGCGGTGAGTGGTCTATACCTCACTGCAAACCGTACGACTGTGGGACCAGAATAAAGGAGCCATAGTGCCACAAAGACGTACCTTCACCTCAGTCTCAAAACAGGACCAGGACACTCTAGATAATGGGCCAAATACCGGTGGAGGGAGGATTTGTTTTTTGTCGCTCCTGTCCGTACTTGTAAGGAACAAGCCATGTCTTCCAGTAACAGACCAGGGGTCTGGCGAGGAGTTCTGCAAAGGCGGTTAAGGACAGTGTAAGGAAAGACTGAGACCTCGAAAGCCATAAAGGAAGGTACACCGACAGACTCTATAAGGCAACCCGAAACCGGTGGCTACGTTCCCACTGAACCAGACTGTTACTGTGTACTATTACATCTGCTGGAACGTGTAAAGTGATGTTTGGAGTTGAATCGATGTCTGTCCTCCTTCCCGCCAGTGCCCAGAGGTGCCTCAGCATCATCAGAGGGGTATGAACAATGACTCTCCTCATCCATCCCCGCTACCCTGAGGTAAAGCTCCACCTGTGGGGAGCTGTACTATAGTAAACTGCTTCCCATCACCTCAGCGGCCGGCCTGCAGCGCTGATATCAACATTACCAGGATCCACAGGTGGCGTCACAACAACATTTCCCCCATCTTCCCCATCATCGCCTTTCATTGAGGGTTAGGGCACTGAATCGGGAAATTGACCACCCGTGATCCCCGTTACAGCCACCCACCCATCCCGGTATCAGAGTACCCCACCCTGGCCGACTCAAATCTGTCAGCAGATCTTTGCTATGTCATCTGAGAGCAGTATGATGTAGGCAAAGAAACCCTGAATCCAATGATGTATCACATAGATTACTTACTATTGCTGTTCTGACACAATCATATCATTTAAATTTAGCCATGCACCAGAGATGCGAAAGCTGCCCCCGCCCACACCAGGCTCTGTATGTGCAATGTCTATAGACAAAGATCTGCCCCCACCCACACCAGGCTCTGTATGTACAATGTCTATAGATAGAGAGCTGCCCCACCCACACCAGGTTCTGTATGTACAATGTCTATAGACAGAGAGCTGTCCCCACCCACACCAGGCTCTGTATATACAGTACAATGTCTATAGACAGAGGGCTACTGGCACCCACACCAGGCTCTGTATATACAATGTCTATAGACAGTGAGTTACCCCTGCCCACACCAGGCTCTGTATATACAATGTCTATAGATAGAGAGCTGCCTTGCCCACACCAGGCTCTGTATGTTCAATGTCTATAGACAGAGCACTGTCCCCGTCCACACCAGGCTCTGTATGTACAATAAAGAAATAAAACCAGAGCTGGAACTAAAGTGAAACTCTGCAGTGGTGCGAGTTCCCACTGCCCTCATAATGGAAAAACCAACAAAAAAACCAACAAATGAGCAAATACCAGGCTCTGTATGTACAATGTCTATAGACAGGGAGCTCATCCTGCCCACACCAGGCTCTGTATATACAATGTCTACAGACAGAGAGCTCACCCCGCCCACACCAGGCACTGTATATACAATTTCTACAGACAGAGAGCTCACCCCGCCCACACCAGGCACTGTATGCACAATGTCTATAGACATTGACCTGACTCCACCCACACCAGGCTCTGTGCGTACAATTAAGCAAACCAATAATTGTTCAAATATAAGTCTATATCAAATCAAACAAGCCTATAACTGTATAGAGTAAGCAGCTGGAGTCAGGGGCTGGCTGGCTGCTGTTACCCCAGGTAACCTGGCCTGGTGCCTAGTGAGGAGGATCGGGGGGGGTTGCGATAAGTGAGGAAGTGAGGGGCGGGGGAGTGCATCCTCACTTCACGGCTGTCTCCACTCCAGTCCCGGGTCCTGCAGCTTCTCAAGTTTATGCTGCCTTGCGGCCGCTCTCCCTAATGTGGGCAGCCCTTCACTAGGACTGTACCACCGGCCCGGGGGGCAAACCTGGGCCAGTCCGCCCCTGGCTGGAATAAATAACAAATCTTTGTTGAAAAATAATTACAAATATTTAAAAAAGGGGAAGATTCACACAGATTGCACGTCCACCCTCGGGGTGCTTGCTTTTGACCTTGGTTTATAAGTTTGACTTCATGCAATGTTGCAATCATTTGGTTTTTGATATCTCCATAGGTTAATTATCTTTGACATTTTTTTAGTTGTATCAGGTTGCACCTTTGGGAAAAAACTTATGAGATAACTTTATCTGATGTATTTCTCCTCATATTATTTTTGTTCTTCCTCTTTGTCATTATATGGAAAACTTTTTTTCCTCACTTAGTTCTTCCTTTAATGCTCTCCGTGTCCATCAACTGGGCTTTTTGATACTTTATGACAATGAAATAATTCTCTTATGCGTATTACTGCAAAAGACATGCATTTCATTAAGAGCTACTTACCGTACTCTATACATTTATCATCTTTCTTTATGTACAATGTCTATAAACAGTGAGCTGCTAATCACAGCAGGGGGAGTGTGAGACTCCCGAGCACAGGGCAATGTATTCCGAGCAATGATAATCTTCTGGTGCTAAAATAAACATTGCACGTAAACAACAACCAGAACCTTGGTAAGAGATGCATCAGAGAAATCTGTGTGTTAACCCTTACAGCATGCTGTCTTCATATTGCCTAGCAAAAACCTGCTTACAGAATCCCTTTAAATAAATAATAGTCTTAATATGACACCTAGTGGTCACTTGTGATTTGGCAAGAATCTATGTTAAAGGGGAACTTCAAGGAGAAAAAAACTTAGAGTACAGTCCCTGCAGGAACATGATGAAGCAGAGTTGTACATTTCAGTTCTAGGATCTATATGTGGCGCCCCTGCAGTCTGGTCACCCCTATTAGTTTGCAGCAGCCGGGTCGGTAAGTCCAGTCACCCACAAACACACCCAACACACCCCGATCCCAGAGCGAGTTTGTGAACCAAGATAGTGGGATGGCTCAGGAGCTGTGGGATGGCTGGTGGAGAAAGCTGGTGGGTGGGACGCTAATGCAGGGAGTGGTCAGGGAAAAGAAGACAAAGGGACTAAGGGAAAACACCCCAGGAAGTAGGGAGGAGGTCAGTCGGAGGAGGAAAAAGGGACAGCGAAGACAGAGAGCACAGATCCGGAGGTTCGAGCTTCGATGAGGCTACAGCCAATGCAAACCCAAAGATTATTATTTCAGAAAATTAAGGTAGGGAGGATGAAGGGTCTGAGAGATAAAATATGACCTAAATAGTTATCAGAGGCTTCACCTTATGTGGTTGTGAGAGTCACAACCACTATAAAAGCAGATCACGGCTGCTACAGTCCCCAGCGTGGTGCATATAGAGTAGGGAGGTTAAAGGGTTAAACACCGCGCTGCCATATTCCTCGAGACATCAAGGGTGATTATAATATTGATTTATTAGTCAACGCGTTTCAAGACTCCCAGAAATGCCCTGAAACATGGCAATATGATATTGATTTGTCCAGAAGAAGGGACCAAGGAGCCCTAAAATGCTTTGACTAATAAATCGATATTATATTCACCCTTTCATGTCTCATGGAATATGGCAGCACGGTTTTTAACCCTTCATCCTCCCTACTCTATATGCACCTGTTAAATAAATTAACTTTTTGATATTATTCTAGTTCATTGAGATGCACCTGTATATAATACACTGAAAATGTTTTTAAAAAACCCTAGTATGGCATACAGAAGTATAGTACAGCATATATAGTATAGTATATTATATATATATATATATATTATATAGTATAAGTATAGTATATATAGAAGTATAGAAGAAGCTGTCTTTTTTTTTTTAAAGGATATTAATTTTACGGAATAAATGAAATGGATATTATATTCCAAGGGTCAGTTTGGTTATGTTGATGCCCAATGCATGGACATCAGCTTCAATGATCTTCTGGCTGAAGGGACACAAATCCCCACAAACTCCACCAAAATCTTGTAGAAAGTCTTATCAGAAGAGCAGGAGTTGATATATCTGCCGAGGGTCCGACTCTTTATTACTACCCAATGCCAAATCTCTAACGCACGTGGTCCATTTCCATAATGTCCCAACCCCACCGTATCCATTTCCATAATGTCCCAACCCCACCGTATCCATTTCCATAATGTCCCAACCCCACCGTATCCATTTCCATAATGTCCCAACCCCACCGTATCCATTTCCATAATGTCCCAACCCCACCGTATCCATTTCCATAATGTCCCAACCCCACCGTGTCCATTTCCATAATGTCCCAACCCCACCGTATCCATTTCCATAATGTCCCAACCCCACCGTATCCATTTCCGTAATGTCCCAACCCCACCGTATCCATTTCCATAATGTCCCAACCCCACCGTATCCATTTCCATAATGTCCCAACCCAACCGTATCCATTTCCATAATGTCCCAACCCCACCGTATCCATTTCCATAATGTCCCAACCCCACCGTATCCATTTCCATAATGTCCCAACCCCACCGTGTCCATTTCCATAATGTCCCAACCCCACCGTATCCATTTCCATAATGTCCCAACCCCACCGTATCCATTTCCGTAATGTCCCAACCCCACCGTATGCATTTCCATAATGTCCCAACCCCACCGTATCCATTTCCATAATGTCCCAACCCCACCGTATCCATTTCCATAATGTCCCAACCCCACTGTATCCATTTCCATAATGTCCCAACCCCACCGTATCCATTTCCATAATGTCCCAACCCCACCGTATCCATTTCCATAATGTCCCAACCCCACCGTATCCATTTCCATAATGTCCCAACCCCACCGTATCCATTTCCTTAATGTTCCAACCCCACCGTATCCATTTCCATAATGTCCCAACCCCACCGTATCCATTTCCATAATGTCCCAACTCCACCGTATCCATTTCCATAATGTCCCAACCCCACCGTATCCATTTCCATAATGTCCCAACCCCACCGTGTCCATTTTGCTGGATGTTTTCTTCCGAGCTGTTTATATACAGTCGTCTCAGTTCTCAGCTCTACGTCTTTCTCCTTTTCTCGGAGCCTCTTGTTGACATAATAAGGAAATATCAGACTATTGTAAAGGAGATAAGGAATTTGTTATTATTACAGGACAGTTCAGGAACATTGTGCTCATGTTAGTGGTTACTCTTTATCCTCGGTTCAGGTAGTTCCAGTCAATACATTTAAGTCAATGCATTTTGGAAGTGAGTTGGTTCAAATTAGTGGTCTCAATAGTCACGTGCCGTACTTAGGCTAGGGTCACACATAAGCCCTGGATCCGTTATTGGCATCAGTTTTTCCACTTTTGTGTTCTAAGTCCAAAAACTGATGCCAAAAACGAAGGCTGCATTCAAGTGTGACTGCAATGGTGTCAGTTTTTTTACAGGACCCAAAAAACGTTGCAAGCAATGTTTTTGGGTGCAGTAAAAAAAGGGATCCTTTTTTTAAAACATGGGGCCCTGTGGGAAAACAGATCCGTTTTTTAGAGCATTGTTTATGGCAAACAAAAACGGATCCGTTTTTTTAGAGCATTGTTTATGGAAAAATGGCAAAGTCCAAAAAACGCAGAGCTGCACCGGAGGGTCAAAAGGCACCCTAAAAAAATGGATCAGTTATTGAAAACAAGGGAAAAAACTGATGGCCATGTGTGACTCTAGCCTTACTGACATCCCTGTTATGGCCCAGTCACACAGTGCCACCTCGCCGGAGATGTCGGCTGCGACTGGCGGGAGTGCGCATGCTTTTGGCCCCCGCCAGCGTCGCCGCCCCCTATTTACATGAGGAGACACCTCCGGCGATGCACCGGCAAGCTGACAGGCGGCATCGCCGCCGGGGTGTCTCAAAACCCCAGCAGTGATGCAGTACAATGGGAGCCTGTGGCTCCCATCACCTGTCAGGTTGCCGGCTGCTCTGAAACCAGGCGACCAGTAAAAGGCGTCGCCACCTCATAATTACATTAGGCAATGCAGGGGTGATATCGGTGCCGATAGGTCACACCCATGCATTGCCTAACAAATCGGCGGTACTGTCGCCACGTGTGTCAGTGACTGCCTACTGTTAGAGACTCAGGGAGCGAGCCGCGGTCTGGAAATAACAGCGGGAGACACCAATTATGGATGAGATTGTTCTCCCCAGAAACAAAAACATTGCAAGCAACGTTTTTGTATCCGGGAGAAAAACTCCACTTCTCCCGGATTCTTCTGGCGAGATGGAAGTCGCATGGCAGATAGCTGCCATCCGGCACCATAGGATACTATGGGGCCAAAATCCAGTCTGAGGCTGTCACCATTGACAGCCCCGGACCGGACCTGACCGCAGTGTGAAGGCACCCTGACTTTCAGTGCAGCAAACTCACTCCAGAGGTTCAGTGAGGATCTCTGAATGATCCAATGTTGTCAAAAAAATGACAATGTGTGTAATCAAGTCTCCGTATAAATGCACCTGCTCTGTGATAGTCTCAGGCCACGTTCACATGCTGAGTATTTAATGAGTTTTTTACCTCAGGATTTGAAGACAAAACTTGAAGTGGAGCAATCAGAGGAAAAGTCTAATAGAAACATCTGCACCACTTCTGGATTTAATCATCCAGTCCTGGTTTTGGCTACAAATCCTGAGGTAAAAAACTCATCAAATACTCAGCGTGTGCACATGGCCTCAGGGTTCTGTTTCAAGTGCAGAGAGTATCATGAAGATCCAGGAACACACCAGGCAGGTCTGAGATACTGTTGTGGCGAAGTTTAAAGCCGGATTTGGATACAAAAAGATTTCCCAAGTTTTAAACATCTCAAGGAGCGCTGTGCAAGCGATCATATTGAAATGGAAGGAGTATCAGTCCACTGCAAATCTACCAACACCCGGCCGCCCCTCTAAACTTTCATCTCCAACAAGGAGAAGACTGATCAGAGATGGAGCCAAAAGGCCCATGATCACTCTGGATGAACTGCGGAGATCTACAGCTGAGGTGGGAGAGTCTGTCCATAGGACAACAATCAGTCATACACTGCACAAATCTGGCCTTTATGGAAGAGTGGCAAGAAGAAAGCCATTTCTCAAAGATATCTATAACAAGTCTCGTTTGAAGTTTGCCACAAGGCACTTGGGAGACACCAAACATGGAATAAGGTGCTCTGGTCAGATGAAACCAAAATCGAAATTTTTGGCTACAATGCAAAACAATATGTTTGGTGTAAAAGCAACACAGCTCATCACCCTCAAAACATCCCCGCTGTCAAACATGGTGGTGGCAGCATCATGGTTTGGGCCTGCTTTTCTTCAGCAGGGACAGGGAAGATGGTTAAAATTGATGGGAAGATGGACGGAGCCAAATACAGGACCATTCTGGTGTTATGGCAATAAATCTAATATATAATTGCCTTAGCGCACTTCCGTCATTTTCGGCGCTACTCCCGTCGTCGTGGACGTGGCTGCTGCAAGGCAGCCACGCTACGCACGAAGCATTGGCCGCGTAGCGGCCATTGCGAGTCGTTAGGTGGCGCGAGCAATGGCTGCGAGGCCATTGCGAGCCGTTGCCGGAGAGCGCGCGCTCTCTCTCTCTCGGCCCCGGTGCTCCCCTCTGTGCCTCTGTGCAGGCCCCGGTGCTCCCCTCTGTGCCTCTGTGCAGGCCCCGGTGCTCCCCTCTGTGCCTCTGTGCAGGCCCCGGTGCTCCCCTCTCCCCTCCTCTCCTGCAGACTGCAGGGGTTAAAACTGGGAGGAGGAGCGCGGATAGTGGCCGGATGCGGCCGGATCCGGCGAGTACATTAACCCCCCTGCAGGCCCCAGTGCTCCCCTCTCCCCCTCCTCTCCTGCAGACGGCAGGGGTTAAAACTAGCTCCGCATCTTTTATTCTCACCTCTCCCGGCTCCAGCGGCGCGATCTAGCTCTATCCTCAGATGCTAACAGGAAGTCTCGCGATGTAAGAGTCACATCAGCGGTCATGTGACTCTTACATCGCGAGACTTCCTGTTAGCATCTGAGGATAGAGCTAGATCGCGCCGCTGGAGCCGGGAAAGGTAAGAATAAAAGATGCTGAGCTATTTTTAACCCCTGCCGTCTGCAGGAGAGGAGGGGGAGAGGGAAGCACCAGGGCCTGCAGGGGGGGTTAAGGTACTCGCCGGATCCGGCCGCTTCCGGCCACATCCGCCCACTATCGCGCTCCTCCTCCCAGCTCCGGAGGAGAGGACGGGGAGAGGGGAGCACCGGGGCCTGCACAAGGGAGAGCAGCACTGTCACCTCTGTGTGCATAGTACCTGCAGCGCCATTGTCACCTCTGTGTGTATAGTACCTCCAGCACCATTGTCACCTCTGTGTGTATAGTACCTGCAGCGCCATTGTCACCTCTGTGTGTATAGTACCTCCAGCACCATTGTCACCTCTGTGTGTATAGTACCTGCAGCGCCATTGTCAACTCTGTGTGTATAGTACCTGCAGCACCATTGTCACCTCTGTGTGTATAGTACCTGCAGCGCCATTGTCACCTCTGTGTGTATAGTACCTCCAGCACCATTGTCACCTCTGTGTGTATAGTACCTGCAGCGCCATTGTCACCTCTGTGTGTATAGTACCTGCAGCACCATTGTCACCTCTGTGTGTATAGTACCTGCAGCGCCATTGTCACCTCTGTGTGTATAGTACCTGCAGCGCCATTGTCACCTCTGTGTGTATAGTACCTGCAGCGCCATTGTCACCTCTGTGTGTATAGTACCTCCAGCACCATTGTCACCTCTGTGTGCATAGTACTTGCAGCGCCATTGTCACCTCTGTGTGTATAGTACCTGCAGCGCCATTGTCACCTCTGTGTGTATAGTACCTGCAGCACCACTGTCACCTCTGTGTGTATAGCACCTGCAGCACCATTGTCACCTCTGTGTGTATAGTACCTGCAATGCCATTGTCACCTCTGTGTGCATAGTACCAGCAGCGCCATTGTCACCTCTGTGTGTATAGCACCCGCAGCGCCATTGTCACCTCTGTGTGTATAGTACTTGCAGCACCATTGTCACCTCTGTGTGTATATCACCTGCAGTGCCATTGTCACCTCTGTGTGTATTGTACCAGCAGCGCCATTGTCACCTCTGTGTGTATAGTACCTGCAGCACCATTGTCACCTCTGTGTGTATAAACACCTGCAGCGCCATTGTCACCTCTGTGTGTATAGCACCTGCAGCGCCATTGTCACCTCTGTGTATATAGTACCTGCAGCACCATTGTCACCTCTGTGTGTATAGTACCTGCAGCGCCATTGTCACCTCTGTGTGTATAGCACCAGCAGCGCCATTGTCACCTCTGTGTGTATAGCACCTGCAGCGCCATTGTCACCTCTGTGTGTATAGTACCTCCAGCACCATTGTCCCCTCTGTATGTAAAGAACCTGCAGCGCCATGGTCACCTCTGTGTGTATAGTACCTGCAGCGCCATTGTCACCTCTGTGTGTATAGTACCTCCAGCACCATTGTCACCTCTGTGTGCATAGTACCTGCAGCGCCATTGTCACCTCTGTGTGTATAGTACCTGCAGCGCCATTGTCACCTCTGTGTGTATAGTACCTGCAGCACCATTGTCACCTCTGTGTGTATAGCACCTGCAGCACCATTGTCACCTCTGTGTGTATAGTACCTGCAACGCTATTGTCACCTCTGTGTGTATAGTACCTGCAGCACCATTGTCACCTCTGTGTGTATAGTACCTGCAGCGCCATTGTCACCTTTGTGTTTATAGTACCTCCAGCACCATTGTCACCTCTGTGTGCATAGTACCTGCAGCGCCATTGTCACCTCTGTGTGTATAGTACCTGCAGCGCCATTGTCACCTCTGTGTGTATAGTACCTGCAGCACCATTGTCACCTCTGTGTGTATAGTACCTGCAGCACCATTGTCACCTCTGTGTGTATAGCACCTGCAGCGCCATTGTCACCTCTGTGTGTATAGTACTTGCAGCACCACTGTCACCTCTGTGTGTATATCACCTGCAGTGCCATTGTCACCTCTGTGTGTATAGTACCTGCAGCGCCATTTTCCCCTCTGTGTGTATAGTACCTGCAGCACCATTGTCACCTCTGTGTGTATAACACCTGCAGCGCCATTGTCACCTCTGTGTGTATAACACCTGCAGCGCCATTGTCACCTCTGTGTGTATAGTACCTGCAGCACCATTGTCACCTCTGTGTGTATAGCACCTGCAGCGCCATTGTCACCTCTGTGTGTATAGTACTTGCAGCACCACTGTCACCTCTGTGTGTATATCACCTGCAGTGCCATTGTCACCTCTGTGTGTATAGTACCTGCAGCGCCATTGTCACCTCTGTGTGTATAGTACCTGCAGCACCATTGTCACCTCTGTGTGTATAACACCTGCAGCGCCATTGTCACCTCTGTGTGTATAGCACCTGCAGCGCCATTGTCACCTCTGTGTATATAGTACCTGCAGCACCATTGTCACCTCTGTGTGTATAGTACCTGCAGCGCCACTGTCACCTCTGTGTGTATAGTACCTGCAGCGCCATTGTCACCTCTGTGTGTACAGCACCTGCAGCGCCATTGTCACCTCTGTGTGTATAGTACCTGCAGCGCCATTGTCACCTCTGTGTGTATATCACCTGCAGTGCCATTGTCACCTCTGTGTGTATAGTACCTGCAGTGCCATTGTCACCTCTGCATGCATAGTACTTGCAGCACCATTGTCACCTCTGTGTGTATATCACCTGCAGTGCCATTGTCAGCTCTGTGTGTATAGTACCTGCAGCGCCATTGTCACCTCTGTGTGTATAGTACCTGCAGCACCATTGTCACCTCTGTGTGTATAACACCTGCAGCGCCACTGTCACCTCTGTGTGTATAGCACCTGCAGCGCCATTGTCACCTCTGTGTACATAGTACCTGCAGCACCATTGTCACCTCTGTGTGTATAGTACCTGCAGCGCCATTCTCACCTCTGTGTGTATAGCACCTGCAGCGCCATTGTCACCTCTGTGTGTATAGCACCTGCAGCGCCATTGTCACTTCTGTGTGCATAGTACCTGCAGCACCATTGTCACCTCTGTGTGCATAGTACCTGCAGCACCATTGTCACCTCTGTGTGCATAGTACCTGCAGCGCCATTGTCACCTCTGTGTGTATAGTACTTGCAGCACCACTGTCACCTCTGTGTGTATATCACCTGCAGTGCCATTGTCACCTCTGTGTGTATAGTACCTGCAGCGCCATTGTCACCTCTGTGTGTATAGTACCTGCAGCACCATTGTCACCTCTGTGTGTATAACACCTGCAGCGCCATTGTCACCTCTGTGTGTATAGCACCTGCAGCGCCATTGTCACCTCTGTGTATATAGTACCTGCAGCACCATTGTCACCTCTGTGTGTATAGTACCTGCAGCGCCACTGTCACCTCTGTGTGTATAGTACCTGCAGCGCCATTGTCACCTCTGTGTGTACAGCACCTGCAGCGCCATTGTCACCTCTGTGTGTATAGTACCTGCAGCGCCATTGTCACCTCTGTGTGTATAGTACCTGCAGCGCCATTGTCACCTCTGTGTGTATAGTACCTGCAGCGCAATTGTCACCTCTGTGTGTATAGTACCTGCAGCGCCATTGTCACCTCTGTGTGTATAGCACCTGCAGCGCCATTGTCACCTCTGTGTGTATAGCACCTGCAGCGCCATTGTCACCTCTGTGTGTATAGTACCTGCAGCGCCATTGTCACCTCTGTGTGTATAGCACCTGCAGCGCCATTGTCACCTCTGTGTGTATAGTACCTGCAGCGCCATTGTCACCTCTGTGTGTATAGTACCTGCAGCACCATTGTCACCTCTGTGTGTATAACACCTGCAGCGCCATTTTCACCTCTGTGTGTATAGCACCTGCAGCGCCATTGTCACCTCTGTGTGTATAGCACCTGCAGCGCCATTGTCACCTCTGTGTGTATAGTACTTGCAGCACCATTGTCACCTCTGTGTGTATATCACCTGCAGTGCCATTGTCACCTCTGTGTGTATAGTACCTGCAGTGCCATTGTCACCTCTGCATGTATAGTACTTGCAGCACCATTGTCACCTCTGTGTGTATATCACCTGCAGTGCCATTGTCAGCTCTGTGTGTATAGTACCTGCAGCGCCATTGTCACCTCTGTGTGTATAGTACCTGCAGCACCATTGTCACCTCTGTGTGTATAACACCTGCAGCGCCATTGTCACCTCTGTGTGTATAGTACCTGCAGCGCCATTGTCACCTCTGTGTGTATAGTACCTGCAGCGCCATTGTCACCTCTGTGTGTATAGTACCTGCAGCGCAATTGTCACCTCTGTGTGTATAGTACCTGCAGCGCCATTGTCACCTCTGTGTGTATAGCACCTGCAGCGCCATTGTCACCTCTGTGTGTATAGCACCTGCAGCGCCATTGTCACCTCTGTGTGTATAGTACCTGCAGCGCCATTGTCACCTCTGTGTGTATAGCACCTGCAGCGCCATTGTCACCTCTGTGTGTATAGTACCTGCAGCGCCATTGTCACCTCTGTGTGTATAGTACCTGCAGCACCATTGTCACCTCTGTGTGTATAACACCTGCAGCGCCATTTTCACCTCTGTGTGTATAGCACCTGCAGCGCCATTGTCACCTCTGTGTGTATAGCACCTGCAGCGCCATTGTCACCTCTGTGTGTATAGTACTTGCAGCACCATTGTCACCTCTGTGTGTATAGTACCTGCAGCACCATTGTCACCTCTGTGTGCATAGTACCTGCAGCACCATTGTCACCTCTGTGTGTATTGCACCTGCACCATTGTCACCTCTGTGTGTATAGTACCTGCAGCGCCATTGTCACCTCTGTGTGTATAGCACCTGCAGCGCCATTGTCACCTCTGTGTGTATAGTACTTGCAGCACCATTGTCACCTCTGTGTGTATATCACCTGCAGTGCCATTGTTACCTCTGTGTGTATAGTACCTGCAGCGCCATTGTCACCTCTGTGTGTATAGTACCTGCAGCACCATTGTCACCTCTGTGTGTATAGTACCTGCAGCGCCATTGTCACCTCTGTGTGTATAGCACCAGCAGCGCCATTGTCACCTCTGTGTGTATAGCACCTGCAGCGCCATTGTCACCTCTGTGTGTATAGTACCTCCAGCACCATTGTCCCCTCTGTATGTAAAGTACCTGCAGCGCCATGGTCACCTCTGTGTGTATAGTACCTGCAGCGCCATTGTCACCTCTGTGTGTATAGTACCTCCAGCACCATTGTCACCTCTGTGTGCATAGTACCTGCAGCGCCATTGTCACCTCTGTGTGTATAGTACCTGCAGCGCCATTGTCACCTCTGTGTGTATAGTACCTGCAGCACCATTGTCACCTCTGTGTGTTTTAGCACCTGCAGCACCATTGTCACCTCTGTGTGTATAGTACCTGCAACGCTATTGTCACCTCTGTGTGTATAGTACCTGCAGCACCATTGTCACCTCTGTGTGTATAGTACCTGCAGCGCCATTGTCACCTTTGTGTGTATAGTACCTCCAGCACCATTGTCACCTCTGTGTGCATAGTACCTGCAGCGCCATTGTCACCTCTGTGTGTATAGTACCTGCAGAGCCATTGTCACCTCTGTGTGTATAGTACTTGCAGCACCATTGTCACCTCTGTGTGTATAGTACCTGCAGAACCATTGTCACCTCTGTGTGTATAGCACCTGCAGCGCCATTGTCACCTCTGTGTGTATAGTACTTGCAGCACCACTGTCACCTCTGTGTGTATATCACCTGCAGTGCCATTGTCACCTCTGTGTGTATAGTACCTGCAGCGCCATTGTCACCTCTGTGTGTATAGTACCTGCAGCGCAATTGTCACCTCTGTGTGTATAGTACCTGCAGCGCCATTGTCACCTCTGTGTGTATAGCACCTGCAGCGCCATTGTCACCTCTGTGTGTATAGCACCTGCAGCGCCATTGTCACCTCTGTGTGTATAGTACTTGCAGCACCATTGTCACCTCTGTGTGTATATCACCTGCAGTGCCATTGTTACCTCTGTGTGTATAGTACCTGCAGCGCCATTGTCACCTCTGTGTGTATAGTACCTGCAGCACCATTGTCACCTCTGTGTGTATAACACCTGCAGCGCCATTGTCACCTCTGTGTGTATAGCACCTGCAGCGCCATTGTCACCTCTGTGTATATAGTACCTGCAGCACCATTGTCACCTCTGTGTGTATAGTACCTGCAGCGCCACTGTCACCTCTGTGTGTATAGTACCTGCAGCGCCATTGTCACCTTTGTGTGTATAGCACCTGCAGCGCCATTGTCACCTCTGTGTGTATAGTACCTGCAGTGCCATTGTCACCTCTGCATGTATAGCACCTGCAGCGCCATTGTCACCTGTGTGTATAGCACCTGCAGTGCCATTGTCACCTCTGTGTGTATAGTACCTGCAGCGCCATTGTCACCTCTGTGTGTATAGCACCTGCAGCGCCATTGTCACCTCTGTGTGTATAGCACCTCCAGCGCCATTCTCACTTCTGTGTCTATAGAACCTGCAGCGCCATTGTCACCTCTGTGTGTATAGTACCTGCAGCACCATTGTCACCTCTGTGTGTATAGTACCTGCAGCACCATTGTCACCTCTGTGTGTATAGTACCTGCAGCACCATTGTCACCTCTGTGTGTATATAGTACCTGCAGCACTATTGTCACCTCTGTGTGTATAGCACCTGCAGCACCATTGTCACCTCTGTGTGTATAGTACCTGCAGCACCATTGTCATCTCTGTGTGCATAGTACCTGCAGCGCCATTGTCACCTCTGTGTGTATAGTACCTGCAGTGCCATTGTCACCTCTGTCTGTATAGTACCTGCAGCGCCATTGTCACTTCTGTGTGCATAGTACCTTCAGCACCATTGTCAGCTCTGTGTGTATAGTACCTGCAGCACCATTGTCACCTCTGTGTGCATAGTACCTGCAGCACCATTGTCACCTCTGTGGCTATAGTACCTGCAGCACCATTGTCTCCTCTGTGTGCATAGTACCTGCAGCACCATTGTCACCTCTGTGTGCATAGTACCTGCAGCACCATTGTCACCTCTGTGTGCATAGTACCTGCAGCACCATTGTCACCTCTGTGTATAGTACCTGCAGCACCATTGTCACCTCTGTGTATATAGTACCTGCAGCACCATTGTCACCTCTGTGTGTATAGTACCTGCAGCACCATTGTCACCTCTGTGTGTATATTACCTGCAGCACCATTGTCACCTCTGTGTGCATAGTACCTGCAGCACCATTGTCACCTCTGTGTCTATAGTACCTGCAGCACCATTGTCACCTCTGTGTCTATAGTACCTGCAGCACCATTGTCACCTCTGTGTGTATAGTACCTGCAGCACCATTGTCACCTCTGTGTGTATAGTACCTATATCACAAAAAAAGTGCAAAAAACGTCCAAAAAATGTATCACTGCTTCAAGAGTAAAAAAGCAAGTGCAAAATAGTATCAACAGCAGGGTTCTTAGTTAGTACGTTTTTTGCAAAGGTGTATAGTACCTGCAGCATCATTGTCACCTCTGTGTGTATAGTACCAGCACCATTGTCACCTCTGTGTGTATTGTACCAGCACCATTGTCACCTCTGTGTGTATTGTACCAGCACAATTGTCACCTCTGGGTGTATATAGTACGAGCAGCACTGTCTCCTCTGTGTGTATTGTACTAACAGCACTGTCACCTGTGTGTATACTACCACCAGCATCAGCACTGTCACCAGTGTGTATAGTATCACCAGCATCAGCACTGTCACCTGTGTGTATAGTACCAGAGGGGTCTGGCCCCCTCTTGCCACCCCCCACTGCGGTTCCCTGTCTCCCTCCTGCCCTAATATGGGTGCTGTTCCCCGGCCCCCTCCTGCCCGCACACAGCCACTCTTCCCCGGCCCCCTCCTGCCCTCACCCGCCTGCTCTTCCACAGCTTGCTCCTGCCCGCACCCGCCCGCTGTGCCCTCCTGCAAGCAATCAAAGATATTGTCACAGGATTTAAACCCAGCTTCACTTTGCATTATTCTTAAATCTTCATAAATAAACTACATACATAGTCTAGAATACCCGATTCTTTAAAATCGGGCCGCCATCTAGTAATATATATAAGTTTATTGAAGCCATTCAGAAACCTTTGCTCCTTTTCTCTAGTTAGTT
Organism: Allobates femoralis; assembly: GCA_033576535.1. NCBI lineage: Eukaryota > Metazoa > Chordata > Amphibia > Anura > Aromobatidae > Allobates > Allobates femoralis. The sequence continues at coordinate 827,003,207 of JARQOC010000003.1, read as the reverse complement.
CTCTCTCCTTCTTCCTCCCCACCTCCAGAATTTCTCTGTCTCAAGATTATGTAGCAGTGCTGAAGCCGTTCTTATCAGCATGGACCGAATGTACTGTACTAATCCAAGGCTAAACTGAAACTAACTAACACACTGAATATGAATTGAATGTTTTTCAGAATAAAATGTAGATTCAGCATAATATGATGCCCCACCCCTAGTAACACCTCTTTTAATATCCCTTTAAGGAGCCATATAAAACTGTTAACCCCTCCCTTAATAAAGGTCTTTGTCATTAAGCTCTACTTTGACTTGTTGTCAGCGTGGTTCTTACGGTGGCGTGCACACACTTAGACAAAGCATCAATTGGGCGGCAGACAATTAAGAGGACAGCCCACCCGAAAGATGTGGAGGGAATCTATTACACTGGGAGAAAACCTGTTGGAGTCTGCAAAAGACCTGAGACTGGGACAGAGATTTATCTTCCAACAAGACAATGATCCCAAACATAATGCAAAATCTACAATGGAATGGTTCAAAAATAAACGTATCCAGGTGTTATAATGGCCAAGTCACATCCAGACCTGAATCCAATGGAGAATCCGTGGAAAGAGCTGAAAACTGCTGTACACAAATGCTCTCCATCCAACCTCACTGAGCTCCAGCCGTTCTGCAAGGAAGAATGGGCAAGAATTTCAGTCTCTCGATGTGCAAAACTGATAGAGACATACCCGAAGAGACTGCAGCTGTAATCACAGCAAAAGGTGGTGCTACAAAGTATTAACTCAAGGGGCTGAATAATATTGCACGCCCCACTTTTCAGTTTTTTATTTTTTAAAAACGTTTAAAATATCCAATAAATTTGGTTCCACTTCACGATTGTGTCCCACTTGTTGTTGATTCTTCACAAAAAAATTTGAATTTATATCTTATGTTTGAAGCCTGAAATGTGGCAAAAGGTTGAAAAGTTCAAGGGGGGCGAATACTTTCACAAGGCACTGCATGTGAAGAAACAGAGGGAGGACTCTAAATATTTGCAGATACAGAGGGAGGAACCTTTACTATGTAGAGAAACAGAGGGAGAACTCAGAATTTGGAGTTACAGAGGGAGTAACACTTAGTTTACAAAGATTTATATTATGTGTAGGGCACCAGGGTGCCATTAGTTTTCCTGGTGGCACTATATGAAGGCACAGAAGAGTGTGTATCTTGCGAAGATGAGGGAAGAGTTAAGCCCAAAATGTCTAAACATGGAAGGAAGATGTCATCATGACATTCTGTTTCTAGTCCCACTTTGGTCTCTCTCTGCTATTGTGGACTACAAAGGGCTGGGGTACCCAGCAGCTGGGCCAGTGGTCAGGATCTCAGTGGCTGTACCCCTTGCTGTGGCCCTGGATCACATTGAAAAAAGAGAGAATAAAAGTGGAGGAAAATAAGCAAAAGAAAAATAATACGTTTGTGATGCCAGTTGGGACTACCTGGCCTTTAGGTGGTCATCACTGTAGATGCTCCCTGGGAGATAGGTGATGTAGCAGTGTAGCAAATGATATAAATGTAGAGAGACAGGTCTGAAGGACCTTGGTCTGAAGTGATATCATTTTTTAGTGATATCTTTTAAAGTGTACAGCTAAAATTTTCCAGAATGTAATCCATGAATATATTCCACCATGCCTTGATCTGACAATCCAACTTTTTCATCTGCAGGTACGTGGCGGTATACCTGTGTATGATATTCCCTCCTGCTGAATGTATATGCCATATCTATATCTCTGTTGCATTGGTATGTGGCGGTATTCCTGTGTATGATATTCCTTCCTACTGAATGTATATGCCATATCTATATCTCTGTTGCATTGCCTTATCTTCCCATCCTGTTAATTCCCATTGTTCTGCTTTGAAGCAGTCCAAATGTTCCTTGTAACTTCAATCTGCCAATTTCCCCCTGGTGTGTGGTGTCTTATGCTCCCTCCTCCCCTTTTCCCACACCTGGACTAATTTCTGGCCATTTCAGTGATACAAATGTGGAGAAACAGGTCTGAAGGACCTTGGTCTGAAGTGATATGATTTTTAAGTGATATCTTTAAAGTGTACAGTTGAAATATTTCAGAATTAGAACAGAAATTGGACAGAAGGTGAGAGATACCACTTTCTTCTAATTATACCTGTCTTCCTTTTCTCATCCTGCTCTCACAATGCTCACATTTTCCCTCACAGTTTTTGCTCCACTTATCCTCACTCTCCTTCGCTACCCACAAACCCCAGCACCCTCTAACCAGATAACTATCTCCTCCTCTCTCTTACCCCCCACCTCACCTCATCCACAGACCTACTCCTTAACCTCAGACCTCTCCTACAGAAATATAAAACAAGCCGGCCACTCGCCTTCTCCCACCTGCTTTCCCTTTCTATACTACTTCCACTGCTGGCGACATATCTCCAAATCCTGGTCCCCCCCACCCCATACGTCCCACCTATCCTCACCTCCACCAAAGTAAGATAAACTACCGCATTCCTTCACATGTAAAACCCATGCCTCTGACCCCAACCCCCCTGCTTCCTCTCTCGGGAGCTCTTTGGAATGCCCACTGTTTGAAACAAGCTCCACATGATCCATGACCTCTTTACTTCCCAGAATCTATCTTTCTTGGGCCTCACTGAGACCTGACTGACAGCCTCTGACACAGCCTCCCCTGCTGCACTGAGCTATGGCGGCCTTCACTTTACCCACACTCCTCGCCCTGGCAACAGACATAGTGGAGGAGTGGGTTTCCTCCTCTCTGCAAACTGCTCTTTCAACCCAATCCAACCCCCATCCTCCCTTATCCACCCTTCTTTCGAAGTTCACTCAGTCCATATCTACTCTCCCTCCAATCTTCAAATGGCTGTCATATACCGACCTCTGCCACTACCTTCATTGACCAATTCTCCATCTGGCTTCTTCACTTTCTATCTGCTGACATTCCTACCATCATCATGGGTGACTTTAATATCACTATTGACACCCGCCAGCCAGCGGCCTCCAAACTCCTTTCTCTTGCCTCATCCTTTGGACTTACTCAGTGGTCCTCCACAGCCACCCATACAGATGGACATACACTAGACCTCATCTTCACCCACATCTGTTCCCTATCTAATCTCACAACCTCCCCCTCCCTCCTATCTGACTACCATCTACTCACCTTCTCATCCTTGTCCTCCTCACCAGTCCCCCATATCCAGCCACTAGCTCATCCTCGCAAAAATCTCGCACACCTAGACATTCACAGAGTTTCCGACACTCTTCTCCCCCTGTCCTCTATATCTTCACTCCATGACACAGACAGTGCCACTGCTTTCTACAATGCCACCCTCACAACAGCCATAGACTCAGTCGCCCCTCTCGTTCATCGCAAGAGACGACGAATCAATAGGCAACCCTGGCACAACAATCTCACCAAAAAACGCCGACAAGTGTCCAGGGCTGCCGAGCGGCGTTTGGAAGAAAACATGCCTGCCAGACGACTTCACAACTTTCAAACAAGCTACACTTGCCTTCAAATCAGCCCTCACCTCTGCTAAACAGACCTAATTCACAAACCTTGTATCTTCCTTATCCTACAACCCCAAACAACTGTTCAGCAATTTTGACTCTCTCCTCCGCCCACCACTTCCCCCTCCGATCTCCCTCATCTCTGCTGAGGACTTCGCTACATACTTCAAAAATAAGATTGACCAAACAAGGCAAACCTTTATACTGTAGTTCCACCACCCCATCCACTCCATATACCAGACCTCTGCCCTTCCCTCATAACCTCCCTCTCCAACATCACTGAAGGAGAACTTACTCGTCTCCTATCCAAATCACACCTCACCACCTGTGCACTTGACCCCATCCCTTTCCACCTCCTCCCCAACCTCACTAACATGCTCTTCCCAGCCCTAACCCACCTCTTCAATCTATCACTATCTTCTGGGACCTTCCCCTTGGATTTCAAACATGCCACCATCACGCCCATCCTCAAAAAGCCAAACCTAGACCCGACTGCTAAGACGAGCTACCGCCCCATATCGCTGCTCCCGTTTGCTTCCAAACTCCTTGAGCAACACTTCAATGCTCAATTTTCCTCCCACCTCTCATCTAACTCTCTCCTTGACAATCTACAATCTGGTTTCCGGCCCCACCACTCCACCGAAACTGCCCTAAAAAAATTACCAATGACTTACAGCCAAAGCTAACAGACAATTCTCCATCATCCTCCTTCTAGACCTGTCCTTTGCCTTTGACATAGTCGACCATTCCCTCCTACTTCAGATTCTTTCTTCCCTTGGCATCAAAGACCTTGCCCTGTCCTGGGTTGCCTCATACCTTGCCAACTGCACATTTTGCGTTACCCACTCCCACACTTCCTCCTCATCTCGCCCTCTCTCCGTTGGAGTCCCACAAGGCTCTGTCCTGGGGCCTCTACTTTTCTCCATCTATACCCTTGGCCTACGACAACTCATACAGTCCCTTGGCTTCCAGTATCACCTGTACGCTGACGACACTCAAATCTACCTCTCTGGCCCAGAAGTCAACTCTCTGCTGTCCAGAATCCCGGAGTCTCTGTCAGCCATGTCCTCCTTCTTTTCCTCTCGCTACCTAAAACTCAATGTAGACAAAACCGAACTTATCATCTTTCCTCCATTCCATCTTTCATCTTCACCACCTGATCTATCTATTGTGGTAAATGGCATCATACTCTCCCCCACCCTCAAATTCGCTGCCTTGGAGTAACTCCTGACTCTGCCCTATCCTTCAAACCCCACATCGAAACTCTCGCCACCTCCTGTCGCCTCCAGCTCAAGAATATTTCCAGAATCCGTCCTTTCTTCAGCCTTCAATCTACTAAAATTCTTGTACATGCCCTCATCATCTCCCGCCTTGACTACTGCAACATTCTCCTCTGCGGCCTCCCTGCTATCACTCTTGCACCTCTACAATCAGCCCTCAACTCTGCTGCCCGACTAATCCACCTCTCTCCTCGCTACTCCCCTGTTTCTCCCCATTGCAAATCCCTCCACTGGCTCCCAATTCCCCAACGAATACTGTTGAAGCTACTAATACTGACCTACAAAGCCATCCATAAACTGTCTCCTCCCTATATCTCTGAACTAATCTCACACTATCTTCCCTCACGTAACCTCTGATCCTCCCAAGACCTCATCCTTTCCTCCACACTTATCCATTCCTCACACAACCGCCTCCAAGATTTCTCCCGAATATCCCCCATCCTCTGGAATTCTGTGGCCCAACACGTCAGACTATCCACCACACTCGGATCCTTCACACGGAACTTGAAAACCCATCTCTTCAGGAAAGTTTACAGCCTGCAATGACCGAGCCGCCTCCCCACTGCCTCAGGAGCTGCTGCGCCACCGCCACCGGAGCTACCACCTCTCCACAACCAGATCTGCTGCAACCCGGACCTACTGTTTCCTCCCCATTGCCCTGTAGAATGTAAGCCCACAAGGGCAGGTCCTCTCCCCTCTGTATCAGTCTGTCATTGTTAATTTGCTTACTGCAAATCAGATCTATAATTTTGTATGTAACCCCTTCTCATGTACAGCACCATGGAATTAATGGTGCTATATAAATTAATAATAGTAATAATAATAATAGCAGTGTAGATGTTAGACAATCAGGGTCGATTCCCAGGAATGCAGATGATGGGAGTTGTAGTAGGTGTGAGGGTGCAGGAGGAAAGGAGGCACACAAGACAGTTTCTGAGGTCTTTACCTTTACTGTAGATATTACAATAGGTCCAGGGTACAAGCATCACTAGGCTCGTGGTCCAGTCAGTATGGGAAGAACTATAGTCCACTCAGGTATAGTGGCCTTCCTGCTGACTTTTAGAAAAAGTTCCTAGGTGCTTGCATGCTCTCCTATACTCCCTTCTTTGGCTGTGGCTATCTTCAGCCATGCAGGCAACGTGGACCTTGTGAGGAGATATGTCTTATAACAGCTCTCAGGTCCTCTTGGTTACTGTGCCTCAGAAAATCCCACTGGTGTGTTTCTAGTAGGCATAAAGTCCAGCAACCTCCACTTTCTGTTAGATGATGAAAGTCTAGCAACCTACTAGCGCCTGGAACCCTGTACTGCTGCAAATGCTCCATCAGAGTGGCCTCCTGGATCCCTTCTGACAGAACCTTTCCTCTTGCCTACCTCTACCGCACTCTCCTAACCAATCCCTCCAACCAGAAACTGGGACCTGCCCAATTGGGGCCTTTTCAGTTCTCAGCTTCCTTATTGAAATTTGGATTGTGTTGGATGCTTCAGGCTTCCAGTAGAGGGAGCCCCAATTCTCCCCATGAGTGATATTACAACCAATGTTAACGACATACCGCCTGTGGCAGCCAAACCGCAGGGGCGCATCACTATCTTGTGACTGCACCTCTGACTGGCAGGAGTCACATGAGCTTATAAAAAATCAGTCCCATTCTCTTCCAGACAACTGGGATCATTTTTTCTCAGTTATCATTCATGTACAATCTGTTTCTTTACCATTAGGGACTTGATTCACTCTCTGTTACTCTAGTGGTCAAAATCTCATCCATTCTGAAAAAACTGGTCAAGATGGCCATGTCTTGCTCCAACCCAGGCATACCGGTAGTGATGGGCGACTGACTAGGCCTCACGATGTCAGGCTGTGTGTCGCCCTACAACGTCGTAACATCGTGACGTTCAGTCGGTGCATGAAGGACCAGAAAACAGCCAGACTGAAATCTACACCAGAATATTCCTTGTGGCGGGGCTGAGGTGAATATAATGGTAAAAAAATTAACCCCTTTCCGGGCATATAGATTGTAGCGAAATGTCAGTCACTATTATTCTGGATTCTCATGAAGCGAATAGGAAAAAATTCAGATTGGTGAATTTTAATGTAAACTGATTTGCTCATCTCTACTTTGTGGTATTGATATTTTTTTTATGTATTGATCAGATGCTGGAATAAACAGCCAATATGTATGTGCCATTGTTATTTGAGAAACTGCACGTACAGCAGAGGTTTGTATTTCGACACCGATTCGGTGGAATTCAGATGCAGTTTGTGGCGCGGTTTTTCTCCTTTTCCAGGTATTGTACTTGTCCTTCTGAACTATGCATGAGCTCCTGTCATTCCTATTTGCAGCCACAAGAGAGAGCCCTCATCCCATCTCTTTCTACTAGAGGTGAGTGAATTAAGCCCCTTTCACATCAGCGTTTTTCGCTGATTGCGGCAGTCCGGCAGATTTACCGCATCTGCCGCCTAACGGTCACACTTGCAGCAAGCCCCGTGCATTGTCTATGGGGCTTGCGGCCGGTGCGGCAAGTGTGGTAATGCTGCGATCTGGCACTTGCAGCAGTTGCAGCTGCGGAAAAAAAAAATGCGGTCAGCTGTGGTTATTTTGCGCGGCCGCAATTGTCGCAAGTGCTGGATCACGGCAATACCGCACTTATCGCACCTGCATGCATGGGGCTTGCTGCCAGTGTGCCACAAGTGAGGCCGTTAGACGGCAGATGAGGTAAATCTACGAGATCTGTCGCATTGAGCGAAAAATGCTGATATGAAAGGGGCCTTACACAGTTGTGTCATGATGCATAAATGACACCGTGGAGGCCTAGGAAGTGGCAGAGGATGCCGGGCAGGTGATTGCTGGGACATAAGTGAACACTGAACTCCTCCAGCTGACATGGAGGACTGAACTGAACACCAGGCCAGAGGAGTTTGAATCTTTTTAAATCTAATTAAAAAAATAAATTATCCAAGCCTCAAAAACTAAATAAACTTACCCTGCACTGAGCCAATGGGATTTATGACAAATCCCTCATAGGGATTACCCTTTTTTTGGGAGCCATCCAAACATTTTGGGATAGTAGGCAAGTATGTGGATAACAATAGGTTTAAAGCTGTTGTCCAGTCTTAAAGGGAACCGGTCACGTGTAAAAACACTATTAACTTGCAGTGCAGATTTGGGGTTAATCTGCAGGTTTACATCATTCTGAACCTGTCCGGCGCCTGCACATTAAATCCCTCTGCCGGGAGGAATAGAACTTTTATCCCTTTTCAGCCACGGGGGCGGCTCCAGTGCGCGTTCAGTCTCTCGCCTCCCCCACGCTGACTGACAGCTGGTTCTAATGCTGAGCGGCTGTCAGTCAGTGCAGGGGTGAGGTTACAACCTCCATTCTTGATACAAAGAGTAGAGACTGAACCCGTAGTGGAGCCCCCTGTGACTGAAATGGATTAAAAGTTCTTTTTATCTCGGCAGCGGTATTAAATGTGCAGGCACCTGGCAGGTTCAGAATGCTGTTAACCTTCAGATTAACCACATATCTGCAAGTTAATAGTATTTTTTGCACATGACAGGTTCACGTTAACCTACAAGTTAGCTGTCACTCTATGCCGACTTGTGAATCCTCACATCAAGTGACTACAGACTTGAGAATCCTCAAATCAAGTGACTGCATGTTACAATCTCCACACTGTCCTTGTCTGCTATGTTACTATTGTGTGGAAGCTGTCAGTCTGTTTTGGTTGTGCTGGGTCTGTGCTGCAATCATTTGTGTTCACTTCCCTTGATTAGTCCTCTACTTAAGCATGCTAGCTTCTCCATCCAGTGTCAATCATACACTTGCTGCTACCTATGTAAGATTGATAACTCTGTTCTCTGTGCCTGACCCAGCCTGACTTTATTCCCTTACCTGGACTTTGACCATTTACCTGTGACCTGACTACTCTTTTGCCTGCTGCCAGTAAACTGTCTTGTCTTTCTGTTTTTCATGACCCCAGCTTGTGAATTGGATTTCTTGTCTGACTACCCCTTGTGGTACTGCGCCATTTCCTGGATCTGACCTCGGATGGTCTGACCTCTCTTTACTTATCCAGTAAGTAGTACTATAATAATTATTGCTATCTGTAATTGTAGTCTTATCTCTCCACTTTTGGGACTAGTTATTATTGTAGTGACTCGTGTCACACTTCAGACTTGTAAATTATAACATCGAGTGACTGTAGACTTGTGAAACCTCACATCAAGTGACTCCAGACTTGTGTATCCTCACATCGTGTTACTGCAGAATTATGAATCTTCACATCAAGTGACTGGAAACTTGCGAATCTTCACATCAAGTGACTGCAGACTTGTGTATCCTCACATCGAATGTCTGCAACTTGTGAATCCTCACATCAAGTAACTGCAGACTTACGAATCCTCGCATTGTGTTACTGTAGACTTATGAATCCTCACATCAAGTGACTGGAGACTTGTGAATCTTCACATCGAGTGACTCCAGACTTGTGTGTCCTCACATCGAATGTCTGCAGACTTGTGCATCCTCACATCGTGTTACTGCAGACTTATGAATCCTCACATCAGGATGTGAATCTTCACATCAAGTGACTGCAGACTTGTGTGTCCTCACATCGAATGTCTGCAGACTTGTGAATCCTCACATCAAGTGACTACAGACTTGTGTATCCTCACATCGAATGTCTGCAGACTTGTGAATCCTCAAATCGCATGAATGCAGACTTGTGAATTCCCACATCCTGCACACTGCACATTCTGAGGATCCTCTAGTGATGGTGCCTGGGACAGGCGGTCGCATGACCACAAGTATGTGATTTGCATGCAGTCACATGCTGACTAGACTGCATTCTGCCTCACTCAGTGCAAGTGTATTGAGCAAAACCGGATACAGTTTAGTCTTAAAGGGACCGGAAGTATGCACATCACACACTTGCGGTCGCATGGCCACCCACCTGCTCCTGGCGTCGGGGACATAGAGTGACTGTAGACTTATAGCTTAAAACTGGAAAACCACTTTAATGGGTGGTAATTTGGGGTTCGTCATTTACTTAGGGATCATGTGTGAGAAAGCAACATTGGAGTATGTATAGTTGCAAGTCTATGTGCAAAAATCTAGTGACATTTTTTATTTTTCGGACCCTTCTCCCCACTAGTTGCATTTCTGGAAGTCCTACTCTGCAGCAGATAAGTCTGTGGAGCCTCAGTTAGGAGTCTCAAACACAGGACTAGCCAGATATCCTTCCAGGGAAGGACCCAGTCAAGGGGTGGCTCCTTGCGGAGAACACCATAACCACCATGTTAAGTGGCCCTTTTAGTCAATATCCAGCTCTTTTACAAGCTTAGAGACATGACAAGGGAATACCAAGACCAGGTATCCATCCACAGACAGCTGTTTCGGGGTGTTGCTGCTCATCAGTGTGGAGTAGGATTCTGGCTAGGTGGAAGCAAGGCCTAGTAGACCGACATCACAAAGTATTCACTGATCTCAGGGAGACCAGTCCAAGAAAACACTGCGGGCAGCTGGCTAAAGCGCTCAACACAGTGAATTCCTAGGCGCATTGCCTCCTGGGAATTATGAATATGCAAATAAGTCTGTGGAGCCTCAGTTAGGAGTCTCAAACACAGGACTAGCCAGATATCCTTCCAGGGAAGGACCCAGTCAAGGGGTGGCTCCTTGCAGAGAACACCATAACCACCATGTTAAGTGGCCCTTTTAGTCAATATCCAGCTCTGTTACAAGCTTAGAGATATGACAAGGGAATACCAAGACCAAGTATCCATCCACAGACAGCTGTTTTGGGGTGTTGCCCCTCATCAGTGTGGAGTAGGATTCTGGCTAGGTGGAAGCAAGGCCTAGTAGACCAACATCACAAAGTATTCACTGATCTCAGGGAGACTAGTCCAAGAAAACACTGCGGGCAGCTGGCTAAAGCGCTCAACACAGTGAATTCCTAGGCGAATTGCCTCCTGGGAATTATGAATATGCAAATAAGTCTGTGGAGCCTCGGTTAGGAGTCTCAAACACAGGACTAGCCAGATATCCTCCACAGCTGCCCGCAGTGTTTTATTGGACTGGTCTCCCTGAGATCAGTGAATACTTTGTGATGTTGGTCTACTAGGCTTTGCTTCCACCTAGCCAGAATCCTACTCCACACTGATGAGGGGCAACACCCCGAAACAGCTGTCTGTGGATGGATACCTGGTCTTGGTATTCCCTTGTCATATCTCTAAGCTTGTAAAAGAGCTGGATATTGACTAAAAGGGCCGCTTAACATGGTGGTTATGGTGTTCTCCGCAAGGAGCCACCCCTTGACTGGGTCCTTCCCTGGAATGATATCTGGCTAGTCCTGTGTTTGAGACTCCTAACCGAGGCTCCACAGACTTATTTGCATATTCATAATTCCAGGAGGCAATGCGCCTAGGAATTCACTGTGTTGAGCGCTTTAGCCAGCTGCCCGCAGTGTTTTCTTGGACTGGTCTCCCTGAGATCAGTGAATACTTTGTGATGTTGGTCTACTAGGCCTTGCTTCCACCTATCCAGAATCCTACTCCACACTGATGAGGGGCAACACCCTGAAACAGCTGTCTGTGGATGGATACCTGGTCTTGGTAGTACCTTGTCATATCTCTAAGCTTGTAAAAGAGCTGGATATTGACTAAAAGGGCCACTTAACATGGTGGTTATGGTGTTCTCCACAAGGAGCCACCCCTTGACTGGGTCCTTCCCTGGAAGGATATCTGGCTAGTCCTGTGTTTGAGACTCCTAACCGAGGCTCCACAGACTTATTTGCATATTCATAATTCCCAGGAGGCAATGTGCCTAGGAATTCACTGTGTTGAGCGCTTTAGCCAGCTGCCCGCAGTGTTTTTGGACTGGTCTCCCTGAGATCAGTGAATACTTTGTGATGTTGGTCTACTAGGCCTTGCATCCAACTAGCCAAAATCCTACTCCACACTGATGAGGGCAACCCCGAAACAGCTGTCTGTGGATGGATACTTGGTCTTGGTATTCCCTTGTCATATCTCTAAGCTTGTAAAAGAGCTGGATATTGACTAAAAGGGCCACTTAACATGGTGGTTATGGTGTTCTCCGCAAGGAGCCACCCCTTGACTGGGTCCTTCCCTTGAAGGATATCTGGCTAGTCCTGTGTTTGAGACTCCTAACCGAGGCTCCACAGATTTATTAGCATATTCATAATTCCCAGGAGGCAATGCGCCTAGGAATTCACTGTGTTGAGCGCTTTAGCCAGCTGCCCGCAGTGTTTTCTTGGACTAGTCTCCCTGAGATCAGTGAATACTTTGGATGATGGTCTACTAGGCCTTGCTTTCACCTAGCCAGAATCCTACTCCACACTGATGAGGGGCAACACCCCGAAACAGCTGTCTGTGGATGGATACCTGGTCTTGGTATTCCCTTGTCATATCTCCAAGCTTGTAAAAGAGCTGGATATTGACTAAAAGGGCCACTTAACATGGTGGTTATGGTGTTCTCCGCAAGGAGCCACCCCTTGACTGGGTCCTTTCCTGGAAGGATATCTGGCCAGTTCTGTGTTTGAGACTCCTAACCGAGGCTCCACAGACTTATTTGCATATTCATAATTTCCAGGAGGCAATGCGCCTAGGAATTCACTGTGTTTGAGCGCTTTAGCTAGCTGCCCGCAGTGTTTTCTTGGACTGGTCTCCCTGAGATCAGTGAATACTTTGTGATGTTACTCTGCAGCAGGGCAGCACAAGATTATTTTCTTCAGCAGAAAAGGAATTTATAATGATACTCCTGAAATACATTTTCCCCATTCCAGCACAGACAGTGTATGTTAATGGATTTGTTTTTAAGCTTAATTGATGAAATCTGTCAGAGATAAACATCACAGCATTCCAGTAAAAACATATATGTTAATGGTTGATGGATGGTCCATGAATGGGGAGGCATCTGTTGGGTGTAAACATTTTTTCATATTTAATATACTTCTCATGCCATACATCCTCTGGATAAGTATAAGCAGATGTACAGGAATTGTAACAAGTAACCAGCAAAGCGGAATTCTTCTAAATTAAAAACATTCCATACAGTGAAACAGAAATCTATATACAGTATGTATTATGACTAGATAGCTAATATGAGGAGAGGTAGATATGTCATGGCCAAAAGTGTTGGCACCTTGACACTGTTCCAGAAAATGAAGTGTTTCTCCCAGGAAACTATTACAACTACACATTTTGTTATACACATTTATTTCCTTTGTGTGTTGGAACAACACAAATAAAGATTAAAAAAAGACAAATTGGACATAATTATTTCACACAAAACCCCCAAAATGGGCCGGACAATATTGTTGTCCCCCTCAACTTAATATTTAGTTTCGCCATTTGGAATAAATCCCTGCAATCAGTCTCCTCCTATAACCGCCACAAGCTTCTTCTCTCCTGGGATTTTGGCCTCTTTATAATTTGCTCTCGATCTCTTATATTTGAGGCGTCTTCTCCCAACAGTAATTATCAGATCTCTCCACAGGTGATCATTGGCATTTAGATCCGGACTCATAGCTGCCACTTCAGATCTCTCCAGCGCTTTGTTCCCACCCATTTCAGGGGCTTCTTGATGTTTGCGGTCATTGTTCTTCTGGAAGTTTCATGACCTAGGATGCACGCCCAGCTGTTTGACACTGGGCTCATGATGTCTTGCACACAGTAATGGCCCCCAGTGCCAAAAACAGCAAAACAACCCCAAAACATGACCTCCACCTTATTTGACTGTAGGTCCTGTGTTCTTTCCTTTTTAGGCCTAATTCTATTTTTGGTAAACAGTACAGCAGAATGATGTGCTTTACCTAAAAGCTCTATCTTGTCTCTTGTGTCCACAAGATGCCTTTGGTTATGTGGCACCCCTGCAACCAGGTGGCCACAGGGTGAACTGCAGCTGGGACAGGCAGGACGGTCACTCGGCACAAACACCCACACACATACACTCCGACCCTGAGCCTAAGTTACTTCATGTAAGGCGAGGGGTGGCGGGAGTAGCTACATGTGGGTGGGAAGTAGAAAGAACCCGGAAAAAGGGAAGGAGGAACTGGACTAAACTCCATGCACATTAAGTTAGGAAGAAGAAAGTTCTTGGTGGTAGGAGGTAGAACCAGGACTCCTAAGCCAAGACACCCTTCAGCCAAGTGCCAGAGGTAGAGAGCACAATGGGACCCAGCTGAACCTGTGGAGAGACAGAAGGAGCCAGGTGAGCCCGACTAACCCAGGTCACTCGTGGCTGGGCAAAAATAACCAAAGTGCCGCCTCTGTAGATGTGGCCGGGATCGCTTCAAGCCCCTAACCACGAGACACCCGACGGGGTGCGGGAACTCTATGTCCCGAGACCCAACAACCGGTGTGGTGTAGGACAAAGCCATTGTACTAAGGCTAGTGACCAAGAGTGTGGGACAGATCACTGCAGAGCTTGTGACGGCTAGACCGAAACCGTACGTGAGGGAGTGAAGAGAGAACCAGAGGGCCCGAAAGGTACACTGAGAGAGAGTAACACAGAGGTACCATCCCAGCTGCAGTGAGAACCTAAGCCCGTGATTGTTGTGTGAACCAGGTCCACCACAAGTGTTGTGAGAGAACTGCAAAGAACTGTAATAAAGACTGTGTTGTTGTGTAGGCAGTGGAGTAAAGTACCCGGTAAACTGAAGAACTGTGTTTGAGACATTGATGCTTAGACTGCAGTGGCTCACCTGCAGAGCTGTACACTGGGATTCCCTGTCACAGGAAAAACTGCAGGGAGAGAGCAGCTACAGAGCCCCGATAACCCATTACTCCTACACCTGCCCTAGGGACACAGCCCTACTCGTTTAGGGCTCACCATCCCGGCTGCCACCTCCACCATCATCCCCAGCGGTCTGACTGACAGCGATGGCCCATATTGGCCACGACCCACGGGTAGCATCACAAATAACTTTTATAAACTATAATCCCCCCCTTTTTCCTTTAAATTCCCCTTTTGTTGCCGAACCTGGGCATATGGAGCTGGGTCAGGTCGCCATAACATTCTCCTATGCAAATGATGAGAGGACCCGGTTCTGAGTACTCCCTGCCCCGGGGTGCGACATTTACTCACGTATATTTTGGTAAACTGCAGTCTAGCTTTTTTCTGTCTCTGTGTCAGCAGTGGGGTCCCCCTGATTCTCCTCAATAGCACTTCATTTCTTTCAAATATGATTGGATAATTTGCACTGACACTGATCCCCTCTGAGCCTGCAGGACAGCTTGAATTTCTTTAAAACTTGATTTGGGCTTATCCACCATCCGAACTATCCTGCATTGTAATTTTTCATTAATTTTCTTTACCTTCTATGTCCAGGAAGATTAACTACAGTGCCATGGGTTGTAAACGTATTGATTACTATATTAGGACCCAATGCTATCATAATAAGAAGGTGGTGACGTCATGATGGGTGTGGGCGCTCTAGCACTGGGCGCAGCAGCTGTTTCTCCCTGTGCGCTCTCCCCCTTGTCTGCTCTCTCTCCCCGCTGTGCTATCTTTTTCCCTCTGTGCTCTCTCCTTTGACCTGTTTCCCCCTGCACTCTCTCTCTCCCCGTGTGCTCTCCTCCCTGTGTGCTGTCTTCTCTCCTCTGTGCTTTCTCTTTTTAGTTGTTTCCCTTCTGTGCACTGTGTGTCACCCCAGGGGTTAATGTGCCACAGAAACATCAATCAAGGTTAATGCCCCACAGAACACTGAACACTGCACTAGCGCCTCTAGGCCAGAAGGGGGAGCTAAAGCAGCTCCCCTATATATTCTGATGTAGAGAGGAAGTGAGTAGTTCAGTGCGGTGTAGCACTGAGGAAGAAAAGACTGTGGTGTAAAGAGGCTGCCTTAGGCTTCTCCACAGTCTGCTACTCAATTCCTGGCCTAGCCATGGTCTGAGGAAAGGAGTAAGAGAAACAGGAGAACACATCTGGGAGACTGATTTACCTCATAACTCGCCCCAGAGGAGCGCAGAGACCGGATACCGGATCCGAAACTGTGACTGACAAACTCAGCACAGTAACACGGAATAGTGGAGGTTATACATCTACACTGTACCACAGCGAAGCAACACGGAGGGGTCAGAACTACACGGAAAGACTTAAGTTGCCTAGCAAGCGGTTACCTGTGAGGAGGAATCAGGGCCAGCAGCCTAGCTAAAGCGGCAGCAGGGCCACACACACAGCGCAGGAGTGGGAAGCTGAGGACCCGGACAGGGTGGGAGCAACCTGGCCCCGGTACATACTCCGTGGAAAGTACTCTGCTAACAACATGTGCAGTAAAGACTTGGAAAACTTCAAAACCATGAGTCTGTGTGATCCTTGTGTTCAGACCCTACGTTCCCTCACGAGCAGCTATCATCTCTACTACTAACCCTGCTATCCTGCAACATCCATAGCATCAATCATAGACTATTGTCATCACTGCCCCGGGGAACCAGGCTCTACCTGCGGAGAGCCGTTACATCACCAGCTGCTAAACATCATCCCCGAGGTTCTGCAGCAGCGATAGTCACCCTGATCACAACCCGTGGGTGGCGTCACAACAAACTCCCCTGTAAATATTCCCCCATTACTTGTGGGCTTGGGACACGGTCCGGACCAAGAACTGCCATGATACCCCGTGATACCCCCGGTCTGGTACCGAGTACCCCGTCCCAGTGGGCTCCACAACTGTATCTCTCCCCGTACTGTCATCTCCCCAATATGCTCTCTCCTTTTAGCTGTCTTCTCCCTGTGCTCTCTCTCCTTTGAGCTCTCCCCTGTGTGCTGTCTGCTTCCCCCCTGTTCTGTCTTCTTCACTCTGTGCTCTCTCCTTTGAGCTGTCAACCCCCTGCGCACCCTCTCTCCTCCCCTTGTGCACTCGCCCCCTGTGCACTCTCTTTTCCCCTGCGCATGCTCTCTGGCCCCTTATGCACTTGAAACCTTCCTATGCAGTCTCTCTGCCCCCTTGTGCTCTCGTGCTCTCTCTGCCCCCACTGTGCTTTATCTTTCCCCCTTGTGCTTTCTCCCCCCTATGGTGTCCAAACATGCGTGCACTGGGTCATGCTGCTGCCATTTTTCTATACCAATGTATCCAAAGATGGTGGCCATCTGAACAAGTCACTCACACCTACTCATGTGGCCATCATCTTTGGACACTTGAGTATTTAAAGATGCACTCTCTCTGCCCCCTGTGTGCTCTCTCTTCCCCCCTGTGTGCTCTATCTGCCCCTATGCACACTCTCAACCCCTTTTGTGCTCTCTGTGCTTCCCTCCTCTCTGGCCCCCTGTGTGCTATCTGCCCCCTGTGCACTCACCCCTCTCCCTGTGCACTCTCCCCCTGTGCGCTTGCCCTTCCCTATGTGTGCTCTTTCTGCCTCCCTGTGCACACGCTGTGTCACCCCTGTGAACTCTGTGCTGCCCTGTGCTCTCTCTTTGTACCCCTGTGCACTCTCTGTGCTCCCCTGTGTGCTTTCTGTGCCCACTTGTGCACTTTCCCTGCTCTGTGCTGTCTCCATCTCCCCAGTGGTGTACAAAGATGTGTGCATGCACATCCCCACCATCTTTGCATACCCAGGTGTCCAAAGGTTCTCACGCATGCGCACTTACTTATGTGGCTGCCATTTTTGGATACCTGAAAGAAAAAACAGATATTGCGCCACACTGCAACTGGATGAAATTAATACGCTGTTTTACTATGTGTGCACTAACCTTGACTGGTTGTGCAACTCCCTGCACAACCAGACTTAAGGTTAATATGGGTCACCGTGTGACAGAGTCCAATGTTCCCTTCCCTTTGATACTCCAGGCCTGAGGGTCGGCTCCTACGTTCCTCCGAGATGGAGATGAGCTCCTTCACTCCTCCACCCGAAGAGGCAGACTCGATACAATGGCTTCCGTCCAAGCTCCGCACTGTGTTTTCAGTAGATCATTCAAGGGTGGGTCTTTATGATGTACTGCCAGGTCCTGTGGATCTTTCTTAGAGCAGCTCACACACCGCACTCCCAACAAGGGAGAATGAGATTAGCAGATAGAAAACAAGTGGTGTCAGAAGTATGGAGCGCTAAAGAAACCACAGATCGTCCACTTGAGAAAGACGCAACTGTGCGTCGAAATGCGTTGTGCGTACTGGACCCCTGCTGTTCGTGCAATAAAGTATTGGTAATATAATTATCAATCTGTGGTTTCTTTAGCGCTCCATACTTCTGACACCGCTTGTTTTCTATCTGCTAATTTTTGGATACCTGGGTATTCAAAGATGGCGCCGCCTTAGTTAATGCACCGCTCAGGCGGTGAGGTGTGGCACAGAGGAGCAGCGTCGAGGATGAAGCAATGTTGCATGGCGGCCGTTTCGGGTGTTGACACTGGTAGTACTGCGTAATTGGCCAGTACTGCCAGCAGGTACCATATTTGCACATCCATCACTTGGGTGCGCAAATATGGCTGCCGCCGCCACATGGTAGGAGGTCTTCAGGATGTAAGTAGATGATGGATGCCACAGGAATATTACGTACTGTAGATGTTGTGCACTGAAGATAAAGGAACATCAAGATCTCTATAGATGGACTTGTAACCTTGAGTTTTTTGACATTTTTCAACAACTTTAGTTTTCAACTCTTCAGACAGCTCCCCTTTTCTGTTTTCCATGCTTGGTATGGCACACACAAATACACAATGCAAAGACTGAGTCAACTTCTCCCTTTTTATCCTTTTTCAGGTGTGATTTTCATATTGCCCACCCCTGTTATTTGCCACAGGTGAGTGTAAATGAGCTCCGCATGCTTCACACAAAGTTCTTTACCCACAATTTTATAAAAGAACCAAAGATTTTGTCCAGTCCATTTTTGGGGTTGTGTGTGAAATTTTGTCCAATATGTCTTTTTATTCTCAGTCTTTTTCTTTGTCTTTAGTTCCAATAAACACAAAAGAAATAAACATGCGTATAACAAAATATGTGTAATTGCAACCATTTTCTGGGAGAAATATTTCATTTTTGGAACAATTTCAACAGATTTTGGAGATTCAAATTTTTTTTCTTGACAAAATTGCACTGACTAGACAGTCCCCTGTTTCATTGGATTCCCATAGGCCACGTCTACTGAATACTTCTATATCTTCTCCTTCTCCTGCTTTGGCTTTGAAGTTACCCATGTTGTAGATTATGTCCTTTCTGGTGATTCTGTTGACTGTGCTTTGGACTTGGAAAGTCCTCAATGTCCAGATCTGACGTGTCTACTGTTGGTGCATGGAACTTAAATGATGGTCATACTACAGCCCAAGATGGCCCACTGCCGAACACCATATGTGAAGCACATAGATTCTGAGTTATATAATTTCATGATGAAGGTTTTAGAGGGTAGGTCACAAGATCTTTCCCCAGCCCATAGCACTTAGGCTGGGTCACACACACAGATATCTGGGCAGATATTGTTCACAGATCTCTGGTTGCAGTGAAATCATGTACAGATTGCTCCATTTGTACACAGCCACAAAATGGAACCATGTGTCCATGATTTCACTACAACCAGAGATCTGTGAACAATATCTGCCCAGATATCTGTGTGTGTGACCCCAGCCTTAGCCACATGACCTCCACAATCACCTTCCTGGCACTTTGAGCAGGCAATAGGAAGGGAAGGTTTCCCAGCACTACCAAACTTATTAAGAGGATTAGAAGAATTTGTCAATATGTCTGAGTTGAAGATAAATTAACTTTAATCACAGATTATGAATTATAATATTGAGTGAAACATAAAAATTTAAAAGGGTTGTCTCAAGCTTGTAAATGATTAAAATTGCTCGAATAAGGACCAGGACAGTGGGTTACGCAGGGCAAATGAGGTGAAGCAGAGTCATGTAGGAGGACACACATGAGAACAGCACAGTGGGGGAATTAAGTATTTGATCCCTGGCTGATTTTGTATGTTTGCACACTGACAGAGATATGAACAGTCTATAATATTAATTAATTAATTTTAACAGTGAGAGATAGAATATAAAAAATAAAATCCAGAAAATCACATTATCTAAATTATATAAATGTATTTGCATTTTGCAGAGGGAAATAAGTATTTGATCCCCTACCAACCATTAGGAGATCTGGCTCCTACAGACCAGTTAGCTCCCAATCTACTTGTTACCTGCATTACAGACAGCTGTCTTACATTGTCACCTGTATAATAGACTCCTGTCCACAGGATCAGTCAGACTCTAACCTCTACAACATGGGAAGACCACAGAGCTTTCTAAGGATGTCAGGGAAAAGATCCTAGACCTGCACAAGGCTGGAATGGGCTACAAGACCATAAGTAAGACAAAGCTGGGGGAGAAGGAGACAACTGTTGGTGCAATAGTAAGAAAATGGAACAAATACAAAATGAGGTCAATCCACATCGTTCTGGGGCTCAATGCAAAATCTTACCCTGTGGGGTATCTAGGATCATGAGGAAGGTGAGAGATCAGCCTAAAACTACACGGGGGGAACTTGTTAATGATCTCAAGGCAACTGGCACCACCGTCACTAAGAAGACCATTGGTAACAAATTATGCCATAGTGGCTAAAAATCCTGCAGTGCCCGCAAAGTCTCACTGCTCAAGAAGGCACATGTGCCGCCCATCTGAAGTTTACCAATGAACACCTTGGTGATTCTGAGAGTGATTGGGAGAAGGTGCTGTGGTCAGATGAGACAAACATTGAGCTCTTTGGCATTAACTCAACTCACTGTGTTTGGAGGAAGAGAAATGCTGTCAATGACCCTAAGAACACCATCCCCACAGTCAAGAATGGCAGTGAAAACATTATGTTTTGGGGGTGTTTCTCTACTAAGGGCACAGGACTACCTCATCGCATGAATGGAACCATGTACCGTATAATCCAGAGTAACAACTTCCTTCCCTCCGTCAAGACATTAAAAATGAGTCATGACTGGGTCTTCCAGCATGACAATAACCCAAAACATACAGCCAAGGCAACAAAGTAGTGGCTCAAAAAGAAGCACATTAATGTCATGGAATGGCCTAGCCAGTCTCCAGACCTTAATCACATAGAAAACGTATGGAGGGAGCTGAAACTCCAAGCTGCCATGTGACAGCCTCAAAATCTTAATGACTTAAAGATGATCTGCACAGAGGAGTGGACCAAAATTTCTCCTGACATGTGGTCAAACCTCATCATCACTTACAAGAAATGTCTGACTGCTGTGTTTGCAAACAAGAATTTTGCCACCAAGTATTATGTCTAGAGATGAGCGATGCTCAATTAGAATTGTTCGCCAATCTCAAATTCGAGCTGTTTTTGGCGGTGTTCGAGTCATTTGCCGAATTAGAACAATTTGCTTGAAATTCGCCAGTTCTAGTTAATGTTTGATAACGCTTCGATCCACAAAAGCTTAATCTTCCTAACCCTAAACCTAGCCCTAATACTGCAAATTAATGTTAATATCCAGATTGTGTGTATATTGTGCAGGGGTGGCTTGTATCAGAGCTGCAGCAATAAGGTCGCGCTCTTTTTTTTTCTTTTTCTCCTATAGCATGTACAGTGGGGTGGTTCAGGCTGCTAGCCAATCACAGTGCCACACTGCTAAGTGCATTTTTTCACACAACTAATGTCATCATTGGCTGTGTCTGTCACATGTCCTAGCCCTATAAAACCCGTCCATCTTAAAGATCGCCACCATTTTGTGATAGCTGCTGCAGCTGTTAGATGGCACCTGCGGCTGCTGCTGTCACCACAATCCACTTGCTTCCACACAGCTCCAAGTCTCGAGCCATCCATCTGAGTATGGGGTAATGACTCACCGTGGCCGGACTCGTTTAGACAGGCAGTAGCTCCTTCCTCCTTGTCACGGGTGGACCGCGCCTGACGTAGTGGGGCCCGGTTGAGTGCAGATCAAAAAGTTGCAGACTTCTTGAGGGAACATGATTAAGGGGTTAATTGTTTTGTGACGCCACCTATGAGTGTTTCGATAGTCTTACCGATGCTGCGGGGCCTCCGGGGGATGGAATGCAGCAAGATGAATGCTCCCCACAGGCTAAGCGATAATCCCCGGAGGCTGGAGCTGCTTAAGATGTTGTGCGGCAGCTGCAGTTACCTTGTGTGCGGACGGACGTAGTCATAAGGAAGCACGGACACTGTAAGTCTCTGTAACGGGTAATTTACTGTAACCAGCAAGCAGTACATGGCATACAGTTAACGGGTAGTGGACCAGATGGACTCAGCAGTGATAGGTGTCCCTCAGAGATCCGCGGTGTTCCTCCATTCTATCTAAATAAGTTGCCGTTGTCGCCCAGGAATACCAGGTCGGGTACAGGGAGGCTGCTTGAATGCCCTATCCGGGGTATACGTTCCAGATGCTTTGGGGAGCCTTGGGTCCCTTGGTGGGTACACTGCTGGTTAGACGACTGGATTTTGCGATGGTGGGGGGCTCCTGTAGAGCTGCTCCTCCACTCTTCTGGTTCGCATAGCAGAGCTGAACTGCTGCTAGCTTCGGTACCAGCAAACCGGCTGTAGATGGGCACGGGATGGTTTTGAGCCCACATGATGATGCCCGTAATTGGTAGGGAGATGGCCGAGAAGATGGCCAGGGGGCTGCACCGACTGTGCAACCCCCTCTCCTAGGTTGCAGAGCTGGGAATCTGCAGAGGGTCTTCCAGGTTGCTGTTACACCTTCAGCCCTCGAACTCCAACTTCAACTCCCTAAGTTGGACTAAACTTCCACTACACACTACCCTTGCACTCCGCCCACCAGGACCTTGATTGGTCCTCTGTGCTAAGTGATGCATGCAGAGTATGGATCTCTAAGTTAACCAGATGACTGCTGGGTCAGAGGATATTGCTGCTGCATTTGTGGCTGCAATACCCTCCTGTGACGCACTCGTTGCGGGGCGCCACAGTAAGACAGATGGTTGACTATGCATCACTCTTCACTCACACAATAGCCTGGGAATCAGAGGTCTGTTCAAAAGCTTTTGTGAGTCAAGACGAGGTAATGATCTGCACTGATGCCCAGAAGCTTTAGGAGTCGGATCCAGTCCCAGATAAATAAGGTTCTGAGCAAGCATAATGTAGACCCTGATTCATAAATGAGATCTTGTGAGCCCTTCCGCATACGACTCTCCTGTACTTCCTCCCCCTCTAGTGCCACCACCTGACTCCGCATACTATTTAAAGTGAGCTCCAGCATGTAAATGACGGAATATCATGCTGATAATGGCATAATCATTACTAAACCATCTTCGTCAACATTTCAATACTGTACAGAAGGGTGCATAGGTCCATCATTTCAGACCACTCCAGCAGTGTGATTTGCCCCACCTCTGGATCTCGTAGGCCCAGGTTATACATCATGACGTATTGCACCAGGGCTCGTCAGTGCTGCCACAGTTACTGCAACATGTGCAGAGTTGAATTCCATCGTGTCGGCACATCGCAATTTCAGCCGTGAAGTGGCAGGCCAACGACTTCTGTAGAGATGCAAGGCATTGAGCTACGGGATGCGAATGGCGGAAGTGAGCACACAGTAACCGTAGCCCTCTGCTGAACACCATCTAGGGACGATAGTGTGCAAAAATTTGCTGGACAACCAGGTTTAAGACGTGAGCCATGCAAGGCACGTGTGTCACATTGCCCCGCGGAGGGCTGCACCCAGCATTGCAGCATTGTCGCACACGGCCTTCCCTGGCTGCAGGTTCAGTGGAGACAAGCATTGATGAAACGCGGTCTCCACAGCAGACCACAATCCTCAGCTGTGTGACTCACATTTCCCAGACATTTCAAGGTAAAGACCGCCTGATGCCATTGAGCCCTGATGCCAGCATAGTAAGGAGGTGTGCAGGATTCCTTCTGCGCAGTTAGAACGCGGGTGGCATTACCAGACAGGCTTTGGGTGCAGGTGGAGGACCGAGACGAGGTTGAGGAGGCAGAAGCAGTGGAGGAACGTCTACATACAGAGATTGATGCACAACTCATGGGGACGGGCAAGACTTGTACAGCAGCCCCTTCTCCATGCTGTCTTCATAGTTACCCAGATTTTTTGGCCGCTACTTACATTTTGATAACAAATCTTACAGATAACATGGGGAGACTAAAGGCTTGTGGATTTTGGAATGTGCTGCATGAAAGTCACCTCACCAACCATTTTCAGCTTGCAACTGTGAGGCAATTGATACCACTGAAGTGGTGTCTGGGCCCAAATTGTTGGGAAAAATGGAGACTCTTGTTGTAGTCCCCTAAATGTGACACAATGCTCAGCGTGTGCACGAGGCTTTCCAGATGCTGCGTTAAAAACCGCACCAAATACTCATCGCCTGCACAAGGTCTTCCAGATACTGAGGTAAAACGCATCAAATTATCATCATCTGCACATGGCCTTACAGATACTGAAGTGACACGCACCAAATAATCATCATCTGCACATGGCCTTACAGATACTGAAGTGACACGCACCAAATACTCATCGTGTGCATGATGCCTTACAACTTCTGTAGTAAAACCGGATTTTAGAAGGGCATGACATGCCTATATCTGTGTCTCCTCCTCCTTTTACTCGTCTATCTCTTTTCTTTTCGCATTTTATATGTACTTTTCACTTTTCCATATGTTTGTTGTATCTTCTGAGTGGTTTGTCAGCTTTTGGACACCTTAGAAGGTGTTTTCTATGCGTTTGTATGTGTTTGGCTGCCATTGCTTTCAATGGGATTCGACAGTGTTCGACGAACATTCGACGAACAAACGCCCAATTCGGCGAACCGAATTGAATTCGAACACTAGGGTGGTGGCTCATCTCTAAATATGTCATGTCTTGTTTTCCAGAGGGATCAAATACTTATTTCTCTCTGCAAAATGCAAATACATTTACCGTATATACTCGTGTATAAGCCGAGTTTTTCAGCCCAAAAATTGGGCTGAAAAGTCCCCCCCTCGGCTTATACACGGGTCATACGGTATGCTGTGGGGGAAGGGGCTGTGACCGGGAGCTGGAGAGAGGCAGGAGGGGGCCGCGGTGACCGCAGGCGGTCACGTGGGGCCGCCTCATTAGTGCAATGAATATGCACGGCATCCCCCCGTCCATCAACGGCGGGGGGATGCCGTGCATATTGCAATACACACCCCCCCTCCTTAATATGGGTCCCCCAGTATTAATAAACAGCCCCCCCCCCTCCTTATCATGTTCCCCCCAGGCTGCGGCAGCTCTCAAAATAACAAACAGTTTATACATCACCTTCCGTCGCAGCTTCTCCGGTCCTCCGCTCGCCGGCTTCTTCTTTCTTCTTGTGCCGGTGTCATGTGACCGGGCGCAGGAGATGACGTCATTTCCTGCGCGCGGTCACAGAAGTCGGCACAAGAAGAAGAAGCAGCCGGCGAGCGGAGGACCGGAGAAGCTGCGACGGAAGGTGATGTATAAACTGTTTGTTATTTTGAGAGCTGCCGCAGCCTGGGGGAACATGATAAGGAGGGGGGGCTGTTTATTAATACTGGGGACCCATATTAAGGAGGGGGGCTGTTTATTAATACTGGGGGACCCATATAAGGAGGGGGGGGCTGTTTACTACCACTGGGGCTGTATATACCTTGGGCTGCTGGATACTACCACTGGGGCTGTATACTACCACTGGGGCTGCATATACCTCTGGGGCTGATGTATACTACCACTGGGGCTGTATACTACCACTGGGCTGTATATACCTCTGGGGCTGATGTATACTACCACTGGGGCGCTGGGGCTCCTGTATACTACCACTGGGGCTGCTGGGGCTCCTATATACTACCACTGGGCTGCTATATACTACCACTGGGGCTGCTGGGCTCCTATATACTACCACTGGGCTGCTGTATACTACCACTGGGGCTGCTGGGATGCTATATACTACCACTGGGGCTGCTGTATACTACCACTGGGGCTGCTATATACTACCACTGGGGATGCTATATAGTACCACTGGGGATGCTATATACTACCACTGGGGCTGCTGTATACTACCACTGGGGCTGCTTGGGCTCCTGTATACTACCACTGGGGCTGCTGGGGCTCCTATATACTAACACTGGGCTGCTGTATACTACCACTGGGGCTGCTGGGGATGCTATATACTACCACTGGGGCTGCTGGGGATGCTATATACTACCTCTGGGCTGCTGTATACAACCACTGGGGCTGCTGGAGCTGCTATATACTACTGCTGGGGATGCTATATACTACCACTGGGGCTGCTGTATACTACCACTGGGGCTGCTGGGGATGCTATATACTACCACTGGGGCTGCTGTATACTACCACTGGGGCTGCTGGGCTGCTATATACTACCACTGGGGCTGCTGGGGATGCTATATACTACCACTGGGGCTGCTGGGGATGCTATATACTACCACTGGGGATGCTATATAGTACCACTGGGGATGCTATATACTACCACTGGGGCTGCTGTATACTACCACTGGGGCTGCTGTATACTACCACTGGGGAGGCCTGTATACCACACTGCTGGGGCTGTATACCTGTGCTGGGGTCCACCCTCGGCTTATACACGAGTCAATAGGTTTTTTCCAGATTTTTGGGGCAAAAGTAGGGGGGTCGGCTTATACACGGGTCGGCTTATACACGAGTATATACGGTATATAATTTAGACAATGTGATTTTCTGGATATTATTTTTGATATTCTATCTCTCACTGTTACATTTTTAATCTTCCCTTAATATTATAGACTGTTCATGTCTTTGTCAGTGTGCAAACTTACAAAATTAGAAAGGGATCAAATACTTATTTCCCCCACTGTAAATATATCAGAATCTTATTTCTTTCAGCAGAGAATAGAAATCGGGGGAACAATACAGAAGTTTGTGCAGTCTGGTATCTTCCAACATGGACGCAGTTAATGTGAAGCTCAACTGCACCGTCCCAGTACCTGGAGACCAGAGGCACAACTCTTCCTCTAATGGAGGAGTGCAGTACCTCTGGTGGCGGCCTACCTGGTGGTGCGCCACACTAGCGAGTTTCCTTCCTTATTTTAGGAACAAATGTAAATGATCAGAGCCTGATGGTTTTAAACCCATAAACCATCAAGAATTAGGCTTCAGAGTTTATATTCAGATCTTCTGAGGAACGTTTCATCAATCTTAGAGAGGCTGTTCCATATTTTGTCTTCTTATGGCTCTTCTTATTTTGCTTGGGGGGCAGGAGGGGGCGGGTGGTGCACTCCTGATTGACAGTTCAGCTCAGCCGAATAGTTAACCACTGATGCGAGCTAAGGCAGCTTCACGTCTGCAGCAGCAGAGGAGCATAAGTACACTGCATTTTACCAAATCCTATACGATGGACAGCTTTAATGTATTTCTTACAAGATCTATACAGTAGAGCAGAGCTTGTAAGCAAAGGCACAACTAAAGTCCAATGGACCCTGGTGCAATATTTGGATCTGCCCCCATCTCCCTCAGCGCACATGTTGGTCAGATGCATGGGTCCAATGTAACATTGTAAATCCTATCAAGACTCACAAATTGACCCCTCTTCATGCCCTGTATTATAATTACCCATTTCCGGTCTGATGGATTTGATTGTAGCTCGGTTCGTCCCGTCTATCCTCGCCACTGTCCTGCCTCCTTGGTGTCTGTCAGCCTCTTCTGAGTGATATCCAAATTGTGTGCATGTGCAGAGGCTTCACCAGATCGCGTAGGTGCACTGTGCACTTGTGCAGAGACCTTAGTGGCTCACGGATTCGCAGAAGAATCTTAGGCTCTGCCTGACGTGGCACAGAACACAGTGTGCAGGCATGATCTGGAGAAGCCTTTGTGCAGGCGTGCAATTCCATTATCACTTAAAAGAAGAGGCTGTCAGACGGTGAGAAGAGGTGGGACAGACGGCGAGGAGTGGGTGGACGAACTGCATGGAGAGGCGGGATGGACGGTGAAGAGAGGCGGGACGGATGGCGAGTAGAGGTGAGGTAGACAGCGAGGAGAGGTGTAACGGATGGCAAGGAGAGGCGGGATGGATGGTGAGGAGAAGTGGGACAGATGGCAAGTAGAGGCGAGATAGACAGCGAGGAGAGGTGTAGCGGATGGTGAGGAGAGGCAGGACGGATGGTGAGGAGAGGCGGGGTGGATGGTAAGGAGGCGGGACGGATAGTGAGGAAGGCGGGATGGATGGTGAGGAGAGGCGGAACGGATAGTGAGGAAGCACCACAGGCATGGGTAGTGATGAAAACAAACTTCTTTATTCCATGGTCGTGCACGACCATGGAATAAAGAAGTTTGTTTTCATCACTACCCATGCCTGTGGCGCTGTCCTTCCTGCTGGTATGTGACATTATCTAGATAAGGACTCTCTAGACTGGACGTGCGCCCAGAGACGGGCTGGAAAGACTATAAATAGAGCCCGTGAGATCACCTGGTGCGGTGACCGTTTTTTCTTATTGGATAGTGAGGAGGCAGGATGGACTAAGCTGCAATCAAACCCATTGGACCTGAAGCATGTAACTATAATACACGGCCGGGAGTTTTTAAAACGTATTTATTTGGTATACAGCGGCAGTCAGGGGATAATATCCACCTTCTTAAAATGCAGTATAGGGCTACTGAAGGGGGCGCTTTTAGTTTATAACACCCAAATCTGGTGACAGGTTCACTTTAACCCATTACGGCTGAAGCCTGTTTTCACCTTCCCGACCAGGCCAAATTTTTCAATTCTGATCAATGTCACCTTATGTAATAATAACTCTAAAAACGCTTCAACACATTCCAGTGATTCTGAGATTATTTTTTCTTGACTTGCTGTACTTCATATTAGTGGCAACTTTCTGTTTGAATTTATTTATGAAAAAATAGAGAATTTTACAAAATAGAAAATTTAGCAATTTTAATCCTTTGTATTTTCATGCATTTAAACCAAAAGGTTAAATCACACAAAATCATTAGTTAGTAAATAACATTAACCACATGTCTACTTTACAGCAGCAGCATTTTTGAAACATTATTTTTTGTTAGGAAGTTAGAAGGATTAAAAGTTTATCAGCAATTTTTTCATTTTTCCAACAAAATTAACAAAATCAATTTTGTAGGGACCAAATCACATTTGAAGTGGCTTTGAGGGGCCTGTATAACAGAAAATACCCACAAGTGACACCATTTCCAAAACTGCACCCTTCAACTAAAAGGTAGCTGGAACAGATCCAACATTGCAGATCCCCTGACATCCAATACAGCAGAAACCTCCCACAAGGGAAACCATTCTCTAAACTACACTTCTCAAGGTATCAACTAGGGGATAGTAAGGAAATGTCAACATTCAGGTGATTAGATGTATACATGCTGGAAATAAAAATACATTCTTTCATAATCGTTCACAATTTCTGATTGCTGATACCCTATATGTGGAACTAGCTCGAGGCAATGCAAAGCTCACAAGGGAAGGCGTGCCATGATACGGTTCAGACGTAGCTGGAGGGGTTTGGAGGTGTTATGTCACATTGGCAGAGCCCCTGAGGTGCCAGAACAACAGAAATCCACCACAAGTGACCCCATTTTACAAACTGTACCCCTGATTGAATTCATCCGGGGGTGCAGTAAGCTTATTGACACTGTACGTGTGTCACAAAATTTTAAACTAATGGGCAGTAAAGAAAAAAATAAATAAATTTTTACCACTAAAATGTTGTTTAAGCCCAAGAATTCCAATTTTCACAAAGGAAAATAAGTAAAAATGGCCCCCTAAATAGTGATAAGTAGTAGTCGGTATTCACGCTCGGGTAAGTCTAACAGAATACTTTTTAGCTCTTCGGATATTTGTCCTGAATAATGAACATAATGCAAGTCAATGGGGAACTCAGATATTTGGTCTGGGGAATCTTATGCACAAATAGTATTTGTGTAAAAAATTCAGGAATTTAGTTTGTTTCTTTTTTAAGCCGTTCACTTGTGTCATAAAAGTGATAACACAGCTTTATTCTTTGGGTCAGTATGACTACAGCGATATCACATTTCTATGGCTTTTTATGTTTTGCTGCTTGTACACAATAATACCATTTTTATTGAAAAACAGTTTCTGACAGCTATAGCTTTTTAAAGGAAACCTGTCACCTGGAATTAACCCCCTGACCTATCACTAGCTGTCCCTACACCTTCCCAGGTGCTCCCTAACCATCCCTCTCTGTTGTAAAATCTGTTAGATTTATCTGAACTTTAATACCAAACTGCTCGCTCACCACTAATTAGGGGGCCATTTTTACTTAGTTTCCCTTGTGAAAATTGGAAATCTAGGTCTAAAACCACATTTTAATGGTAAACATTTATTTTTTTCTCTTTACTCACTATTAATTTAAAAATTTGTGACACAACTGCCATGTCAATAAGCTCACTGCCCCCTTGGATGAATTTAGTCAGGGGTGCAGTTTGTAAAATGGGATCACTTGTGGGGATTTCTGTTGTTCTGGCACCTCAAAAGCTCTGCCAATGTGACATGAGACCTCCAAAGCTTTGCAGCTATGTCTGAATTATGGTGCTCCTTCTCTTTGCATTGTGCCTCCAAAGAAGTTCCATATAAAAAAATTTCCCACTCTGTATTATAATTACCTGTTTCTAGACCAATGGGTTTGAATTCAGCCCAGTCTGTCCCGCCTCTCCTCGCCATTTGTCCCCCCTCTCCTCACCATTCGTCCCCTCTCCTCACCATTTGCCCCTCCTCACCATTTGTCCCACCTCTCCTCGCCTTCCGGCCCCCTCTCTTCGCTGTCCATCCCGCCTCTGCCCGTTGTTCTCCCGCCTCTCCTTGCGTCCGTCCCGCCTCTCCTTGTTGTTCATCCCACCCCTCCTTGTAATCCGACAGCCTCTTCTTCTGAGTGATATCCAAATTGCGTGCCTGCAAAGAGGCTTCTCCAGATTGTGCCTGCACACTGTGCTCTGCTCTACTGTGGGCGGAGCTTAAAGCTGTTCATGCGCAGTCTGCTAAGGTCTCTGCGCAAGTGCACAGTGCGCCTGCATGATCTGGAGAAGCCTCTGCGCAGGCACACGATTCGGATGTCACTCAGAAGAAGAGTCTGACAGACAGTGAGGAGAGACGGGACGAACGGCGAGGACAGGCAGGACGGATGGCAAGGAGAGGCGAGGTGGGACGGACCAAGCTGCAATAAAACCCATCGGACCAGAAACAGATAATTATAATAAAGGGTGGGATGTTTGTAAAACTTATTTATTTGGTGTACAGGGGCAGTAGGAGTATAATAGACACCTTCTTATAATTTAGCTTAGCTGCTGAAGGGGGCGCTTTTAGTTTCACACACCCAAATCTGGTGACAGGTTTACTTTCAGTGTTTAAAATAAGTATTAAAGAATATTAAAATGTGTCCATTATATAAACAGTTAAACAAACTTGCACCCTTGGTACTTACCAAAAAAACACTTGATGAGAAATGCAATTTATGATAATTTTTTTACAAGAAAAATCAGGACATGGTATTAAACTGCCCTCCAAGTTTACAGATATAGTATGTGAAAGTTAAAAAAATATGCTGTAAGGTGATGTTACTGGAGTATATCACACATCAATGAATTCAGTCACACTGACTATACAGGCTCTGCACCTCCACCTCACTTGGGTCTTTGATTATTATTCACAGTGTGACCACTACTTTCATTGTAAAATGTACTTCAACACTAAAGAAGTAGTAAAATGCAAGATTGTTTCTAGTAAAATTGTCATTTTGCTGGATTTCTGTTGTTCAAATCCAGAAAGTTTCATATTTGTCAGAATCTCAAATTTTGGATAAGAAATTTGATTCATTAGATCGATTCGCTAATCCAATCTAAGGGTACCTTTACACGCCGCAACCGCGGCAAGAAATCTGACCGGCAATCTGTAGCCCCATCACCATCGCCGTGAAATTGCCTCGAAATTGCGGCATGTAATTGGGGAATTTGGTGGCGATAAAAAAGGTTGCACCTGGTTCAGATTTCACAGCACTGCTCCAAAATCATAGGCAACCATGAAGGTGAAATTCCCGGCTTTTGGCGTGTGAAGAGGCGATAGGGATGAAATCTGCATCGCCTAGTGATTTCCCGCCCCGTCAGCGATGATTGGTGGTGGCTATTGTGTTTCCATTGGCTGTCACTTCACAGGGCACCATATTTGAACAGCTGACCATTCACCACCACACAATGGCAATGGAGTCATGTATTAGCCAGCCTTCCAGAGCAGGCCAGCCAATCATAACGCTATTGCGTTGTCCAATGATTGTGCTTGGGGCGCGGTGTACAACAATTTGGCATGCCTATGTTCTCGCCACGCTGAACAGGTATGCCAACATTCCTTTGGGGATTGTGGCGTGTGAAGTGGCGTCGGGAGTCTACTGGATGTTTCCCGCTGTTGGTGTGGGAACTTCCGGAACGACACATCGCCTTAGGTTGAGGGCGAAATTGCGGCGTGTAAAAGCGCCTTCGGTGTTCGGAGGCAACCATGAAAAATGTGCACGTGATTAGATTGCCTCCTATCGCCGCCAAAAGTTGCGGCGTGTAAAGGTACCCTAAGAGATCTCACTGTCATTTTGGAAGAGTAGCTATGCATGTATAATAGCTTCACGAGTCCTATCTATACACTTGGCTATACTCTTGCTGATCAGATACTTCAATTGAAAAAAGTCGATAAAACAGAATCCTAGAATAAGGTTAGAAATTAAACCAGATTTTACACAATTGATCTCTTGGACTCAGTTTACTGAGAACTGACCTGCAATTTCAATTAACATTCTCAGGAAGCCAACGTGACCTCCCTGCTGTAAATATGGAGCGTGACAGAGCCTCTGATTATTAATTTGGCTGTAAGACAAGATTTGTTATCAAAGACTTTCAAGGGGAAGTTTTGGCTTGGCATGAACATAAACAGATGGGATTAGAGATCTATGGTACAGCAGTTTAAGACAATAATTTAATATTGTAGTCTTGTTCCCTTGGTCTGTCACACCATTCACACTCAGATTTTTACATAAACAGAAAGCGGGTCATTTGGCCATAGTAGATTTTAGGACCATCTTGGCTTGGTCCTTGATCATCATTGATTTTCATGTCAATGACGGTGACAGCTCAGCCACCTAATAATTGGCAGGGGCATGCTGGGCTGTCAGTATTCTTTATGTATAATCAGGGACTGGGGCATGCTGACTATCCTCATGCTATTCAGGATAGCCCGGCTGAAGCACCAGGTGGTGCGAAACAAGCTTGTCGTCCTATCCCGAACGTCTCCCTGATGTAGTTTTATCCCTCTAAGGCGGCCGTCACACGGAACGATTTCTTTGCACGATATCGTTTAAGTGATCTCCTTTTTGATCGCTTAAGCAATATCGGGCAAGAAATCGTTGCATGTAATCAAGCGATTTACGATGTGAAATCGCTTGATCGTGACATCGCAGATCTGAGCTCCGGACCTCAGATCTAGCGATGAACGATGCCACGATCTGCTTCATCGTGGTGTATAACACCACGATGAACGATCTCCCAGCGCAGAGCCTATGCTGGGAGATGGTAACTATGGTACACGTCGGGTAACTAAGCAACGCGCGGCGCCTAGTTACCCGATGTGTACCATAGCTACCAGCGAGATCGCGGATCCACATCGCTGGTGAGTCTGTCTGTGTGACAGCTCACCAGCGATGTGAGCGATATTGTAAGCGATCGCGCGTGCACGTGATCGCTTACAATATCGCTAGAGATATCTCAGCGTGTGACGACCGCCTTATAAATAAAGCTGGATGTTATAACATGGGACCAGAGTGCTGCTGAATCTTTTCCCTTAGAATTGAAAGATTTATGGTGGTTTAACTTGATGATATTTTTTCTTTTTGCCTGATTTGGATTCTCACCATGAACATGACTGTATTGTTTTATGAAAATTAAAGAAGAATTCTTTGTTTGTTAAATTAAAAAAAATGATTTTTTGTGTTCAGGAAATTTCGGTTTTGGGGTCTATTACATTATGTTAATAGGTTAAGGGATTGGCGCTAACTCTTTGATTATGGCTAATTGCAATAAACCGTGTACAACGATATATGGTTTGACCCTTCTTCGGGATGTTTATTAAAACAATTAAACCATATATCGTTGTACACGGTTTATTGCAATTAGACATAATCAAAGAGTTAGCGCCAAGCCCTTAACCTATAAACATAATAGATTTATTTATAGGGTGAAACACACGAGGTGTCACCCAGGCTCAAGGCTGCAACTCAACGTCGCACACTAGCTCCGGCTGTTAAATTAGCCATTACAGAATACAGTCATTTTTTTGGAGGGGACAGGTAATCAAGTCACTGTGGTCATTGATCCTTAGAATTTAACTTATGTTGAATCAGCTAAATGATTAACTCCAGGGCAGGCCACATGGGCCTCATTTTTCTCTAGATTCAATTGCTCTATTACGTTCAGACCAAGATTCGAGAATGTGAAGGTCGACGCATTTTCACGCAGCCTTGATTCAGTTTCTCCTCCAGAACCTCCATCCATCACTCTTCCTCAGGGCATTGTGGGTTCAATGGTATCCTCAAAGATAGAAGCAGAGATCCATAAAAGTCCAGTCTATAGCCCCTTTGGCCATTCTAGTGTCCAAAGTATTTGTACCTGGGTACCTAAGATTGCGTCTTTTACAAGAGTTTCATGACTCCATCTTGAGTGGTCATCCTGGGGTCACATCTATGCAGAAAGCCATTTCTAAGGTCTTTTGGTGGCCATCCATGTTGAATGATATTAGAGATTTTGTATCCATTTGTGAAGTTTTCTCACACACTAACATTTGCAATATCCGACTATCCGGGGAATTGGCTGCTTTACCAATCCTACAAGACGTGGACTTGTCTATCCATAGATTTGCCTGTGTCTTTTAGGAAATCGGTTATTTGATGGTGTGATCGATAGGCCTATTTTTTTCCTTTGTCATGATTACTTAATGCAGAGACATTCTCCAGGTTGTTTATTAATTATGTTGTGAGATTGTATGATATTCCTTTTCATATTGTGCCTGATGGGAGTGCAATTTGTCTCCAGATCTGGAGTTTTTTTGTAGAAAACTGAGGATTCTCTTGTCATTTTCTCTGCCTACCACCCCGAAACCAACAGTCAGACAGAAAGGACAAATCAATCTTTGGAACAGATTTTAAGGTGGTTCGTAGTGGCTCAGTAAGACGACTGATCCTTATTTTTCCCCTTGGCGAGTTTGCCTTTAAAAGTCATGTCAATCAGTCTACCGGAAGCTGACCTTTTTTTGTAAACATGGCTTTCATCCCCATTTTGGTGAATTTTGTAGGATAATGCTGAGTGTCATAGGGTCATACTCAGGGATGTATAGGGAGAGGTTAAAAAAAATACTAGGGTTGCTCAGATTCGCCAAAAGTATCTTGTTCATTGGAAAGAAAACAACCTGAAGAGATATCCTGGGTCCCAACTCTATCTGTGAAGGGCAATCGGCTTGTCAGGAACTTCCATTTCCTGAGAAACCTGGTGTCCATTGGCCCTCCTAAAAGAGGGGGTACTGTCACGAATTTGCCACTCACTGAGTGACAACTCAGCCACCCAATAGTTGGTGGTGACATGTCAGGTTATTATTATTGTTTACGGATAACCTAGCAAATGAATCAGGGTTTGGGGCATGCTTACTATCCTCATTCTATCCAGTATCAGGCCAGGCCTGCTGGGCTTTCTCTGGGTGTCACCCTTTCACGTGATTGCCTGGCTAATTAACTGGCTGTCAGTGGGCAGACCATCATCAGTCGTACCTTTGCTCAGTGGAGGGCTCACCTTTCTATTTTGTGTTAGGTTGTTCTGATCTCTTGCTGTCTGACCTTGGACCTTGCCTTTGACTATTCATTTGCCTAGTCTCTTTTGTCTCAATCCATAACCAATTTGGACTTCTGACCTTGGACTGTGATTTCCTTTCTCTTTTACACCTCTGCCTTTGATGTCCATTCTTGGCATCTAACCCCGGACTTTTTGAGTCATCTGCTTGAGAAGTGAAGATAGCCAGCGTCTCATTGCTCCTTAGATCCTCACATTTAGTGAAAGTCTATTCTCCCAGCAATGCTTTGAAGGAAAGACCTATTCAGACCTTGGTTCTTACCACATAATCAGCAGTTATGATAAACTTTTTATATATTTAATTCAAATTCTTCTACATTCTATTTTTTTATGTTTTTTTCTCATTACCTATTTGTTTTTAGATATATTTTTTGCATACGATTAGGTCGCTATCTGATGTTAAAGGCAGCAACATGAATTACAGAAATCAATAGGCAAGAAATTTATGTTGAGTTCTAAGGTAGACTTGTGTTCTTTGAGCTATTTAAAGGCCATTGTACAATAGGTGATATATGACCATTACCTATGACTGGTAGATCCTGTGTTATGGTATCTATATATAGGTGATTACCTTTAATGTTAATCCTGTATGATATGGCAGCTGAGTCTACTATCTCTAAGCTGTAAAATAAAAAAAGGATGCTGTGCTGATTGTCTATGCTAGATTGCGTGATGTGAGAGCTTGAGGGCATTATATTGGAAGCAATGGTAACCACATGTCATTATCTCGCTATGTGACTCTTCAGCAGAACAAGAAGGAGCATCTGGAGTTAAATTTGCAGTCTCTCTGTGCAGTTACTTGTATTAAGCATCTCGTCGGCATGTCAAATTGCATTGTCAAGGTCATGCACCTGCCCATTTCCGATACCGGAGAATCCTGAAAGTTTTTAACAGAGTTAATTTGCTGCAACTTGAAAGCCTCCTGAATGACTGAATGATGCCGTCTGTTTTCATGTTGCTTATATTACCATAAAATTACGATGTCGGCAGTTTTTATCTGCTTTTTAAGCAGTCTTCCTATTAGTTACACCAATTGTATATTTATCATTTCTTTTTTATTTTACTTTTTATCTAAATAATATAATTATATATAATGTTACGTTATTATTGTAAGGGTACCGTCACACCCCGGAGATGTCGGCGGCGACGGGCGGGAGCATGCACGTTTTTGGTGCCCCGCCAGCGTCGTCGCCCCCCGTTTACATTGGGAGACATCTCCGCGATGGGCCGGTGAGCTGAGAGGTGGCATCACCGCCGGGGTGTCTCAAAACCCCAGCGGCGATGCAGTACAATGGGAGCCTATGGCTCCATCGCCTTTCAGCTCGCCGGGGGCCGTTTACATGGGGCACACATCGCCCAGATCGGCCACCTGGTTTCAAAGCACTGCTCTGAAACCAGGCGACCAATAAAAGGCGTCGCCATCGCCCCTTTACATTAGGCGATGCAGGGCGATGTCGCTGCTGATAGGCCACGCACCTACATCACCTATTTAATCGGCGGTGATGTTGCCACGTGTGATGTGGCCTTTAGAGTTCCTTAGTAAAGAGCATTTTGCTTAATACCTAGATGTGTCTGAAAAGAAATTTAAATGATTTTTGGATTCTGCACAGCATAATTCATAAAGATCTTGTTATCTTGTAGCCAGGAAAATTGCTGTATAGCAGTGTGATTCCTGTTGGTAATGTGTAGTGAAACCAAGAGGCTGCAAAACTAAAAAGAAATTTAAATGGGATTTTCAAAAGGAGCACAATGCAAAAAATATTTTACACAAAAGTTCCTTCACTGCTTGCTCCATGGTGACCCGTTCGCCCAAGTTTATACCGAGTTCCACTTAACCAGTATCGGAAGAAGCAGTGACTACATAGGGGTTCTGCCTGTGACGGGGAATGGGCACCAGCTCCGGGAGGAATTCACTCACAAGATATTAAACACCCACGTCCTGGGTCCTGGACCCAAAACCCAGAAGGACCCGAAGGATCCAGCCAAATTGTACATGGGAACGAAGGTTCCTTTCTTGGCTTCTGTTTTATTTCTCAGTGGACTCTCCTGCTGAGACTACACATCAAGCTCTCTGTATTAACTAGGCCCAACCCTAAGGAATATCACTAATACTTTTTATAACGTCCATTGTCAAAGGGGATTGGGAAACAGTCTTTATCTTGGCCGCTAGATGGCCATATACATATGATTTGACATATTAACTTTATTACATAAATGCATACTACTCATACAAGGTATACTTCCAAGGGGAGAAAATTATCCCTGACCCCCTTACATCTTGATGACCGTACTTCCTCCTGTAGACCCTGTGATCATGTAATCACTGAGTATAGGAAGGAAACTCAGCTGATGGGTCCAAGGAAACCCACTCAGCTTTGCTATGTAGGAAAGAGAATGACTTGACCCTGTAACTGGGACTAAAATATCAGTCTCAGTTACAAAGGAAATCAGCAATAAAAAGAATGTATTATTATGTTAATTACCCAAAGGTAATTAAAGGGATTTTCTGCATGAACAAAATTTATTTTAATCAATAGGTCTTGGAATAATAATAATGTCCAACTGGATATGGTTAAAATGTTCCTGTGCTGAGATAATCTTATATATGTGTCCCTACTATGTACTGTGTAATGGATGTATGTGACCATACAGGGAAATGGTCTGATCATACCACATCTCCTGTGCTGAGATAATCTTATATATGTATCCCTGCTATGTACTGTGTAATGGATGTGTCTAACCATACAGAGACATGGTCTGATCATACCACATATCCTCTGCTGAGATAATCTTATATATGTGTCCCTGCTATGTACTGTATAATGGATGTGTCTGACCATACAGGGAAATGGTCTGATCATACCACATCTCCTGTGCTGAGATAACCTTTTATATGTGTCCCTGCTATGTACTGTGTAATGGATGTGCTTCAACCAGAGCTAGGGTGGATGAGGGACTCGGACACCGGGGCTACTGTGTGGGAAGTCACGGATGGTCGGGACCCCGGTGCCGTGCCCTGGTGATCAATTATACCAGATGTTGATGGTAAACGGTGGAGGTTAAAGGGGTTATTTACAGGGGAACGTGACGCCACCTGTAGAGTCCGGTAAGATGGTACCGGCGCTGCCAGCCGGCCGCTGAGGTGATAGTTAAGGCAGCTATGTGTGGTACAGCTTCCCACAGGTGGAGCTTTACCTCAGGGCAGCGATGTTGTGAGACGGTGAGGGAGGACAGTGATGGTGATGGTGGTGCAGTTCTTACCCTTCTGCTTGATGATGTTAAGCCCTCCGGGCTGCGGCAGGAAGAATAACAGAAACAGTTCCAGTTTAACTCTGCTTTACTTGGTACCGACTGATGGCATAACAATACACGGTACAGTTTGGTTTCAGGGTGCTGCTGCCAACTCAGGGTTTCTCTTATGGAGTCTCTAGATGTCCTCTCTTCGTCTTTCAGGGTCTACTACTTTCTTTCTCTAGATCTTTCAGTCTTTACCACCTTTGAAGAGCTCCCCCGCCAGTCCTACGGTCTGTATCTAGAAGATAAGGTCTGTCCACTACTCAGCCCGGATAAGGCAACCCGAACAAAAAACAAAGAGGCTCCTTTCCAGCACCGCAGTATATGTCTGTCCCTTTTAATTTCTCCTAGTGTCCTGAACCGGTTTTCAGTCCTGAGGGGAGAGGTACCTTGTGGCGCTGTCAGCAACCCGTTGGGCCTACAGCTCGTCGGTTTTTCAGTCAGGGCTGAACTCCTGGCTGCCTCGGTTGTCCGTGTCACCGGAGTCCCCTCAACATGACCAGCTGGCTCCTACCAGTCTTGGCCTGTTGCCATCTGTCCTGGGCCCCCACATAGAGGTGGGGTACCCTCCACTCAGCTGGGCTGCCAGGCCTGACTACTCTCTCTGCCTTCCCAGCTCCGTCTGAGGTAAAACTGTCAACTGTCACTCTACTCTATCCTAAGCTCTGCCCCCACCCTGTGGAACCTACCATATTACCAGTTCCCCCTACTCTAAGTGGTGCGGTCCTAAGTGAGTGCTAAAAATAGACTCGATAAGGTTTAAACCCTGAACTATCAACTTACAAGGAAAAACACATTTTTATATTCAAGTGTAATACTACCCTGTGGCGCCTAGCCGCAGGGGCGCCACAGATGTGTCTGACCATACAGGGACATGATCTAATCATACCACATCTCCTGTGCTGAGATAATGTTATACTGTATATGTGTCCCTGCTGTGTACTGTGTAATGGAAGTGTCTGACCGTACATGGACATAATCTGATCATACCACATCTCCTGTGCTTAGATAATCTTATATATGTGTCCCTGCTGTGTACTGTGTAATGGATGTGTCTGACCATACAGGGACATGGTCTGATCATACCACATCTCCTGTGCTTAGATAATCTTATATATGTGTCCCTGCTGTGTACTGTGTAATAGATGTGTCTCACCGTAGAGGACAATGGTCTGATCATACCACATCTCCTGGGCCAGGGAGGATGCAAAAGAATATGAAGATATATCAGGGACACATTTATAAGGATTAGTAATGAGCAAGTACAAAATATTCATAATCGTTATATTCGTAATGAGTACTTTGAAATATTTGTGTATTCGTTCTGAATAGCGAGTACAATGTAAATCAATGGGAAATGCAAGTAATTCTATGCTGGACCCTATAAAGGGGCCAGGGGGCTGAGGAAAAGGCTTAAATGGATGGGAAAGTGTTGAATGGAAAGAGTCTGGAGAATACCAGACTCTTTTACGCCGTATTTTCCGGCGTATAAGACGACCCCCAACTTTTCCACTTAAAATATGGAGTTTGGGATATACTCGCCGTATAAGACTACCCCTCTTCCAACCCACTATGGTAAAACGTAAAAAAACATCAGAATGGATTTCAATATGGTAATTTTAATTCAAATGCTTATGACGTACAGGTACTTAGCATGAAAGCTGTCACTTATGAAAATAAGGTTGTTTGTCATCAAACATGTAAATATAAAACAGTGCAAGTGGATTAAATGTTTCCATATTAGCTCTAAATAAAGATGAAAGGAAGGTAGGAGGAAGAAACAAACAATAGAGAAAGAACAAGTGTCAGTCAAGTCCCCGGCGCGTTAGCAATGCCCATCATAACTGCAAGCTACAGTATTTTTACAGATTTTCATTGCATGGCAGTTTCCCTTTAAAAGCCTTCAAAATCCTCCTGTTCGTCATCTGATATCATAAGTACATCAATGAAATCTTGTGATACATTGGTAAGGCAGTCATCATATGGATCGAATTCCGTATCAGATGCTGTGGTCTCAGCTTCAGCTTCATCTTCTTCTTGCCACAAGTAGTCGTCCTCCATACCATCTAATGAATTTGATATGCCACACTTCTTGAAAGACTTGATTACTGTTTCTGCATCAATATCATTCCAGGCTTTTATGACAAAATTGCACAAAAGATCCAACTGTGGAACACGCATGTTTCCTCCTTTTGTGAATGACTTTTCGCCGCTAACCATCCATTCATTCCACTGTTCTCGAATGCGATCTTTAAATGGCTTGTTTAGGCACACGTCCAGTGGCTGTACCAATGACGTCAATCCTGCAGGAATAACTGCCATATGTGTGTTTAGTCTTGCAAGCCTTTGCTTGGTGCTGGGAGTTAAATGAGCCCTGAACATATCCCACACCAGTAGACTAGGTTTTTGAATAAGTCCACCTGGTCGCCTGCTCCATACATTATCAAGCCACAGCTTTACCCCTTCTTCATCCATCCAGCCATGTACAAAACAACCAACTGGGAACTTGAGTTTCGGCATTGTTTTTCTTTTAAAAATAATCATTGGCCTCAGTTTGGCGCCATCAGCTGTGCATCCTAATACCACTGTAAAACTGGACTTCTCGTGTCCTGTTGTTTTCAATAAAATAGTTTTTTCACCTCTTTGATGGACAGTTTTATTTCCAACCATAT
The DNA here is from genome assembly GCA_033576535.1 of Allobates femoralis. Taxonomy (NCBI): domain Eukaryota; kingdom Metazoa; phylum Chordata; class Amphibia; order Anura; family Aromobatidae; genus Allobates; species Allobates femoralis. The sequence goes on along the minus strand of JARQOC010000003.1, from coordinate 826,961,643 downwards.
CAAAATTCATTGGAGTCTCATCCATATTTCCAATGCTACTTAACGGATAGCCATGTTTAGTGCGCTGTTGTATTATGTATCGATGGAAACTTGTTACTTTGCTATCAAGATCTGCAGGCAACTTTTGGGCAATTTTTGTCTTTTGCCTCAGTACCATATTATGCCTTGCCATAAATCTGCTACACCAGGAGACAGTGGCCTTAAATCTGCTGCTGTGCTCTGGGTTAGATTTGGCCCACTGAAGTGCAAACAAACGTATGTTGTTTCGTGTCACTACATAACCGCTGTGGCGATGCTCGTTCACCATATCGGCTACATGTTTTTCAAGTTCTGGCCAATGTGGGGTGCCTCCTCTTAATGCACACTTACCCCTTGGCATACTCTTTAATGCTTTTTCATTTGCTTTCCAGTCCCGAACCATCTTTTCCATTACTCCATATTGTCTTGCAGCAGCGCAGTTATTATGTTCCATGGCAAAGTTTACCACTTTAAGTTTGAAACTGGCTTCATATTTCTTTCTTCTTGCTGGTGCAGCTATGATGGGGGTTTGATTGTTGGACATTTGTACTGTATATTGTATGAACAGGTACAGATGTACCTCACCAGTGATTGGTTGGTTTTTTATTGCATACAAATTGGATTGGTCTCCCTAGTAGAAGTGCATCCCCCTGGCCCGCCCTTGTATCCCACTAGCAGAGCTGTGCCCAGAAAAACATGCCTTTTTCACTCATCTGGCACATCTGAGAAGCAGAGAACAAAAAGGCACTTTCACTTTCTTCCCTACCTGACCTGCGGCCATCGGTGAGTACAGTGAGGCTTCCCAACTGCCTCTATTCAAAGCTCCCGGAGACAGCTTTTGACAGTGCACAGGAAACGCAGTCTGCAGCGGTTTCCTGTGCGCTGTCCTAACTTCTCCGGGAGCTTTGAATAGAGGCATTTAGCAAGGTATTAAGGGGGAGAGCACCCTTGCGATTGGGCTACTGGGGGGAGGTGCCTCATAAATTTCTCTGCCGCCGCTTTGTCTCCGATGCCTGCGGGTGATTTGTGTCTCCCTGCTCCCCGCACCTCATGTATACAGCGGTGATGCGTCCTTCCAGGCAGTGTGTGGCTGCAGGAGCGGTGTGGAGGAGGATGTCAGTTGTTAATGTAAACATCGGGTTGTCAGGGGCCACAATAACAGCAGCGCTTAGTGTTCTTAGCAGTTAACACTATGCGCAGAGGCACAACAACTGTTAAAGACCTTCTATCAGGCTAGTATGTACTGTATGTACTTATGTACCCGACGTATAAGACGACCCCCAACTTCAGAGTAGATTTTGAGGGGTTAAAAAGTAGTCTTATACGCCGGAAAATACGGTATATATGTATGCATTTCTGGCTCACATATGGTTTGTGGGAATAGCTTTGTCGCAGGATTACGCCTCTCTTACAGATACATCTTAACTACCAAACCTAACCTAAATCCCAGTTAATAGGCCAAAAAGGTTCAGAGACAGTTTTTCCTGCATAATCACTTGTATACAAGGCTAAATAAACCAGCACAACTAAAAAGAAATGTAAATGGGATTTTCAAATGGTACAAAATTGCAAAAAATATTATTTTACTCAATATCCATGCATGTATGTGAAAACTAAACCCTTAAGGAGAATGTTATCCTACAAGGAAAGCTGCTATTGTTTTCTGGACAAGTCCGGAATGTGTAGCAGGAATGCGGTGATGTTTGCCGGTCGCTCCGTCTCTGCGTCTTGTAGCAGTTGAAAGTGTTTGATAACAATGAAATGTTCCACAAAGTCTATTTTTCCCGGTATATAAGTGACCCCCGGTTCACATCTTCAAGGATGCCACCAGTTTCTTGTGAATTGATAATCTCTGAACCGTTAGATTTCCCCCCTATTGTGTAATATCCGCAGCTACTCTTTCATCATGTCTTGCTTGGACATAACCTAAACTCGTCTAGACAGCGCAGAACCAGGAATTGTACGAATGTTTTGAACATCAGTATTTTCCACATATTGAGCCAACTTCTCTATGACTGTGCCCTTTACACGGAGATGTCAGTAACTCCCCGCTAATGGGAAAAATGTGTCTACCGAAATAGATTTCTGGGTTTGGGGAAGGGATGTTATTTCACTAAAGAATTTATCTAATAGTATTCAGGTAGGACAGAAGTCGAGTCTGTGTGAGCTTTAGCTATGTTCACAGAGGAGTTTTTGGAGTGGATCTGCTCCAAAATCCTATATAGAGTAGGAGAAGGGAGAGGGATTACAGCTCACCGATGTGAATACTCCAGGCTCCTATGAGTGGTTCTGCAAGGATCAGCCCTGGTTCCAGGCTGTTGATTCAATAGAGGTGTAAGAAATCCTTTTCACATAGCGATATTTCGTTATTTTAAAAGACTTCCATAAATAGGCAGGCAAGTGGTAAGAACAAGAGCCAACACGTTTCGACGCAGGTGTCTTAATCACGTCAGAAACTCTCCCTATACATTTCTATGGGAGATCTAATTTTTCTGTTTATAGAAGTGTATGTTCCAACGATCCGGAAATACCGCGTCCTGGACGCCATGGGTGAACGTAGGGAGAATGCAGCCGCCCTGTGGCCATGGTCTGCGTTGAGTGCAGGTCGGCTTTTCCCTGCATTCACCCTCTGGCGATTGCTTCCATGTCCGCAGCAATAAATTAAACACGCTGTGGAGATGCGGAAATGCTGTATGGTAACACAAGGCCCACATACAAAACATTTAATTCAAAGTAAGTATAAATTAAATAAACCCAGACTCAAACCGCTGTGGAATAAATACTTGGCCGTGAGGCTTTATTAAAGGGAACCTGTCACCCCAAATCACCTTTCTAACCTATTAATACCTGTCCCTGCAGCCTTACAATACATTCTAACACATCCCTGTCTCACCTTTTTTTTACTAATCTACGAATACAATAATGAAGTTAGCAAACTTACGAAATTTCTGTCACAGGGGCGTTACTCCAAGCGATTTTGACTGGTAGGCAGGTCCCCTGTGCCGCACTACCCCTGCCGCTCTAATACGCCCTAATGGGCATCATTACACAATGCAGAGCTCGGGCAGGATTTCAATATCGCGCCTGCAACATCACCGCTGCGACGCGGTCATGTGACACCGGGATCGCGTCACTTCCGGTCGCAGGTCTCTCACAGGCAGACTTCGCACATGCGCAGATTACATGCTGAAGTCTGTCTGTGTGTGACCGGAAGTGATGCAACAATCTCGGGTAGGCAGGGGCTAGTGCGACACAGGGGACCCGCCTACCGGTCAAAATCGCTTGGAGGAACGCCCCTGTGACAGGAATTTTGTAAGTTTGCTAACTACATTATTGTACTCATAGATTAGTAAAAAAGGTGAGACAAGGATGTGTTAGAATGTATTGTAAGGCTGCAGGGACAGGTATTAATAGGTTAGAAAGGTGATTTGGGGTGACAGGTTCCCTTTAAGATTTAGAAAAAAAATGGTATTTAATAAAATATTTAATTATACTACAAAACCAGCAATATTAAAATACCATATAACTTTACACCCTGAAAGTTCTCCATTTCCATAAAGAAGACCAAAATCATCCCAAAATCCTTGGGATATTGGTCATGATGGATGTGAAGCCCCCAACAGCTGCTCAAACCAAACCTCCGCAACAGTCTGAAGATCGAGAAAATATCCAACTCAACCTCTCCAAGATGAACCCCATCAGACCTATACAACCCAGATCAACATGGTGAGACGAATGATCGCCAATCGAAATCAGAAACCTTTCCAACAACCTGTTTACTCTCCTAATACTCTCCATGAACTTCAATCGCTCACAGCACCACACGAGGTGAGGGATGATCTCTGAGAAAACCAACCTTGACCCCGGGAACATAGATTTAATCAGGTCTCTCCTAAAATAATCCAAGAAGGCCAAAGTTGGAATCCTCCCGATGTTGTTTCTACCGACGTGAAAAATGATGATATCAGGAAGTGGGAAGGAAGCTGAAAGTTGACTAAGACAATGACAAACCTGGGCTAAGCATATCCTCTCATCCCATGCCAATATGGCAACTTGCGAGCTGTCAAAAGAAAGGTTTTCATCATATGAGCGAACAGAGGCCCTCTTCTGGGCCCAATATATGTACGAATGTACGATAATCCACACAATAAGCGGACCTAAAATATGGCAGCACCTGATTACAGAAGCAGACATGGCAGGAGCAGGTACTAGTGTAGATGTGACACAAATGCTACAACCTCCAGATATACTGTAGAATTAACCTGCAGGTTAAAGTGCAGTTACAGGGAGGAAATTAACTTTACCTCCTGGCAGCCTTGACTCAGTCAGGAGGCGCGGTTACCTTGTACCTTTACACGCGCTACAGGTACAGGTTCACAGGTACTTATGTGCGTGAAATCATGGACACATAGTCTCTGTTGCTGTTACAATGAACTCCATGATTCACTGCACCCAGTAGTTACTGTGGAAACTGTACTGTAGCTGCGTGTAAAGGTACATAAATGCTAATAAAAGTGAGTAAGCTAACATAATCGATAACGTCTTTGCAGTGCTTCAGTGCAGAACCACTGTGGCTAGAGAAAAAAAAAAAACAATAAGGAACCCCTGATACACACTAAAATGTGTAATAGAGAGAGATTGAATATATAATATCACGTGTGACTCATTAAAAGGATTGCCAGGTTTAGAAAAAATTCATCTTATTTTTTAAGTTTTTTTTTACCATGTTACCAGTTAGGGCTGCTTCACACTGCGGCGTGATCCGGTCCGGTTCTGTCCTGAGGACCCAGACAGCTGCGACCGGATCAGCACACAGGACAGGGGGGAAATTATGCACTCTGGTCCGGTATGCAGCCGCAGCCGCAGCCTACGGTCAGGACCGCGGCGCCTGCGGTCCTGACTTATCAGTAGTGGGAACTGGTGCGCTGCACACTGGACTCGAGGGCATAATAGCCCCCCTGTCCTGTGTGCTGATCCGGTTCGCAGTCGTCTGGGCCTCCCGGACAGAACCGGACCGGATACGCCGCCACGTGAAGCGGCCCTTAAAAAAAAAAAAAAAAAAAACGGAAATAAAATTTTTCTCAAAAATAGCGCCTCACCTTGCCACAGTTTGCGATAGGGTATTGCAGATCAGCCTAATTCACTATAGTTGATGATGTTTATGGAAAAAAGCAGCAGTTTTTCAAATCTTGTGCAACTTGCAACCTCTTTAACATGAGATGAAAACAAAAACTTTTACATATTTATGTTTTTTTTTTTTTTTTTTTTTATTTCTTTTATTTAGTGCATTTCAAACAAAATTGGTGAAAATAAAATACATCTTTAATCTACAATCTTCATAAATAGTAGAATGTATGTTAATATATAATACAAGCATAACATACAGTGTGTGCACAAACAAAAGTCACTAAGCGATATTCAATGGTCAAGTGTTTTTGATTAATTTTAATATTTTAAGTAATGAGTTTAATCATTTTATCCACACACTCACACACATTAATACATAAAAGCCGTGTAAATTGCTCTTTATTTAATATTTTTGGCAATTACTGTATATGTCAACAGCTAATAGGGCTAAAAGCGCATGTTTATTAAAAGAAATTATACGGTATCTCTAATTTTTTTTTTTTTGCTAATTAATCCTTAATGCGAATCTTTTAGGAAACTTAAGACAAACATAATTTTATAGATCTTAGACTTGATGAGGTTGGTAAGCTTACTTTGAAAATATTCATCATACTTACAGGTGCATCTCAATGAATTAGAATATCATCAAAACGTTAATTATTTAATAATTAAATAACATTAAGTGAAGCACATTATATACAGTCATTACACACAGAGGGATCTATTTCAGGTGTTTATTTATGTTAATGTTGATGATTATGGCTTACAGCCAACAAAAACCCAAAGGTCATTATCTCAGAAAAGCCATAATCGTCAACATTAACAGAAATGAACACATGAAATAGATCCCTCTGTGTGTAATGACTATATAATGTGTGTGTTTCACTTATGTATTGAATTACTGAAATAGAATATCATAAAAGATAATTTAATTCATTGAGATGTACCTGTATGCAAGTCCTCTTATGAAGTCTATGGCTGCGCTTCATAAAAGAACATCATGTTGTGCCATATACAACATTACAATAATAATACTTCAGTATATAAGAACAATTGATCATACAATCACAGGTTCGGTCACAGACTGGGATTAAAAATGAAATAAAAAATATAAATATATTGTATCTACCAAAAAAAAAAAAAAAAAATCAATAAAATAATTATCTGACCATAAAAAAACGAGCCCTGACAAGCTCTATTGGCAAAAAAATAAAAAAAGTCTTGGGTTTCAGAAAATGGGAACACAAGCCAATTTTTTGCCATTTTTATGCCATTGTTATGATATTCCTCCATGGAAAACATTACAAATGTCCTATGTTCAAGCTTCAACTTACTGGTGAAAGAGCGGGAAACAGACCTACAAGCTCAACGGTGAAGCCTCCTGTATCTAAGGATATTTCTATGATCCATTAGATCTTGTTGATCACCTCGGTTCTATCGGATAAGAACATCATCTAGGTGATTCTTCCCTTTCATCCTTAATGTCTCAAATAAATAAACTTGATTAAATATTCTTCGTAGATCAGCTCCCAATCTACAAGCGTTAATTCTGTAAACTATACACCGATCTATTCACTGCACCCCGTTGGGCCTCCCGAGAGTCTTGGCAAGGGTGACATAAAAAGGTTGCGCCAACAAGAAAAAAGACTGTCTTGTATGTTAAGCAATTCAGTGGATTTTGCTAGAGTAGAAAATATTTTGTGACACAGGGAAAAAAAAAAATGGTAGAAGTGTCGATTGTCCCTTCTTTGGAGTATTCAGATGTTGCATTTCTCCTTTGTATCCTTCTTCAGGTTCTGGAAATAGACTCTATTGGCCTCTGGGTAAGTGACCTTTGATAAAGGAAGTTTATAAATACCGGGATTGTTTGTAGTTATCAGGAGGAAGGTGAGCGCCGATAGGCAGAATGGCCAAGTACAACATGGCAGCCCAACCTTAAAAAAAAAAAAAAAAAGATCATAGGATGAATGAAAGTGGTAAAAGTTAGGCGAAACAAACCATTTTAGGATTTGATTTAGAACTCACTGCTAACTCTCCTGAGCCAGACCTTTCAAAGAGTAATTACAATGATAAATAGTTTTGATATTTTGCAGCACCTGTTAAGGCCGGCTTCACACCAAACCGGACAGCCTCAGACCAGATTTGCCCCAAGTATCCTATGGGGATGGATGGAGCAGAGAACTGCCATCTGGTTTCTTAGATTTTTCTCCCAGACACAAAATTCAGAGCATGCAGGATTTTTGTGTCTGGGGGAAAAAAGCTGATCCTCCCAGATTCTCCGCATCCCCCCGGCCCGCATGCGATCCGGCGCCCCCTAACATGAGGGTCTATGGCGCTGGATCGCACCAGAGCGGAGCAACCAGGTGCTGAAGCTCAGCGCCGCTCGCTGAACTTCAGCGCCACAGTGCTGTCCCCTACTAACAGTTCAGGAGCCGGGCTCGCTACCTGCGAGCCGCTGTCCTGAATTATCAGCAGCTGCGGCTGCAATTGAGCCACCTGGCTGCACACAGAACCGAGGGCCAAATATGCCCTCCAGTTCAGTGTTCAGATCCGGTCCGGGGCTGTCAGGTTCACCCCTTGGACCCGCTATGGATTGGTGGTGGTCTTGAGAACGCCACGAATCGCTGAAACCAAGGGCTGATGTACAAGCTCTATAGACTCTCCAGGTCAGTACACCACCCTGTTGTGGACATTGGCCACTTGGTTTGAAGTCCCCAGTCCTGGACCCCCAATGATCATCAGTGTCGTCATGGGACCACATTATGTCGAAAATTATTTAAAAGTTTAGTTAAACAATAATGTTCATGTAAACTGATAAAAATAAGTACTTTGTTTATACTAAGAGCATACCCCTACAAGAATAACAGTGTTTTAATCTCTGCCTCCATTCTGTAAAAAAAAAAAAAAAAAGTTGTTTTGTGTTTTATTAAAGTGTTTTTTAATGTAGAGATTCATGTGGGTGGGCCTAATATTTGCCTGATGCTATGAATTTCGTGCTTAGTGCCAGCTGCCAATACAAAGCTGGCATTAACCCCTTTAGTACCCAGTATGCCACACCACCAGGGACTCTAGAAGAGCCTGGTAAAGCATTTGAAACTGGTGCTACAAAATAATGTGACATTTTCAGGGGCAGCTGTGGGCTGCGATTTTCAGCATGAGGGGCCCAGAATGCTTGGACCTTACCACGCTGAGAATCCCAGCCCCAAATGCCTTGTCTTTTACATTGGCTGGCGATCAGAAAAAGGGCAAAGCCTACACATTTTTTTAAAATTGTTTATTTAAATAATGAAAAAAATAATAATGGGCATCCCTGTATTTTGATTGCCAGCCAAGGTAAATCTAAAGCCAGGCAGCTGGGGGTGGCAGCCCATAGCTGTCCGCTTTATCTGCGCTGAGAATCAAAAATACCATGAAGCGCTATGTCATTTTAAAAAAATATTTATTTATTTTTAAGTATTATGATGTCAGTGAATAGCTGAGGGGACCACAACCAACGCAATCGCAGAGAATGGGAGTCTGCGATTGGCTGATTAGCATCTAGAATGTATGGACAGTTTCCAGGTTACTCGATCAGCCAATCACAGACACCTTTTCTCTGTAACTGCATCTCTGATTGGTTGTTGGGCATCTCTTTAGTGAATAAGCAGGAAATTAATGAGTTGCACCGGAAGTACAAGCGGCGGTATGCTGGTAAGTACAACACTGCCATTTAATCATTTTTCTTTTTACAGCTACCCGCTCTCGAAACTGTACCTGCACTGTAAAAATGGATCGGGATCTGTGCCTGAACTCTAGGTGTTCGGTACGGACTTTGAACTTTACAGTTCAGGTTCGCCTTTCACTTGTAACCATGTGTTTGCAATCCTGTAGGGGCCAGGATGAAGACTACTCCCGCATTAGTCAGGAGTTAATAATGCAAGTAACTGGTGCTCATGGTGGGTCGGGCATAACCTATAAAAAGGAGCTGACAAGTAGTTAGTTCAGAAAGGTTTCTGTCTAAGGAAAATATACTAAGTTGGCCTTTGCCACTGATCCTTGAGGCTGAAGTATGCGAATGTTGGCGTGGACTTGTGGACCAGGTCAATACGGTACTGGCAGCGGGGAAACGTGTCCTACAAAGCAATCCTTACTGGTGATACAAGCAGGAAACATGGGGTTGAAGATATTAAGTTCGCACTGAGTGCACCGCCTGAGACTGGAATGGTGGATGTTTAGGGGGCGTAGCCTGGATGTACGAAAGCGTGAGGAGCAGTCTGCACCGAAGAGGAAAACTGCAAATAATCCCAAGACTGTAACGTTTAAAGATTGTGCCCGCGTTTCACAAGATCATTTGACTTAAGAAGTCTTGTTTTATTGATTGACTCTTTGTGCACTCAGTGAGGGCAACAACAAACTGAGCTTTTCACCTGAGAAACTGGGCAGGGCGCACTATGCTGTGGGCTCTGGGTTGCACTGTGGCCCGGGCCAGGACTCGAACCTGACTACCCACACCCGTGATTTGTGCCCCTTGACATGCACATACATGTTGCCACTGCTTCTATGATCACCATTGTACATGGCCTATTCTGTGTCCATATCCAATAGATCATCAATACAACTGCCAGAGCTTAATGTAGGCCTATACTGTCTCACTGTAAAAGAAATTTACTTCTGTGCAAACCCAGAAAAACATTTCCAGCATTAAACCACTGTATCATTTACGGCATAAATGTTAGATGTAGGGCTTATATCTGGGAACTGTATCTACACTACTAATCTTCAGAATGGAGGTCTGACCTTTCCTGTCTCTCCGCTTGTTTCTGTTACTTGCTCCACACCCATTCTGTCTGCTCAGTATTTTTTGTAAACCACATAGAAGTCAACAGACAGAACCAAGATAACGACAACTGATCCTCTGCATGCTTTTGGCTAACAGTGGCTTCCCAACTAGGTCCATAGGTAAGTGGACAGCATTTGGGTTCAGGTAATGGTACATTTCTATGAAGTCACTCACCACAGACATCATATTGCTCAGTGCAGCTCCTAAGTATGCACAAAAGAGAGCTGGGGAGGAAGTGAAAAAGGAAGTTAGTATAATAAATACTGAACATTGAATACATAGAGTATATTTATTTATCTAGGGTTTGTTCATGTATAAACAACACTTCAGATTACATGTTATTATCCAGTTTACAACATGAGTCACTTTGTACAAACATATTGTAAACTGATTCTGAGTTACCTCCTGTATTATACTCCAGAGCTGCACTCACTATTCTGCTGGTGCAGTCACTGTGTACATACATTACATTACTGATCCTGAGTTACCTCCTGTATTATACTCCAGAGCTGCACTCACTATTCTGCTGGTGCAGTCACTGTGTACATACATTACTGATCCTGAGTTACCTCCTGTATTATACTCCAGAGCTGCACTCACTATTCTGCTGGTGCAGTCACTGTGTACATACATTACATTACTGATCCTGAGTAATATCCTGTATTATACTCCAGAGCAGTACTCACTATTCTGCTGGTGCAGTCACTGTGTACATACATTACATTACTAATCCTGAGTTACATCCTGTATTATACTCCAGAGCTGTACTCACTATTCTGCTGGTGCAGTCACTGTGTACATACATTACATTACTGATCCTGTACTGATCCTGAGTTACCTCCTGTATTATACTCCAGAGCTGCACTCACTATTCTGCTGGTGCAGTCACTGTGTATACATTACATTATCCTTGTGTATTAGCTAAAATAGATAAAGCTTCTCTATTACATTGCTGCCTCTATCGGTGTTAAAATATTACCATAACAATCTAAAGTAAGTACATACCACACGCTATAGCGAGCAAGTGTGTTTGCCAGGTGAGAGCGTAAAACATTCCACCCACTGCAATGCAAGCCAAGACCGAGTTATAGCCCCACAGCCCAAAGTAGATCTTCAGAAAGGAGTTGCCAGACTCAACCCTGAAAAAGAAGAAGACATGGCCTTAATATATCTTGCCAAAGTTATAATAATGGTCTCTAATAAATGAAGACATATGGATTTATAGGTATAGTAATAAGTAAATAGACCGTGGTTCGTCTTTTGGTGCTCGTTGCTGCCACCATACCTTCCAAATGTGACAGAAAAGTTCCAATGATAGTTTACCTTTTTATCTCTTGAAGGATAGAAACACGAATAAGCCCAAGTTTTTTAGCTTTATGGTTCTGATGGGACTAATCTGGGTGGAGCCCCTCTACAGAAGATGTGTCTATGGTTTAACTGTGCCACAATGATACACAGCTTACGCTCCACATAGACTTAGCTTATTCTCAATGAATAGGCCACCGCTAACTGTCTACTAGCAATAGAAACCACTGAGATATTTACCTGCTATCATCCCCAAAGCAGATCCAATTGCTGCATGCATGCAGATGATTGGGGAGGACACAAACAGAGCCACCAGAAAGATCCCTCCGGTCCAAGCGTTATCACAGCCATACACCTGACCAACACCAACTGGGACGGCTTTCAATAACTACAAGACAAACAGGAATAAACTTCAGACCATAGCGATAATTCACATATCTAAATCACTAGTCATATCATTATTTTTTGTGGGGTTGTAGCCCAAACCCCAAAAACCCAACATTAAGGTTTTGGTGCACATGGAACTTCTTTTAGGCAGAATTTTTTATGCAGAGGATTTGCATTTGGAAAAGGCATTAAGTATTACAGTAATCCTACTCGAATCAATGATCACTCAAGATGCAGCGACTACACCGGAAGTCAATAGGAGAATAACTATGGAAAAGCAACAATGAAGTCACTGGACAAAGTCTTCACATCAAGAATATTTCACTGATGATGAAGACACGGCTCGTACATAGTCTGGTCTGGTCTGTAGTAACACATGGAAGGGATACCAGAACGATAACGGAACAAGACTGGCGAAGAATCGTCTTCGAAATGTGGAGCTGAAGAAGGATGTTATCAATACCATGGATGGCAAGAAGAACTAACACATCAATGCTGGATCAAATCAAGCCAGACATGTCACTGGAAGGAAGAATCACCAATCTATGACTTGCCTATATATCATACCTAGAGAGAAATCACTGGGAGAGGACATCATAGTAGGAAGAACAGAAGGAACAAGGAGAAGAGGAAGAACAGCAACCCTGGTAGACTTCTCTAGGGTTGGAGAAGACCTCGTGGACTATCTAGACTTGAGAAGTCTCTGTAGGATCTGTGCAGCCCAGATAGGTCCACCAGAGTGTTCATCCATCAAGTCACTATGGCTCGAGATCGAGTTGAAGGCTGAGAAATAAGAATAGTTTCAGTAATGATAATGTAGAAGATATTTTATGACATGTATTCCAAATGTGGTGGGTTAGTGCTAGAAAATTAGAACCCCCCTCCATCTCACTGATACCTGCCGATGCAGATGATGAGATTCATTGACATTTTTACGCTATAAGGTTTGCATCCATATGGACATGATTGTTGCCCTCCGGTTGCCTGGCATATACTTATTAATGTCACATCAAAGATCTTTAATTGATTTCTAGCCCAGAAAAGCGAAAATATATAAAAACTAAGATCTGCATTCTGCAAACAAATGAGCATTCACCAGACAGATATCATCAAATTGGGGCTACTAAACAATGTACTAGTTAGACTCATTGTATTTACACTCACAGGAGCTCACAATACTAAGTGGGGAAATCAAAAAAGTCCTACATGCCAACATTTCACCATTGTTCAAAAGTCCCCAATAGAGGTTGGTCGGCAGCTGTTCCTCCCGTTTCTCCTGGGTTTGATTACACTTGCAAGTATTCACTAAAGGGGAGAGGATATATTTACACTTGCCGATTGTGGCAAGTAAATGACCACCAATTGGGTACATGTAAGCTGAGCATCAGTCGTTTAATAGCTTGTTTAGACAGAGCGACCACACTTCATTAATTCAATCATGCCGTGCACATGGAATATCATCGGAAGCGCATGTTTTGTGAAAACAAGAGGATGTACTGCCAAGAACCATAATTTTTAAGCAGGCTTAAAAATCATTTTAGCCATTGACCAAGCATTTTGCTGGATTGGTAGGTGATCTGCAACTTATTTAGACAAGCCACTAATTGGGAACGAGCAAGCTTAAGAATGTTCATCCCTGATTATCATCCAATGTAAAAGCACCTTAAATAGATGTCAGACATTGGAGATGGCCACTCATTTTCCTTTAGAAGAAGCAGAAGAGGGGGTTAAAGCCCACATGCCCAATCCTTCCCCACCACAGCTTCTCAACATCACCTGTTTGGGGGGCTTTAACATTGCGCTCTACTACACGGTCAATGGTCCCATCGGGGCTTATGTCCAAATCCCCAGCAAAACGAGAATCAGACGTATGCGCCTAGAGGGCCAATGGAGTCAGCATGTGCCCGGTCATCCACCATTTTTAGGAGTTTACGTCTATTGAGAGCGGATACCAAGACATAGTAGGCTGTGCTTGCGTGTGTGACTTCAGTAAACGAAGGCTCCCAAAAAATGGTGAATGATCGAACACATGGTGACATTGACTGCACCATTAAAGTTGATGGTCCTGTCGGCGCATATGTCCGAATCCCATTTTGAGCGCAAGTGGCAGGGGGTTTGGGCATAACTCCCGATGGGACCACTGAACATGTGGTAGAATGCAACCTGAAAGCGCCTTCAGGCTAGAATCAGGACCTACCATGAAATCGGCAGATTGAAAGGACTTTTCTCCCATATACAGTTAGGGCCAGAAATATTTGGACAGTGACACAAGTTTTGTTATTTTAGCTGTTTACAAAAACATGTTCAGAAATACAATTAATTTTATATATATATATATATATATATATATATATATATATATATATATATATATATATATATATATATATATATATATATATATATATATATATATATATATATATATATATATATATATATATATATAAAAAATATGGGCTGAAAGTGCACACTCCCAGCTGCAATAGGAGAGTTTCCACATCAAATCAGAGAAAGGGTTTAGGAATCATAGCTCTGTAATGCATAGCCTCCTCTTTTTCAAGGGACCAAAAGTAATTGGACAATGGACTCTAAGGGCTGCAATTAACTCTGAAGGCGTCTCCCTCGTTAACCTGTAATCAATGAAGTAGTTAAAAGGTCAGGGGTGGATTCCAGGTGTGTGGTTTTGCATTTGGAAGCTGTTGCTGTGACCAGACAACATGCGGTCAAAGGAACTCTCAATTGAGGTGAAGCAGAACATCCTGAGGCTGAAAAAAAAAGAAAAAATCCATCAGAGAGATAGCAGACATGCTTGGAGTAGCAAAATCAACAGTTGGGTACATTCTGAGAAAAAAGGAATTGACTGGTGAGCTTGGGAACTCTAAAAGACCTGGGCGTCCACGGATGACAACAGTGGTGGATGATCGCCGCATACTTTATTTGGTGAAGAAGAACCCGTTCACAACATCAACTGAAGTCCAGAACACTCTCAGTGAAGTAGGTGTATCTGTCTCTAAGTCAACAGTAAAGAGAAGACTCCATGACAGTAAATACAAAGGGTTCACATCTAGATGCAAACCATTCATCAATTCCAAAAATAGACAGGCCAGAGTTAAATTTGCTGAAAAACACCTCAAGAAGCCAGCTCAGTTCTGGAAAAGTATTCTATGGACAGATGAGACAAAGATCAACCTGTACCAGAATGATGGGAAGAAAAAAAGTTTGGAGAAGAAAGGGAACGACATATGATCCCAGGCACACCACATCCTCTGTAAAACATGGTGGAGGCAACGTGATGGCATGGGCATGCATGGCTTTCAATGGCACTGGGTCACGTGTGTTTATTGATGACATAACAGCAGACAAGAGTAGCCGGATGAATTCTGAAGTGTACCGGGATATACTTTCAGCCCAGATTCAGCCAAATGCTGCAAAGTTGATTGGACGGCGCTTCATAGTACAGATGGACAATGACCCCAAGCATACAGCCAAAGCTACCCAGGAGTTCATGAGTGCAAAAAAGTGGAACATTCTGCAATGGCCAAGTCAATCACCAGATCTTAACCCAATTGAGCATGCATTTCACTTGCTGAAATCCAGACTTAAGACGGAAAGACCCACAAACAAGCAAGACCTGAAGGCTGCGGCTGTAAAGGCCTGGCAAAGCATTAAGAAGGAGGAAACCCAGCGTTTGGTGATGTCCATGGGTTCCAGACTTAAGGCAGTGATTGCCTCCAAAGGATTCGCAACAAAATATTGAAAATAAAAATATTTTGTTTGGGTTATGTTTATTTGTACAATTACTTTTGACCTCCTAAAATGTGGAGTGTTTGTAAAGAAATGTGTACAATTCCTACATTTTCTATCAGATATTTTTGTTCAACCCTTCAAATTAAACGTTACAATCTGCACTTGAATTCTGTTGTAGAGGTTTCATTTCAAATCCAATGTGGTGGCATGCAGAGCCCAACTCGCGAAAATTGTGTCACTGTCCAAATATTTCTGGCCTGTATATGGAAAATTAATCATTTTTGGAGGCAGATAATAGGGTTAATAGGGCATAAGAACATAATAAATGAGCTTTCATAGTGCAGTAGACTGACCAAGAAGACTTCAAGGTTAAGAGAGGAATTTAATGAATTGGTTTCAGCTTGTAAATATGCTTCATTTTAGAAAATTATCTGAAAATATTGTAATCCATAGTTCATATTACCTAGAAAGTGAGAGTGAATGAACTCCAATCATAGTGTAGTGCCATCAAGACGTAAAACCAATATATTTTATCTTATAAGTTTTACGAGTTCCTTCTCATGGCCGGCCAGTAAAGACAGGGCTCAAACACGCATCTATTTTACGGCTTATGTTCACAGCTGGGGAGTGACTGCGCCATGTAAAATACAAATCTGCCTTCACACTTTTTATGAGTTTTCAGGGTAATAAAGTCCGCCACAAACCATTTCAAATAATTGCTTTACTTAAAAACAAATAAATGAATGCCAGGTGATAAAACCTTCACAGGGCTAGACGATCGATATATGGAGGGTGATAACTCTATTTAGAATATACAGAACTCTGTATGAGTCCATGCACACGGCTGGGAAGTCAGTCACAAGACTGAACTATCCTTTTAGATAATGGACTAAGAAATATGAAAATGACCAGAAATCTTAATAGTTTACCAATACATAATTTATGCCTTTATTCATAGGCCGAGTATTTCATCTAGATCCAAAAGGCAGTAGAACTTGTTTAAAGGAACGTTAAGCACTTTTGCGCATTTTGAAGCTGACAGCGCGGCGCCGGTGTAAATAAGTCACCCGGCGCCGGGTATGACGCGGATCGCGTCATACAGCCCCACACTGAAGCCTGCACGCAATGGGAGAGATCGGAGGCGCGCAGGGAGGCGGCAATTTGAATCCATGAGGAAGATCACGCCTATTCAGGCGTGATATGAAGAAGAGGGGCAGCCTGGATTAGTGACTATGAATAGCATAGTCACTCATTATCATCACTAATGAGGTACTTATAATAACGTTTTTCTTCAATGTCACTTGCTGCATTTAGGAGGTAAAAGGAGTGTAGGGAAAGTGTTACTATGCTGTAGGGACAGCTTTTAATAGGTTTACAGGTGTTTTGGGGGTGACAGGATCCCTTTAATGCTGTAATACATGTCCCTCTCCGGGTCTTCAAAAGTTGGTAGATTTGCCCTAATGTGTCTTCAACTAAGCATTGTAACCCAACTTACTCTGCTAAAAAAATAGGGGGGGGGGGGGGGGAACAAGAGGCGCAATAGTGCCCTATCACTAGTGACACTAATGTATGCGGTGGGTATGAATTCACTCACCTAGCACAGTCGTGAGACCCACAACTGGTGTAAAAGCATTTGGCATTAAATGCAGCTGCTGCAGGACTTTCACCCTCCACATGCACGTGGGAACCATCCAGAAGTTACCTCAGGGGAAATGGTGTATCAGTGTCCACGCTGCTGAAATCCCAAGAAAACGATCCGGAAACCATATGTAGGTTGCATCAATCATCCATTTATTCCTTTTCCTACGCGTTTCAACACTGTCCTAGTGTCTTCCTCAGGGATATCCCTGAGGAAGACACTAGGACAGTGTTGAAACGCGTAGGAAAAGGAATAAATGGATGATTGATGCAACCTACATATGGTTTCCGGATCGTTTTCTTGGGATTTCAGCAGCGCGGACACTGATACACCATTTCCCCTGAGGTAACTTACTCTGCTGTATTTTGTGGGGTGAGGAGGCAATTTGCTATCTTAAATGCTAACCATGCCATACAGGATATAAAGCACACTAAGTCTGGTGCTGCTTTCTTTCGCTCTCCCTTGAATGGAATCTTTGTATTCTTCACTTACTGCTACATTCCTCTTCATGGCTGCATTTGTACAACACAGCTGTCTGGAGTATTTCCCAATGCTCAATGCTTTAAACCTTCCTCTTTTTAAGTGTATTGATGAACTGTTAACTCTCAAGTCCATTTACAATCCTAATTCACATTAAAATGGCAGCTGCATTCTCTGCCTTGGCTTGTATAAATAGTGTTATAGTAATGTGCAGTCAGGAGGGAAGGAGGGACTGTGATGTAATAACTGGAAAGCATTATGGGGGAATCCCACACGATCACACCTGAGGTCTTGTCATCCTTCTGCACTAATCAAATTGCAAATTCACCAGTATCTGTGAAATTCCTAATATTCTACAATAATCCATTTCTCGTAAAATTGATTTTCTAACCTTTACAGAATATATATCTACTATATAATCACGAATGGATTTCGCGCACCAAACTCGCATGCGACTCAGCGTGGTCATGTGGATACGAACGAAGCATTGGCCGCGAAGCGGCCATTGCGAGCAGTTCTAAGGCGACTCGCTATGCCCGCGCAGCGGGCATGGCGAGTCGCCTTAGCAGCGCGAAGCATTGGCCGCGAAGCGGCCATTGCGAGTCAGAGACTCGCTCTGCTAGAATCCCGATGCATTGTGCATCGGGCACCCATCTAGTATATTATATATATATTAGATGGCGGCCCGATTCTAAAGAATCGGGTAGTCTAGAATCCATATATAGTTTATTTACTAATAGTTAGGGGAGTGCGGTGAAATGAATTGTGTGTATACAGGTGGCTCAGTGTGTAGCAGAGTATACGGTGGCTCAGTGGGTAGCAGAGTATACGGTGGCTCAGTGGGTAGCAGAGTATACGGTGGCTCAGTGGTTAGCAGTGAGTGCGGTGGCTCAGTGGGTAGCAGTGAGTGCGGTGGCTCAGTGGGTAGCAGAGTATACGGTGGCTCAGTGGGTAGCAGTGAGTGCGGTGGCTCAGTGGTTAGCAGTGAGTGCGGTGGCTCAGTGGTTAGCAGTGACTCAGTGGTTAGCAGTGAGTGCGGTGGCTCAGTGGTTAGCAGTGAGTGCGGTGAGATTGGTCAGCGCAGCGGCGTGGGCAGAGTGGTCAGCGCAGCGGCGTGGGCAGAGTGGTTAGCGCACACATACACACACACACCGCCATAGTTACCACCAACCCCGTGTCTTCCCCGCCGCCTGGATCCCGAGTCGACATGTCGCCGCCCCCGGACGACTGGATCCAATGTGGCGTCCGGGAAGTTTGGCGAGACTTCTTGGAGGCTATATTGGATCCAGTAGTTCAGGGGCGGCGACATGTCGACTTAGGATCCAGGCGGCGGACGCAGGGCCGGTGGTAAGTATAGTGGAGTGTGTGTGTACAAAGTGAGGGAAGTGCGGACAAAGTGAGGGAAGTGAACAAAATACACACATATATACACATACTGTACATTGCATATGGAGGGGTGAGGAGGGCAGAGGACAGGAGAGGCTGGAGGGCAGAGGACAGGGGAGGCTGGAGGGCAGAGGACAGGGGAGGCTGGAGGGCAGAGGACAGGGGAGGCTGGAGGGCAGAGGACAGGGGAGGCTGGAGGGCAGAGGCTGGAGGGCAGAGGCTGGAGGGGTGAGGAGGGCAGAGGCTGGAGGGGTGAGGAGGGGTGAGGAGGGCAGAGGCTGGAGGGGTGAGGAGGGGTGGGGAGGGCAGAGGCTGGAGGGCAGAGGCTGGAGGGCAGAGGCTGGAGGGCAGAGGCAGTGGCGTAGCTGGCGGGCAATGCGCCGCTCATGCCGGGGGGCCCAGGGCGCTCAGCCCCCCTGCCCCCCGCTAGCTACGCTACTGGATGGAGGGCAGAGGCTGGAGGGGAGAGGCTGGAGGGGTGGGGAGGGCAGAGGCTGGAGGGCAGAGGCTGGAGGGGTGAGGAGGGGTGGGGAGGGCAGAGGCTGGAAGGCAGAGGCTGGAGGGCAGAGGCTGGAGGGCAGAGGCTGGAGGGGTGAGGAGGGGTGGGGAGGGCAGAGGATGGAGGGCAGAGGCTGTGGCGTAGCTGGCCTGCTCCGGGCCCTGGGGCTAGATCAGCACCCAGGCCCCCCATGTGAGGACCGGGGGGGTGCTGGCAGACAGATGTGAGGACCGGGGGGGTTGCTGGCAGAGAGATGTGAGGACCAGGGAGGGGTGCACACTCACCGCGGCCGCCGTGCGTCTGCTGTAGGAGGAGAGGAGGGGCGGGCAGAGCTGCAGGACAGAAGTCCCATCCCCCCTCCTCTCCGGCCGCGCGGCGGCCGGCTGCCAGCACGGGGCCCCCCAGGGGGTGCAGGGCCCCCCCAGGGGGCGGGCATTTGACCCCTCATGCCGGGGGGCCCAGGGCGCTCGGCCCCCCTGCCCCCCGCTAGCTACGCTACTGGATGGAGGGCAGAGGCTGGAGGGGAGAGGCTGGAGGGGTGGGGAGGGCAGAGGCTGGAGGGCAGAAGCTGGAGGGGTGAGGAGGGGTGGGGAGGGCAGAGGCTGGAAGGCAGAGGCTGGAGGGCAGAGGCTGGAGGGCAGAGGCTGGAGGGGTGAGGAGGGGTGGGGAGGGCAGAGGATGGAGGGCAGAGGCTGTGGCGTAGCTGGCCTGCTCTGGGCCCTGGGGCTAGATCAGCACCCAGGCCCCCCATGTGAGGACCGGGGGGGGGTGCTGGCAGACAGATGTGAGGACCGGGGGGGTTGCTGGCAGAGAGATGTGAGGACCAGGGAGGGGTGCACACTCACCGCGGCCGCCGTGCGTCTGCTGTAGGAGGAGAGGAGGGGCGGGCAGAGCTGCAGGACAGAAGTCCCATCCCCCCTCCTCTCCGGCCGCGCGGCGGCCGGCTGCCAGCACGGGGCCCCCCAGGGGGTGCAGGGCCCCCCCAGGGGGCGGGCATTTGACCCCTCATGCCGGGGGGCCCAGGGCGCTCAGCCCCCCTGCTAGCTACGCTACTGGCTGGAGGGCAGAGGCTGGAGGGGAGAGGCTGGGAAGCAGACGGAACTTCCGAGAGTGGAACGTTCATCCGCCGGTCCCTGTAGCCGGGCACCGCCCGGCTACCCTGCACTGGTTACGTCACCACCATGGGTCTGGAGGCCATCACGGAAGTAACCTTCGGGTTTTCCGGAAGTGGCCTTCGGCTTTTATAGTATAGATTATATACAGGATGCCAGTAAAATACATTATAGAATCATACACTCATAGAATTATATACTAGTAGAGTTGGAAGGGACCTCCTGGGTCCTCTGGTCCAATCCCCTGCTCAAAACAGGATTCAATAAATCATCCCAGAACTCACCACCTCTAGTGGCTGCCTGTTCCACTCATTGATCACTCTCACTGTCAAAAAGTATTTTCTAATATCTAATCGGTGTCTTCTCCCATTCACTTTCATCCTATTGCTTCTAGTTTTTCCTTCTGCAAATGTGAATTAAGCTGATCCCTCTACAGTGTGACAGCCCTAAAATAAAGTTGATCCCTCTACAGTGTGACAGCCCTTTGGATATTTGTAGACAGATGTTAGGTCTCCTCTCAGTCTTCTTTTTGGCAAGCTAAGCATTCCCAAATACCGTAACAGTTCCTCATAGGACATGGTTTCCAGACCGGTCACCATTCTGGTCGCTCTTCTCTGAACTTGCTCCAGTTTGTTGATGTCTTATAATGTGGTGCCCAGAACTGTACACAGTGTTCTATATGAAGGCTGACCAAAGAGGAGTAGAGGGTGATAGAGTAGATCCACGTCACATGATCTAGACTGTATGCTTCTGTTAATACATCCCGGAATTGTGTTTTCTTCTTTTTTCTGCTGCATGACACAGGGACTCATGCTTAGTCTGTGATCTATTAATGTATCCATTCTAACAACTCCTAGATTACTTCTAAGGTCTCAGACACTCATCTGAGTTTGACGGACGAGACTCGGAACAGGCTGGAGCAGTGACCCTGAATTCTCTTCTCTCTCTCTGGACGTCAATTGACAGCTGCTTGTGGTTCTGTGCAGCCATTCAGGGTCACTGCCCCAGTCTGTTCCGAGTCTCGTCCGTCAAACTCGGATGAGTGTCCGAGCCCTTATATCAATGATTGGTTATATGGTGATATAGACAGGCTCATCAAGTCCAATATAGTCTATAGTGTTGATTCCAAAGAAGGCCAAAATTATTTTGTACATGTACTGAAGCACTCTGCCTCATATTAGAGGGAAATTCCAATCGGATTTTCTTACACATTAGTTTTAAGGATGAATACATTACCAAGATCAATTAACCAAATAATTTATAGGATATTTGGGGAGAATGAAACAAACTTTAACCACTGGGCCTTAGCAAATCTTCCAATGGGGAGCAATTTCACCCTGGACTGCAGGACTGTTATGTGTGGACTGCTCAGCAGTCATTGTGAAATGCTCTGCTGTAGTTTACATGGGCGTAAATTACCATTGGCACATTTAGGGTTAATGTCTGTAGCTGCTGGAATATCCAGGGTATTTAGCTGCTTGTGGCTCTCCAGGTACAGGTGAGCTGTTGTTGCTGCTCCTGGGTGTGTCAGCTGACATAGTTGTGCATTCCCCCAGTCTTTAAATATTCCCATTAACCGCTGTTGTCGCTGATAGAGTTCAGTCTCTAAGATGAACTTGTGCTGTGAAGTCGCAGAGTGGTGGTGCAGAAACTTTCCTTGGGTTTCATAATGTGAGAGTTGCTGTTCTTTCCCTGGGTGGAGGTGAGGAGGTTAGGTCAGGGCTGGCTAGGAAAAGGGTAACCACCCAGACACCCTCACCATTATAGGTAATTCTGGGAACAAGGTCAGTTAGGGAACCCCAGTCTAGAGGATCAGACTAACTTCCCAGTCCCTTTTAATAACATCTCTTCCATCTTGCAACTATTCGCCTGTGCACTATTTGCAACCTGTTACAAAGGCATTCTGAGCACCCCTGCATAAAATATATGATCATACACATATTGCCTGGGCCATAGTGATACTCTTGTCCCCAGGAATGTCATCCTCCGAACCATCAAATTTCCTGCAATGAAATTAACTCGCCTAGTTAGGGCCAGGTCAGCGATTTAATCTGTCTTTTTATTGTACATTAAAATTTTAGTATCCCCCAAAAAGTTCCAAGTCTAACCACACATTTTTTCATTTCATCTTTTAAAACACATTCTTACCAAAGGTATTTCAACATCAGTCCAGGTAATGTTGGAATGGCATCTATAGGTTGGATATTGACAGTAGGGAAGAACACATTGTAGTGACCGGTAGCGGCTATGTGCAGACATACTGCAATGTTGAAGGGCAGGGTGAAGACTGGCAGGTCCCATTTACTGAAGATAGAACCCAAAGCGCTGGACAACACAGGGCTGAAATAAAAGATATAAAAAAGACTAAAGATCATCTAAAGATGAACAATTGGTAAAGATTCAGCATGCTGACATAAGAGACAGTATTCCAGCAGTGAAAAATTACAAGGACGATTCAGTTGATGTTTGGCTACTTGTACAAGTGTCAACAATTATCTAAACAGAAAAATGAAGGACTTACCAAGTCATCGACATGACGGTCACAGGAATAAGAAGCCACCAGTAGTAATTGCCTTCATCTGAAAACACAGCCATCAACAAGCCGACCAAGATCCCGTTATAGCCGTGTAACCCTGCAGCAATCGCGGATCTGTTGTATGAAAAATAAATACGAGGACCAATATATCACACCAGATGTACAATTATGTATACATTCTAAATATAAATGTTACACTTTCTCATCACATCAGGCCTATTATAACCTATGAAGAATGATATACATACAGCATTACTAGTCAGTAGGTTAGGTATTCTACAATATAACGAATATATTACTGCTCCTATGTACAAGAATATAACTACTATAATACTGCCCCTATGTACAAGAATATAACTACTATAATACTGCCCCTATGTACAAGAATATAACTACTATAATACTGCTCCTATGTACAAGAATATAACTACTATAATACTGCCCCCTATGTACAAGAATATAACTACTATAATACTGCTCCTATGTACAAGAATATAACTACTATAATACTGCTCCTATGTACAAGAATATAAAACTACTATAATACAGCCCCTATGTACAAGAATATAACTACTATAATACTGCTCCTATGTACAAGAATATAACTACTATAATACTGCCCTATGCACAAGACTATAACTACTATAATACTGCCCCTATGAACAAGAAATATAACTACTATAATACTGCCCCTATATACAAGAATATAACTACTATAATACTGCTCCTATGTACAAGAATATAACTACTATAATACTGCTCCTATGTACAAGAATATAAAACTACTATAATACAGCCCCTATGTACAAGAATATAACTACTATAATACTGCTCCTATGTACAAGAATATAACTACTATAATACTGCCCCTATGCACAAGACTATAACTACTATAATACTGCCCCTATGCACAAGAATATAACTACTATAATACTGCCCCTATATACAAGAATATAACTACTATAATACTGCTCCTATGTACAAGAATATAACTACTATAATACTGCCTCTATATACAAGAATATAACTACTATAATACTGCTCCTGTGTACAAGTATATAACTACTATAATACTGCCCCTATGTACAAGAATATAACTACTATAATACTGCCCCTATGTACAAGAATATAACTACTATAATACTGCCTCTATATACAAGAATATAACTACTATAATACTGCTCCTATCTACAAGATTATTACTATAATACTGCCCTATGTACAAGAATATAACTACTAGAATACTGCTCTCCATGAACAAGAATATGACTACTATAATACTGCTCCTATGTACAAGAATATAACTATAATACTGCTCCTATGTACAAGAATATAACTACTATAATACTGCCCCTATGTACAAGAATATAACTATAATACTGCTCCTATGTACGTAGAATATAACTAGATATACTGCTCCTTTGTATGTAGAATATAACTACTGCATTTCCATTCCTTACAATATAATTACTATAAGTCTGTGGTCTTGTTTCAGAATATACTGTATATACTCATTACATGGCCTTGCAGCATTTTCTACATACCTGTCTTGGCTGAGGAGAAGAGCTGTGATCGTTGACACTATGGTCCCCAGACATCCGGCAATCGCCCACCAGGGGTTTTGAAGGAAAAGTCCAGCAATGATGAGGAGCCCACTAATAGGATTACTGACAAACATCACTTGTGACGTGCCACGTAAGACCCAGTCAATGAATTGGAACGGGACGGGTTTATCTGGAATGGATCGATTAGTTTAATAGCATTTGCTGATGGATGTTGTATATTGCACATTGTACCCTCGAGCTGAATAACATGTTCTTTTACTTCTCAGAAAAATTTTGACTAGACTTTACAGTACATGACAACCTACAAGGAAATTGCATCTCTATGAATTAGAATATCATCAAAAAGTTAATTTATTTCAGTAACTCAATACATAAAGTGAAACCCATATATTATATAGAGACATTACACACAGAGGGATCTATTTCAAGTGTTTATTTCTGTAAATGTTGATGATTATGGCTTACAGCCAATGAAAACCCAAAGGTCACTATCTCAGTGAATTAAAATAGGAATGATGTAGGGTTAAAAACGGAGCTGCCAGATTCCACAAGACAAAGGGTAAATATAATATTGATTTATTAGTCAACGTGTGTCAAGCCCTGAAACATGGCAATATGATATTAAATTTTTGATGATATGCTAATTCATTGAAATGCACTAGTGCTTGGTTTTCCTTGTACAAGAATTTTATAAGCAATAAAGAAAAATTTGTCCAATGAGCCGGACTTACTCATTTTACTCCTCTTTAACCAAGGCCATGGTTGACCCAAGCTTTGAACATCAGGTTGTCACCAGTAATGGTGAGCTGGACTTTTCTATACAAGTCTACGGATATGACGAATCTAACTGAGCTTTGCAGCCTCAGATATAAGTGGAAATCCAAACACTAGTGAACATAGCTATACTCTTATATATGCTCCCACAATTTGGACATGGATTTAGTGATTGTCTTCCAAAAGTAGCTTTAGACAAGAATGGATAAGAATTCAACAGATTACTTAAATTCTGTACTAGATTACTTTGGGTATGTGCCCACAGGACGGTTCTTGCATCATTCTGACCGTCACAAAACCGGTGGTGAACTTCTGGAGCCTACAGTCCTGAGCTCTGAAGAGTCCAGCGGTTTTTCAGCGGTTTGTATAGCGGTTTTTTTGTCATGATTCTTGGCCATTTGCCATTTTCGCTAACCGCTTTAAAAACGCACTTGAAAATTGACATGCTCAATCTTCACAAACCGCCTGAAAACCGGTGAACTGGATGAAGATGAGCATAATATAATCGGCATAGTGGGCACAGCAGTTTCCAATTGTCATAGGTTTCAATGTTAATCCAAACGCTGGTTTGGATTAACATAAATTTAAATAAAACCAACGTTAAACCGTCGGCGGAAAGCGCTGGAAAACCGCACTACAACCGTCCTGTGGGCACATACCCTTAGCATGACAGAAGAAAAGCCAAGAGTTTACAAGGTTTCCTGATGTCCTGTCAGAATCAAGTCTGACGTCTTTTAGTGGGACCAGTGCTCATAGACAAGTAACATTCAGATTGATTTTCATTTGTCAAACAGCTCTAAAATTAACAAGTCCAACATTGGCACCCAGTTCTTCCTCGAGCCAAGCGTCGACATACCATTGGTGCAACCTGTGCATCTGCACAGGAGCGCAACGTTTAGGAGGTCCACTTCAATCTCCAAATCAGAAATTGTGCATTATGATAAGCTGTTGGATTGCCAAGGGCGGCATCACCAACCAGTATTGTCACTTTGTCGGGCTCCAATGAAAAGTGACCTTTCAGTGCACTCCAATGTTTGATGGAGTGTGTCGGAGGTCCCTTTTCAATATATCTCTATGAGAGCCCAGGCTGGCTTCACTCTGGCTCTCAAAGATGTATTGAGCTGTTGTGACGTAACTTCTGACTTCCAGACAGTCAGAGGGTAAAGGCACAAGATCGCGCCGTGGGACCAAAGCGGCGTTGGTAAGAGGTGTAGCCTCCTGAATGTGAGTATATGACATTTAAAGTGCCGCTCCAGCGCTAAAAGCCCCACAAATGCTGGAGCCTATATGCAATATATAGAATATCATAGATGGCTCTCACCTTTCAACCAGTCTCCAAATTCCTTCATTTCTCCTGAGATGTAATGAA
Organism: Allobates femoralis; assembly: GCA_033576535.1. Taxonomy (NCBI): domain Eukaryota; kingdom Metazoa; phylum Chordata; class Amphibia; order Anura; family Aromobatidae; genus Allobates; species Allobates femoralis. The sequence goes on along the minus strand of JARQOC010000003.1, from coordinate 826,934,877 downwards.
GGCCAGTGCAAAATATCCCAAGCCCCTGGGAGCAACGATCCGGACTCTCCTCCTCTATTTTTGCTTTGTTTATGGGGATATGACTTTCCATGGTTTCCACGATTATATAATGCTAAATAAAAGAAGATCATAGACATTATAACAATTTTGGAAATGCCCTGAATTTACAGTGATTTTTATATATTTAGTTGTTTTTAGGAGCAGAAATGAAATATCTTTCTACGTGTAGATGGAATTAAAAAGCTGTGGATAAAAATTAAAGGACAATAGGGTCTTATCCAAGTGATAGAGCTATGTCGCTCACCTTGGGTGGTTATGGGACACAACCAGTTATAAAAGCATGAACCGGCTGCTGCAGAAACCAAAGGCAAAGATACCCTGGATCTGGATATAAGGAGTGGAAACAATCTGCGCTGCCGTGGTACAGAAGAAAGGAGAAAGAAACTCTCAATGCAATTGATTTGAGTCAACGCGTTTCAAAGTGTTATCCTCACTTAATCTTCCGGAAACCATCCAAAAGTATCCTGAAGAAGTGGGGTTAACACTTAGAAACTCGTTAAATAAAATCACCTGCTATTACTAGTTACTTTCTCAGAGCCCTTTCATCTGTACCACGGCAGCGCAGATTGTTTCTAACCTATACCTGTACCTGTAGATGGAACAGACTAAATTAAAGGGGTCATTCACTACTTGGACAATCCCTCCTCAATTACTATATTCCTCCATATGAAATGACAACAGCCTGTACTCACCTCCGGAGTTGGTGCTGATTCAGCAATGTTGGGGATGGGTCTCCTTCAGCTTACAAGACATTGTTATGTTACACGAGCACTGCAGCCATTCAGTGGAAGCAACAGGCAATTCTTACTTCCTTCACATGACGCTGATGTCCAGAAGAAGTGAGAACCACCGCTTCTCTCTCCATTCCAACAAGGTCATCTCCAGCCCCGGAGGTGAGTACAGTACAAGCTAATTTTATTTTACATGGTGGAATATACAGTAGATAATAATAATCTTTATATGGTACCAACATATTCTGCAGCGCTTTACAATTCAGAGGTTCATATTTAAACAATCATAAGAAACAGTTTTCAGAAATACGATACAAAATACAATACAGAATATGAATACAATAATTAGAGAAAAATAATGACAGCCCTGCTCATGAGTGTTTACAATCTAACAATGAGGTGGGGTGACACAAAGTACAAGGGCTTATTTATAATGATGGTATAGTCAACTTGAGGTGATGGGGAACAGATAAGAGCAGGATAAGTGGCCACCAACCATTATTTGGGATCCACTTGAGATTGGTGGAGCGGATAGACTATGCCTAGATGGCTGACTAGGGATCATGATAGGCCACCCTAAAAAAGATGTGTTTTTAGGGATTGCCTGAAACTATGTAAGTTGTGGATACACCTAATTTCTTGGGGTAGAGAATTCCAGAGAATTGGTGCAGCTCTGGAGAGAAGTCTTGGAGCTGGGAGTGGGAGGTTCGGATAAATGCAGAAGTGAGTCTAAAGTGACTTCCAGAGCAAAGAGAATGGGTGGGGTGATAGACAGAGGAGGGGGGAGATGTAGGAAGGTGCTGCACTGTGAAGAGGTTTGTGGGTGAGAACAAGCAGTTTGAATTGGATCCTATAGTAGATATTGAGAAGGAGTTGTCTGACTATTGGAAAACTCCTTTAAGAAATTTGTGTAGGGTGTACTGGAGTCCTATGCTAAAAAAATATAGTAATATAATAATAAAACAAAGACACATTGGTTGTGCTAAATGATAGTTTTCAGCATAACTAAAACATAGATGGATGAGGTCATTTTTTTTTGCAGGACAAGTTATAGTTTTCTATAAAGCCATTTATTTTATCACACTCACACGCCCACTCCAGGGCTGTGGAGTCCTCGTTACTGGAGCAGTTATTACAGTTTTTTGGGGGGGTATCAAGGGAGCCACCTGGCTCCATGACCCTGGTGGTGTCAATTAAAAGTTCACATGACAGGGAATAAAGGAAAAGGGGGCATTTGTGATGCCACCTGTGGTGTGCGACTATGTGTGACTGCCGCTGCTGCAGAACCTCTAGGGATGATGACCGGCAGCTTGGATGGTTTTGCTCCCCACAGGTGGAGCGGTTCCCCAGGGCAGTGAGGTCGGTTTGGGGTCTTTGGTTGGTGTTCATTGGGTCATCAGCACCTATGGATGTCATGTGGCCTTTGCAGCCGGTAATCGCTAAGAAAAGTCTCACACACATCTGTTGGAGTTCTGCACCTCTACTGTAACAGTTCAACAAGGCCACGGGTGCTTCCCTCTGCCAAACTCCGGTTTCAGCGGTCTCTCTAGAATCGGGACAGTGTTGTCAAGACCCTTTGGTGTTCCTTGCCCACACAGCGTTTCCTTTTTTGGGGGTATTCTCAGCGCTCCTAGTTAATCTTGCCTCTTCTCTCAGCGCCTCCACACACAGAGCTCAGGTAGTGACAGCCACAGTCATTTAGTGGTACCGCGCCTTAGTAAAGCCGCCTTCTCCTCGTTGTGCCAGGCGTGCGGCCACAGTTCCCCCTTAGGATCTCATGGCCTCCAGTTTAAATGGTTCGGGTATGAATCCCTGTGCCGTGTTCAGAGCCAGTGCCCTGTTCATCTACCAGCCCCTCCGTTCCTTCTGCCAGATAGGGGCGTACAGGTGATTTGGATCTTTGCTGCACCCTAGGGCTCCTTTCCTTCAATACACCACTTAATCTTTCCCTCCTGGGGTGAGCGTGACCGGTTTCCAGCCCACGGGAGCTAACGCCCCCAACCTCTTAGTCTGTGCTTCTCTTGACCTCGACTCTGCTGTTCTCCTCCCAACTGATGAACTCCACACTTCCTTGTTCCCCTTAACTGAGACTGGGTTCTCCCCACTGGTTCCACCCACCGTCCCATCCCGGGGTCGTAAGTGTGTGGGTGTGCGTGTGGTGCGGATCTCAACTTCACCATCCAGGTACCTAGAGAACAGGGGCACTACTCTCCTGCTATTGGAGGAGTGCAATACCCCCGGTGGCGGTCTGACTGGTGGGGCGCCAGAATACCATGTACTGAAAAAAAATCCCGTATTTTTGGTTTTCTGCCATGGATGAAATAAAGTTTATAAGCGTCTGGCGAGTCCCATCCTTTTTCTGAAAACCTTTATGCCTAAAGGGAAACTGGAAAAAAAACATTTTTTGTACTGTCCCTGCCCACCTACATAATGAAGCCAAGCTGGGCACTACAGTTCTATGATATTTAGATTACTTACAAACCAATAAAATCATGTGTGTTCCTTAGCTCTCACCCTTCCCTCAGGGGACCGAGAAATTCAGCCACATGCAGCAGCAGTAACAGGAGGTGTGTCAGGGGCATGGACCCCGGGGCCTCCAGGATCATGTTACATTCCCACCCCTCATACTTCTGTATGAACAGGGGGCATGCCAGGGGGCATAGCTACTGGCCCCATGGTCACACTTTAATCCTGCCCATGATATACCATCCTATAATGTAAGAACAAGGGTGTTCCCCATTTAAATAGCAATCATGTCACCAGGCAGATATAAATATATGCTATGATCGTTTGCTGCACAATGATATGGTTGTGCACAATGTGTACTGTCATGTATTAGGCTAGGAGCAGAAGCAAAGGGGTGAGAGCTGAGGAGCAGATGTGATTTTATTGATATACAAGTAATTTAAACATTCTAGAACTGTAGTGGACAGCTCAGCTTCATTGTGTAGGAGGATGGGGACAATATAAAAATGTTTTATCCCCCTGGAGTCCCCATTAAATCCCTTAAATGCCACAGTTAATAATTGACATCAGCATCTAAATTGTTAGACAGCATTGATCAGAACTTAATTGTGGGGTAGATTTTAGGGGTACATTCTGGCTGTATAACTCAGACATTACTTCCTGTCCGGTATGCAGTGAGGCAAGATCATGAGCCCACTCTATATATAACAACATACAACACACTACACACACACACACACACACACACACACACACACACACACAGTATGACTATGACATATTGTTCAATCAGGGAATGCAAAAAAAGACAGGGCGGCTGTGTTCACCCACAGAGATTGCTGACGTCCCCACAGGAGAGGAGACACTTCATCCAGAAGGTGGTGTCTCCTGATCATCTGCAGATACCCTAACCCCTAGATCTAGGTCGTTGATCCGATTAATTACTTAACTACAATGAAAAAAACATCAGATATACAAAATAGAGTGTAGCCCAACATGCTTCTTGAAGACTGATTGCTTATTCTTGGTCATAAGACCTCTGGTCACAATATGTTACCCATATGCATGTAAACTTTATAGGTCTGGCATTGTGAGTAAGGACCAGACTGTCACGAAATCTTGGAGAAGATGGTGCCACTATGGATGGAGTAACCTCAATTGAAGTTATATTGGTTTTACATAAAATCATTTATGGCTGTCAGGCCACTTTGAAGACCTTATAAACATGGACATACAAGCATATTCTTGTTGTCACTTCATCAAAACGACAGATAAGGAAATCACGATGAAGATAAGGAAATCCATAAATGTATAGTGAAGAAGAGTCTATAAAGTATCTTTCTGTGAATCTTGAGTAGAGGACCTGGTTGTACAGCATTCCTATCAAGTTCAAGGGAAGACCCAGATAAGCCATCATTTTAGTTTAAGCAAAGTTTGCATGAAAAAAAAAAATGGCAAAAAAGGTTCTCTAAAGTGGTTGCCTATTTTTAGCAAACCCATATTAGATTAACAGTTCACCTAAGGAAAAATAATTGGAGGACATGACGTCTTCCTCCTTCAGCTCTTTAAGGCTGAGGAGCAGTAATGTTGTTGCCTCCTTTCGCTAGAGCCACCCCTTCATAAAACATAAGGTATAACAAGGCATTGATAGAAGTTATTGAATGGCGTACCACCCAATTATCCTGAAATTGCATATGGCAAGCAGTGGACCCACTCTACTAGTAGAAAATTGATGAAAAAGTCCCAACAGCATCCTTTCCTTCAACACAGTTTTTATGACCTTAAAATCAGATAGTGGTTCATTGTTAAGGGCTGAAAAAACCCTCCCTAAAGATTTGGCAAATAAGACATACCTGAAAAGTGTGACCAGATGGGTAGCAAAAAACTGGAAACTACTAGAGAGGAGCAGATCCGTTGAAGGTTGAGTTTGGTGGTGAACCGGATTCTAAAAACAGACTGTCAGGCAAAAACGTGACCCGAACCTCATATGAAGACACTGATTGGACAGTTTGGCACCCTGCCCATATACAGCCAGTCATTAGGAAATCATTTCCAGGGAAGAGAGGGCAGGGAGTTTTTTTTATATCACAACCATACTACAGCCGATACCTCTGATTTTACCTCCAGTGAAAGCTGTTCAAACACGGCAAGCGGCTCACACCAAGCACCAAACGTACACAAGCAAAGTGATGCTCGATCCAGTTTTTTGGATACATAAAGACTCAAACTCCGAACTCATACAGGTTCGCTCATCTCTGGAAACTACCCTAGATCCAAAAAAAATGGATAAAGTGCACATGGCTCTTTTAATTTAAGGAGAGGCTCAAGTTAATTATTTTTTATTGATTGGGTCTTTTTTTTTCAGTAAACATCCAGACAATGTGGAGTCACCAAAAGGTGAAGTCTGTAATGCATCACAAGGAACCGATGATATTTCAAAGTTTCTTTACCTTTGTGCCCAGCTATTTGCAGTGTACATTTGAATACCAGTACGGCATTAAATATTATGAAAGTTTTCCATAATTAGCAGAACGCACCCGAATCTCAGATATCACAGTGATTTTGTATTGTATCCTAACAAAGGAATGAGCTCGCTGAAAATAAGACACTTTCACTTAGCATACCAGAGGCAGAGTCAAGTGGAGCCACTCTGAATGGCAGTGACTCCATGATTTCATTTTTTATATTGGAGCTATGTAAATTGCCAATGAAATTTCAGTCACTATGAGACTGCAGAGCAAGAGCGGGGAACCCCAGGCCTCGAGACCCACCAACAGGCCATGTTTTCAGGATTTCCTTAGCATTGCAAAAGGGTTAAAATCATCAACAGTGCACGTGATTGAATTATCACCTGTGCAATACTAAGGAAATCCTGGAAACATTACCTGTTGGTGGGTCTCAAAGCCTGGAGTTCCCACATCCCTACTGTAGAGGATCACAGCTTTGATTCCCAAGTGATTGCATGTTGAGTGGGGATAAGCAGCTACCACAGTTCCACATATCTTAGGCCGGCTTCACACTGCGGGTGTGATCTGATCCGTGGCTGTCAGGGTGAACCTGACAGCCCCGGACTGGATTTAGGCCTTATAGTATCCTGTGGGGCCGGATGGAGCCGGATGGCAGCTCTCTACCATCAGTTTTCCATCTCTCCGGGAGAATTCAGATTTCTCTCACGGACACAAACGTTGCTTGCAACGTTTTGGCTCCGAGGAAAAAAAATCTCCCCTAATTGCCTTCTCCCGGATCCTCCTGTATCCGGGGCAATCTGGCACTCCCTAACATGGGAGCCTATAGGGCCGGATTGCCCCAGTCCGCTGTTGCAGGGGGCGAGCCGCGGTCCTGATTTATCAGCAGCTGCGGCTGCAGCTGCGTCCGGCTGCACACCAGACCGGAGGGCATATTAGCCCTCCGGTTCTGTGTGCTCATCCGGTCTGGGGTAGTCAGGTTCACCCTGACAGCAACGGATCGGATCACACCCGCAGTGTGAAGCCGGCCTTATGCCAACTCAACGATCAGTCCAACACCCTTTACAATTAGCTCTAATTTATTTGGCAACTCAGTAATAAAGGAAATCTTTTGGGGTAAGCTGAAATCTGTCATTGGGATAAAAGAACCCTGCAAACATTCAAGATCTTGAACAAGCGGCAAAGGAAGAGAAATACAGCTGAGAAGTGCAAGAAGCTTCTAGATGCTACAAGAAATATTTGGAGGCTTCATAATGGCAAAGGGTGTGCAACCTAGTATTAATTAGGTGCCTTTATTGCTGCACATGATGTTTCTTCTGTTTCTTCTTTGAAATTACAACATATAAGTTGACAAATAATGTTTTATTGTTGTATTACTTGGAGACTAATTACAAAATCCTGAGGATATAACATTGGTACATATCCATTTATTTCTAAACATATTGTACAGTCTATGAAAAAAAAAAAAATGAATGGAGGGGTACCAATAATGATGAGCAGCACTGGAATTACGTTTTAATAACATTCATTATGTAGTAAAAAAGGACCTAGAAACATGATTTACCAGGTCAGTACGAATATCACGATACAAGATTTATGGGTCCTTTTTAATAGATATTTGTAATTTCAATTGCAAGACTTCGCCTAAGCATCCCCCATCCTCTGGAACTCTCTACCCAAATGCGTTCGACTGTTCCCTACACTCAGAAGCTTCAAGCGGAACCTGAAAACCCATCTCTTCAGAACAGCCTGCAATGACTACGGTGCCACCTCACCACCATCACATCCGGCGCTCCACCACCACTGGACCACCAGAGAAGACCCAACCTACTGTCTCCCTCCCCACTACCCTGTAGAATGTAAGCCCGCAAGGACAGGGTCCTCTCTCCTCTGTATCCGTCTGTCACTGTTAGTTTCTTCATTGTATTCTTAACTTGTTTGTATGTAACCCTTTCTCATGTAGAGCACCATGGAATCAATGGTGCTCTATAAATAAATAATAATAATCATCATAATAATTAAAAAAATATAATATAATATAGTGTTGCCATATTCTGGGACCCGTAATGTTTCTTTATTTATTTTTTTTATCTATGGAGCTTTGGGAGGGCCTGTTTTTGATGCGCTGAGCTGATGTTTTTATTGCTACCATTTCAGGGTACGTATGACATTTTGATAGCTTTTTATTGTAGTTTTTTTGGGGGAAAATGCTGTGACCAAGAATGATAATTTAAATATTTCATATTTTCATAGATTGTACTTTTTCTGACACAAGAATAAATAACAATAAAAAAAAGATAAATAAAAAAAACACATATATAGAATTAAAAAAAATGAAACTATTTCTAAAGAGGAGGGTTGGGAAGTAAATCTTCAGTTATTTTTTTTTTTTTATATTTTTTAGTTAAACATTTGTTTTTTTCTAACTTGAACTTTATTTTTAGTTTGAACCTGGATCACTCAATCTCTAATATATATATATACACTTCAGTATTACAATAAAGCTGCATTGCACATGGGTAATGTCACTTTGCTGTACCTGTACAAGTGAAAATAAATGGCGCAACCAGTGGCATACCTTGGTCCCTTGGGCCTTGATGCGAAAGCTCCAATGGGGACCCCAATTATTTCAAATCTTTAGTAGCAATAATCAGTTTCTATAGGCCAGAAGGACTTTTGGGGCTATCTAGACTCCAGGGCCTGAGAGCAATAGCAACCCCTGCTCCTATTGAGTTATGCCCCTGGGTGCAACTTGTGACCTTGCCCATTTTCTAACAATATTAAAACTTTCATAGTACACGCCTAAAAATGTGGCAGGAAAAGTACAATTATGAAAAAAAGCCTCCCTTCCCCAGGCAATACTTGCCCGCAAACACGCGGCACTGAGGCCACATGGTCCCAAGACCAACATTGACTTACTTCGCCCTGTGTATTGGAAGATCCTTCAAGATGCAGAAGACCGTGGCCAAGGAGTCAGTACTAGATGCGGTGACTTACGATCTAGCACCAAGGTCCTGTTATCAAGTGTTACATTCTCACCATGCTCAGGGTACAGACCGGCTGGAGCTGCGCCAAGAACGTAGCAAATAAGCAAAATCATCTCCAGCTTCGTAAAGTAGGTGGAAAATTTGGCACAATATATCCTCCTCCTCCTCATATGTGATCACATGAGTGAGAGAGCCCTGCAGTCACCGAAATAGAGCGACGTTCTGCAGCAGATGTCATGTCAATCATCCTGGAAGTGTATAGTAATGTATACCCTGTAAGGACGACACTACGATTGTGTAATGTGATGTGGAGGGGGAGTGTCTACGAGGAATAACTGTAAAACATTGGCTTCATTTCTTTTTAGTTCCGTCATTATAGATCCAATGCTGTGGAGATAAGGCCAAGCATCTTATCTGTTTCTTGCCGGCTGCGTAGTTGTTCTCCTGTGGTCAGAACAGATAAAAGACGCTCTACAAAGTATAACATTCTGAAAAAACACACACAAATACACAATATTTGATTTACTCAGTTGGTTTTTCTTGCATTTACGTTTTTCCTCTCCTTCTTCCAAGAGCCTTAATCTTTTTTTAATGTCTCCACCTAACTTAGCCAAATAAGAGATTTAAGGCCTTTTTTTGCATGTAGTAAAAATGCTTTGGCAACACGAGTCTCCAGGCTAGTACGATTAGGCCATGTGCTGATGAGGGTGCATGTGCTGTGCATTTTACAGCATACTTGTAAAAATGCGCAGCCAATGTGCATAGTAGTGAAGTCAATATTTCACCATGATCTGTGTAATATTCATACCTCTGTAGCCATCAGTTGCGCACTCCCCTTCCTCACCAGCTTGACCAACAGGGAAAATTGCAATAGAAGAAGAGAAGAGGAAATTCACGAGCAGTAGTGCAGGGATTGGTAGATTAAAAACATCCTTTATTCTTCATAAGATTAAAAATACCCCCTACTCCCCCCATGGGGAGTAGCAGATCTAAGGCTGCTTTCACATCATCGTAGTTTGACAATCACGGCAGATCTAGCAGTTTTGGCGCATTTGCCGCGTTACGGCTCACTTGCGGCAAGCCCCATTCATTCCCTATGGGACTTGCGATCATGTGTGGCAGTTCCGATTTTGCCGGATCTGGCAAATGCGGCTCTTGCGGCAACATAAAATAAAAACACTACTGGCAGCTGTGTTTTGACTTGCTGCAAGTGTCGGATCCTGCAAAACCACAACTGCAGCACATGATCGCAAGTCTAATGAATTGGGCTTGTCGCAACTAAGCCGTTACACGGCAGATACGGTAAAACTGCCGGATCTGCCGCAATTGTCAAAAATTGCTAACAGCCCAACACGCTTCGGATGTCTTAGGTGCATCATTTATCTACGAGTAAGGACAAACCTAAGAGATCTGAAGTGCGTTACATCGGTTATTCACCATGGTGGGTTATTTTTTAATCTAATGAAGCATAAAGGATGTTTTTAATTTACAAATGCATGCACTACTGCCCTAGAATTTACTCTGCCCTCTTCTTCTATTAAAATATGCATAGTATATTGGCCGGCCAGCAAAGTCAATATGACTTTGCCTGTGCTGTGCCCACGTCTGTCTGTTTTTGCACAGCACAACAGCTGCAAATATTTATGGATCTTATGTTCCGTAAAAGTAAGCACATGTCAATTCTTTTACGGCGCTTACCTTGCATACTGACCAGCACTTGCAGGTTTCGGTTGCTTAGTAAGTCACGTGGGTAGGGGGCATGTGACCCATGTGGTGTGTGACATGGCCGAAACTGGTAAGGCCCCCTTCACACAATGATGTTCAGGATCTGGGACTGTCCGGTGATCCAGCAGCTTTCGCTTTTTGGCCCCAGACACAAAATTGGAACAAGCAGCATTTTTTGTGTCCGGGGCCAAAACCGCTCAAAATCGGATAGTCCTGGATCCTCCCAGATCCGGCGCTTCCTAACATGGGCGTCTATGCCGCTGGATCTGGGAAAAAAAAAAAAAAAAAAAAATTGGATCCAGGAGCCGGACGCCGGGTGCTGAAGTTTAGCAGCGAACACTGCTAAACTTCAGCACCATGAGCTGTCCCTACCAGAGATTTCAGGACCACGGCTTGAAATTTCAGCAGCAGCAGCCGCCGTCGGCTGCAAACCAGACCAGAGGGCATATTTCTGTTTGCAAATTGAGTTTGGTGCTGTCCAGTTCACACCAGACAGCCCCGGACCTGATCCAGCCGTGGTGTGAAGGGGGCCTAAGTGCCTGCCAGTGTGGCACCCTGGCACCTGTTGGGCACCACAGAAATCCTTAGGTACAAATGGAGTAAGTAACAGCACAGCAAAACCACAACACAAACAACACTTAGAACACCTGGTTTCACCCCGAGCCTCTAGGGGGAGCTAACACTGGTGACTTCTAACCAGTTCCCCCTATAAAAAGAGTCTTGGAGGGAGAAACTTCAGAGTGTGGTAGACGCTACAAGAGCTGCCTGCATGTGTGAAACCTCCACCCTATGAGGAACACACTAGGCCCTGCTAGCCTGTTAGCCAGTGGAGATCCCTGCAATTGGGATAATAGGAAGAAGGAGATCACCTCTCAGGAATACAGAGTTAATCCAACTCTTTCCAAACCATCCGGTTACTGGAACCGAAGCTGTGGAAGCTACAAAGCCATCACAGAGAACCAGCACATCCAACAGGAGGTTTAGCCACCTGTTCCACCTGATGCACCTACCCACGAGAGCCCAGGGAAGAGTACTGATCCTGCTCAGACCCTTTTACAGTGCCCTCAGTGCTGACAACCGGGTGAAGCAAGTTCCATTGAACACCCTGCCCGGTCCGGCTGGATTCCACATCCACCCGACCTTAGCACCAGAAGTAGAGAAAGGAAGCCTAACACTGCTTGCTGCGAAACTCCATAAGTGCCAACTTCACTATCCCGGTCCGAGTGTACCTGACTACCATCCAGTAAAGGTACCTAAAAGAGACTTTGTGTGGTTGTGCATTACTCCTGGATTCAGCGCAGCGTCCCGCAGCTGCCTCACAACATCTTGCGCAGCTCCCGGCTCCGGGGATTCCCGCTCATCCTGTGGGGAGCGTTCCATCTCGCTGTGTACCATCCCCCGGAGACCCGAACAGCGCTGGTAAAGTTACCAGAACACCCGCAGGTGGCGTCACGAAGACAAATCACCCCCACTGTTCCGCCATTCCCCTATTGATCTGGACCACCGGGCCTACACCACCGCAGGCGCGGTTCCGTGACTGGAGGAGAAACAACGCCCGCTACGTGTACCCCCCGGCTACGGTGAGTCACCAGTATGCAAGATAAGCGGTGTACTACAGAGTGGGGGCAGAAGGGACGGATGCAGAATTTTCTGCATCAAAAATGCAGATATTCCCGATTACCTTATAATACAACAAAGTGTAAAAGTGGAAGATTTGATGCAAAAATTCGGCATCACTTGCACAGCAAAGGCACATAGGGTGACAAACTTTAATATTCCGGTTTTACTTTCATTTTAGCTGTTTAAAAAAATGTCTTTAACTTTGTTATGTGTCGTCATTTCAAGACACCAATCTTTCTTCCTTTTGTGATGAGGCTTGTTTTTTGTACTGCGGCTGTTGTATTTTTTTTTTTTTTTTTTTTTTTTTTTAAACACTATTTGGGGATTAATCAGAACATTTCACTGATTTTTTTTATAACATTTTCTTTGCAGTGAAATGTGACTCAAACATGTTCGTTCTGAGGTTTAGATTTCTTTGCAGCATTTACCACAGAGGTTACCATAATTAAATTTAGCCTTTGATAGATATAACCTGATATACCTGAAGCAGGGGCGGAACTACACTGGTGCAGCTGCACCAGGGCCCCGACCGGCTAGGGGCCCCCTTCAAGCCTGGAGGGGGGCCCCCAGCCAACCCCCGCAAGCCGCCGTCAGACGAGAGGGGGTCATGCAAGGGAAGCAGAGAGCTTCCTGCTTCCCTTGCCTGATCCCGTCCCTCCTCTCTTCTGCCCCACCGGCCTGTAGGACGGCTGTAAACAGCCGGCGCGGCTCACCAGGTAGGAGACCAACGCGCCGGCGGCCCCCAGCAGCGTCTACCCCCCCTCCATCGGGCCGCGCTATAACCCCCCCCCCGGGCCGCGCCGACGGCCAGTGGCACTCCCCCCTCCCCGATCCTGCACCAGGGCCCCCAGGGATCACGGTCCGCCCCTGACCTGAAGATATAAGGGAGCGGTCACTAACAGGATGGTCAATCCCCTATATACTGAGGTGTTGTGGCGTTTTGATCCATTTGGGTGCTGAATTTTAGCGCTCTTAACTGTATAAAGTCCTCTGGACAGTGACAATAGCTCATTATCGGATTAGTAATATATTAACCAGTCATGGATCTCTATTTTGCCACAGATCATATTACTATAGAGAGCGAGATATTAATTATACACCTCATAGTACTTCTTGGGTGTAAGTGGCTTCATTGTTATATGTATATAGGAGTCCTAAGATGGCGCCCGAGAATCCCACGGCCATAATGCGCATGCGCGGGAATAGAGATTAGTCACGTGATGTAAAGTGAATGTGTGTAAAACTACACACTGAGAGTCCCGGTGCGCTTCTGCGCATGAGCAGATGTTATGTGGTCACATGCTATCAGAACAGAGGAAATGAGGGGATGGGCATGAGCAATAGAGGAAACTACACGCAGAGTCCAGCGGTCTCCTGTCTAAAGCTATGGGTCTGGTGCAGTAAGTAATTTACCGTAGCCTGTTTATGATTATTTTAATCTTTTTCACCTGTGCACATGTGTTAATTAAGTCCTTATGGACCTTTTATGATATGCAAGCACTATGAAACTATAGTATTCCTATATGTATGCACTTTATTACTACTATGACAAAAGTAGATGATTTTATAGGTTATTTAAATATGAATTTTATTCACTGTAACACTAATTGTATAATTAATAAGCCCTTGTGTGGGTGCTATAAGTATGTGCACCTCAGATGTATTATGACACTGCTTGAAAAAAAACCCTAACGTCGAAACGTCGCGGTTCCTGGGAATAAAGCCCACATAACTGAAACTGAACGAAGTGCTGCCTCTATTTTTCATGACTCTGATTAGTATTGACATATCCTATTTTATTATTATTTTTAATTCTTTAGTTTTAGATTGTTTTTTTTTTTCCCAGAGAGATATAAACATAACAAGCAAGTCATCTCCAACACAACTTTACAAAAGTATCCTATAAAAGACACTTATTATTAAACCTGGGGCAGAAATCTCAGGCAGTTTTCATACCCCCTTAGTCTGCTGGTCCATTGTGAAGAGCTTGGTTGGGCTCGGTGGATTGTGCTCTACAGTGATGGGATTCTGCTTTCTGTCATGTCCGTGAAGCGCTTAATTATAATGCCATAACACGTGTACTGGACACACTAGGTCAAGCCGCCATGGGTGAACAAAAATCATATGGAAATACCACAGTGCCTCCAGCACAGAGCAGAAATACCTTCTCTTACTACATAGTTCACATTGTATTCCAAAAAGGTAAGGTTACACATACCATCCCTCGTGTTCACTGCAGTACCAAAAAGGTGCAAGGATTTCCTGTTCTTGGGGCTTTGATCTTTCTTAAAAGTGGCCCTCAGGACTCAAAGATTAGAAAGCATGGCTACTCTTTACCAAAAACAGCGCTACATCTGCACCTTAGGAGAGATAAGTTATAGACAGGGGGGTAGTGCTGTTTCTAGAAGAAAGCAACCAAGTTCTTCTAATTCTGAACAACCCTTTAAATTACCATCTACTATATAATCGGCTAATCCTGTCTGCCTGTAACGGAAATCCTGTGTCGCTGATTAGTCGCGCGGCCGGGAGCGACCAATCAGTGACAGGCGCAGTCCGGCCGCCAATTGGCACAGGATTTGAACCACGCACTCCACCGCTACCGTCGGTGATCTTTCGAAGGTCAGCGGCAAAGCAGCCCGGCTGCTCGCAGCGAAACTGACCTGACCGGCGCTAGCGATCTCACCCAGTGTGACACACAGTAGTGACCAGGCCTCCGCTGTGAGATTGCTGATCCTGTCACGGAGGTCAGCGGCAACACAGCTGGGAGATGACTGGTGCTAGCTGGTGATCTTCTGGCTGCTCGCAGTGGAAGTACCCCAACCGGCGCCAGCGATCTCACTCAGTGTGACATGCAGCAGCGACCAGGCCCCCGCTGTGAGATCACTGATCCTGTCAGAATGGCCTGGAACATTTTCTGATTGTTGGGACCCCACTGGGCAGCATGCATCGGTGTGTTTCACGGGGACAATGACCAACGACCTCAATACTATGATCTAGTGACAGGGTCCTAACGACCGCCATATCATTGCTACATCACTGGTGAGAGCTGACTGATTGACATCTCACCAGAGACCACGTAGTGATGCTCCAGCGATCCCCACCAGGTCATATCATTTGTCAGGATCGCTGGAAAGTTGCAGCATGTAAAAGGACCATAACATGTCCAATAGATGCTGTAGCAGATGGCTTGTTGCTGTCCTGAGATTGAGGAGTCAGTAACAATCCATAGTGCTAAAGTTTCAGGGGTCCGGACATTACCAAGTTGATATTGGGGAGGGGAGACAGTGGCAGTGCTGAATAAACCAATGCAGTGCCTTGTCTCTGCTCCTAGCCTGATACATGGCAGCACACATTATGCACCATCAGATCATTGTACAGCAGAAGATCAAAGTGTGTATTTATGTCTTCTTTGTGACATGAAGGGAGAACACCCCATTCTTACATTATATAGGATGTGTATCAGGGGCTGGAATGTAGTGTGACTATGCGGCTAGCGGCACCATCCCCTGCTACATCCCATCCCCTACAGAAGTATGAGGGGGCAGGAATGTAGGATGATCATTGAGCCCCCGTTCCCACCACATCTCCTATTCATACAAAGTATGAGGGGGCTGAAATGTTAGATGATCATGGAGCCCTCACTACACCCCTCCTGCTCTCTGCAGCAAGACTAAATCTTCTCTCTGACCTATTGTCCCTGAGGGAAGGTTGAGTGCGGAAAATCAGATATGATTTATTGATTTATAAGTGATCTATAGATCCTAGACTTTAGTGGACAGCTCTGCTTCATCATGTAGGAGGGCAGGGATAGGACAATTTTTTTTTCTCTTCCCAGAGTTCCCCTATATAAAAGCTGGGCAATCCGATCCAATATGATTGATAAATTCCAGTAGAATGACATTGGATGACTTTGACTAAATAGGAACAGCTCCGGTCCTACAAAATCCGGATCAATCTCACAGCATTCAGTCTACACAATATAAAGGAGTTTGTATATATGTGATAAAGGTGAAACATTAAGACATAGACGCACAGACTGCAATATATTTTCATTACCATCTAAACTTGGTTTCACAAGGTTCCAGAGAGAAACAATCTTCAGCTTTTACTTTGAGGGTATATGGGCAGGGGAAACACCTCAATTACCGCCTCTAAAATTCTTGGAAAATCAGAATTAAAACAGTTTTGTCAGCAGAAAAGAACATGTCTAGGTTCAGACTGATTTTTTTGTGTGGAATTTAATGCACATTTGCTTTGAAATAAACAAACACCACCCAATGTACCCTTTGGGCATGGGTACATTTCAATCACACAAGCATAAAAATTGTCTTTTTCTATACATCAGAAGCTATTAAAGTTCACAACACCAAATACAGTTTCCTCTAGAATGGGGGCAGAAACGCTGTAGACTGAGGGGGGACATGCTGAAACTGGAGCGGGGCGAACATGCTGAGACTTGAGGAGGGTGGGCATGCGGAGACAGTAGGGAAGGCATACTGAGACTTGGAGGATGGACATGCTGAGACTGGGGGAGCACAATGGAGACTGGGGAGGGGTGGGCATGCATGGGACTGTGGAAGGCTTGATGAAGTTTGGGGCATGTAGGTAGGAGAATGAGTGGAAACGACAAGTAGTGATGTTTTCACCCAAGCTCCAAAACAAACACGCCCCTTGTCAGTCTTCTCCACACGCAGAATAGTGATATCTAAGCAACGCTGCAAAATGCTGACAGTGTGTATATTAGGAAACAGTCAGCATTCTGCAGTCTAGATATACACACAGATTCCACAATAAGTCCTGACAACCCCTTTACACTTGGCTGAAGGGTGGAGTGCTGACTTTGATATATGACCATGTCCTAAAATGGACACTATGTGGTAGCCTGTTCCACTCATTGATCACCCTCACTGTCAAAAAGTTTCTTTTTTTTCATATCCATTAAAAAGTGATCCATATGGGATCTGATTTTTTTGGTTGCGTGATCATAAAGTTGAATGGGTCAATGTCAACAGAAGTATGGAGGATACTATGCAGAAGACGTACATGCGTTTTACTGCATTTCTGTGGTGGAATACTCATAAAAGAAGGTGGCCATAACCATAAATGATAGTATATTACCTAGAATCACTACTTTTCTACCAGAGAAGTTTCATATATCATAATATGATCATAGTTCCATTACAAGGTTCTCAATTGTGTTCTTCCTCCCTTATTCGTCCTTGAAGTGTTAGATTGATTAACAATTGGGTATCACTATTCTACTTTCCATGAGGCTTGTCATGTATACAGTCATGGCCAAAAGTATTGACACCCCTGCAATTTTGTCAGATAATACTCAGTTTCTTCCTGAAAATTATTGCAAACACAAATTCTTTGGTATTATTATCTTCATTTAATTTGTCTTCAATGAAAAACAAAAAAACAAAAAAAGAATTATCCTAAAGCCAAATTGGATATAATTCCACACCAAACATAAAAAAGGGGGTGGACAAAAGTATTGGCACTGTTAGAAAAATCATGTGATGCTTCTCTAATTTGTGTAATTAACAGCACCAGTAACTTACCTGTGGCACCTAACAGGTGTTGGCAATAACTAAATCACACTTGCAGCCAGTTGACATGGATTAAAGTTGACTCAACCTCTGTCCTGTGACCTTGTGTGTACCACATTGAGCATGGAGAAAAGAAGAAGACCAAAGAACGGTCTGAGGACTTGAGAAACCAAATTGTGAGGAAGCATGAGCAATCTCAAGGCTACAAGTCCATCTCCAAAGACTTGAATGTTCCTGTGTCTACCGTGCGCAGTGTCATTAAGAAGTTTAAAGCCCATGGCACTGTGGCTAACCTCCCTAGATGTGGACGGAAAAGAAAAATTGACAAGAGATTTCAACTGAAGATTGTGCGGATGGTGGATAAGGAACCTCGACTAACATCCAAACAAGTTCAAGCTGCCCTGCAGTCCGAGGATACAACAGTGTCAACCCGTACTATCCGTCGGCGTCTGAATGAAAAGGGACTGTATGGTAGGAGACCCAGGAAGACCCCACTTCTTACCCGAGACATAAAAAAGCCAGGCTGGAGTTTGCCAAAACTTACCTGAGAAAGCCTACAATGTTTTGGAAAATGTTCTCTCTTTTTGGGCAAAGGCATCAACATAGAGTTTACAGGAGAAAAAAAAAAAAAAAAAAAAGGAGGTATTCAAAGAAAAGAACATGGTCCCTACAGTCAAACATGGCGGAGGTTTCATGAAGTCTTGGGGTTGCTTTGCTGCCTCTGGCACTGGACTGCTTGACCGTGTGCATGACATTATGAAGTCTGAAGACTACCAACAAATTTTGCAGCATAATGTAGGGCCCAGTGTGAGAAAGCTGGGTCTCCCTCAGAGGTCATGGGTCTTCCAGCAGGACAATGACCCAAAACACACTTCAAAAAGCACTAGAAAATGGTTTGAGAGAAAGCACTGGAGACTTCTAAGGTGGCCAGCAATGAGTCCAGACCTGAATCCCATAGAACACCTGTGGAGAGATCTAAAAATGGCAGTTTGGAGAAGGCACCCTTCAAATATCAGGGACCTGGAGCAGTTTGCCAAAGAAGAATGGTCTAAAATTCCAGCATTGATGGTTATCGGACGCGGTTGATCGCAGTCATTTTGGCTAAAGGTTGTGCAACCAAGTATTAGGCTGAGGGGGCCAATACTTTTGTCTGGCTCATTTTTGGACTTTTGTGTGAAATGATCAATGTTTTGCTTTTTGCTTCATTCTCTTTGTGTTTTTTTCATTGAAGACAAATTAAATGAAGATAATAATACCAAAGAATGTGTGATTGCAATCATTTTCAGGAAGAAACTGAGTATTATCTGACAGAATTGCAGGGGTGTCAATACTTTTGGCCAACACTATGTATATGACTCTAACAGAGTCCAATCTGGGCTGTCAATGTAAGGACACATCATGTTAGCAAGGAGGATTGCACATTTCAGGTGTCATTTTATTAAAGGTTTGAATAAGCAATGACAAATGAACAACACATTGCAGAGTTGTAAAAATAGATGCTCCAGAATGAATGATTTTATCGGGATTACAAGTATTTTCTAAGCCAGACATATCAGGGGAGTTGTCAAGTCTTCTTTAAAGTGCATCTGTCAACAGATTTCAAGGGTCGTCCACTGAAAATATCAATAATCAGTTAGCAATTATCCTCAAAATCACTGATAACTTGGTACTCAAAATTAGCAGATGGATGCTTGGATGGTCATTATTTGAGTACCTGAGTATAATGAAAGACAATGGGGAACTCAAGCATTTTTCCATAAGCTCTTCCAGAAAAATGCTCAAGTTCCCATTGACTTCCATTATACACAGGTACTTGAGTCGCACCGGTCTGAGCATCCTACTGCTCGTTTTGAGTACCGGATGCCTGAGCGTGCTCGCTCATCACTAATGATAACACAGATCAGTGGGGGTCTGACCCCTTGGACCTGCACCAATTGTTGGAGTGGAGCAGCTTTGAGCACGTCTGCCCACTGCAGCTTTCCCTATTATTCTGCAATGTGTTGCACTTGCTTTTGTCGGAAACCAATAGAGAATGAATAGAGCGGCTGTTGAGCGTATAGAATGAATAGAGCGGCTGTTGAGCGTATAGAATGAATAGAGCGGCTGTTGAGCGTATAGAATGAATAGAGCGGCTGTTGAGCGATCAGTGCCGTCCCAGCGGTCAGACCGCCACTCATCTTTACTCCATCACCTATAATGTGCTTAAGTGGTAACTTACCTTCACTGAACAAGCCCTTTAACAATACAAAACCATAAGTATTAATAAAGCTCTTAGATCTCATTAGTCCTTAATATGAAACTCTCACAGTGGCTGCATTCAGGGGCATAACTACAACAGGTGGCGGGGTTGAAATTGCCCCCGGGCCCTGGATCCTAGGGGGTCCCAAAGGTTTCTTTTGGCCTATAGAAAAACACCAATGCTATTCAAGATTTGCAATAATTGGGGGCTCTGTTGGGGCTTTTGCATTGGAGCTCACAGGCTGCATTTATTTGTTTTAGGCGCTTACTGTATATAAAACCATCATATTCTAAAGAAAATCTGATTGTTTGCTATTTTACCTGAGAACAGTATGATATGGGGACGGAGACAATGATTCAGTGTTGTGTGACTTATATGGCTATGCGCAGTAGTTTCAATACGATAATACAGTATCTTGCTGATACCTAGTCCTGTAGTGATAAGTGTATCTCGTGCCTCCTAGTCTGACCACATCCCTCCTCTTATAAACAGCTGGCTCTCAATAGACAATGTACACAGGAAGCTATGGTGTGAGCGGGGTAACTTTATGAGATCATCTACATCCGACATCTAAAATCTCTGATTATATCACAACTGCTGGATGTAGTAAACTTAGGGCCCTTTCACATAAGTGTTTTTTTTCAAATCGCGGCAGATGCGGTGAAAAAAAAAAAAAAAAACGCATCTGCCGCGATTACCGCATACCGGCTGCACGGTTGCGTTAAACGCCATACAAGGTATAGGCGGACTTGCAGCAGGTGCGGTTTTGGCACTTGCAGCAGGTGCGGCCGCGAAAAAAAAAAATGCTGTCAGCCGCGGTTTTTTTCACGGCCGCACCTGCCAAAACCGCACCTGCTGCAAGTCGCCTATACCTTGTATGGCGTTTACCGCAACCGCGCCGCAACCATGCCATAATCGTGGCAGATGCGTTTTTTCACCGCATCTGCCGCGATTTGAAAAAAACGCTGATGTGAAAGGGCCCTAAGAGATACATTATTCAAATCAAGGTCTATTTTTCTACCTTATGCTGCTCTCAGATGAGGTAGCAAAAAAACCTGCTGACAGATTCCTTATAACAGACATCATCCCTGTCCCCATTAGGGCTCACAATCTACAGTGTCTATCAATAGGTCTTTGGAGTGTGGGAGGAAATTGGAGAACCTGGATAATGACTTTTAAAAGTTTAATTCAATCTCCTCTCATCTGGGTCTGATTTACAGCTCCTCAGTGTCCCTCCTTCTGCTGCAATCTTACACTGTTCAGTACAAGCTGAAGTTGTCAGTCGGGTTGAGTGGGTGAAGACTGAATGCAGTTGGATCCATGAGCTCTCTCTAAAGTTCATTGTGTTATCAGGACAATCCAGCGATTCTGACAGACTTGATAAATAACTATTTAGCGTTTTATGCAGATTGAGTTGTTAAATCTGGTGACAGATCCACTTTAATGTTTAATAACAAATAAATGTGTTTTATCTACTTTTATCAGTGGCATATTGACTACTCCACCGGGGGCAGCAACATTTAGCTACAAATATCCACATGATGTAGACATTTCAGTATAAAGTGTCTAAAGGAGTTGCCCACTACTAAGACAATCCCTTCTTATTCTACATGTTTCCCTCCAAGTAAAATAAGCCTATACTCACCTCCGGTGTCGGCACTATTCCAACGGTGTTGGTACTAGCTTTCCTGCTGCTCATATGAGGTTGTGAGCAATCACCTTTAGACACAAAAGCATTTGTCCGAAGGACGAGGAGAGAGAAGCCAACTGTGATTGGACACGAGGCTTGTTATGATGTCACAGTATCATGTGATACCCAAGAAACATGAGTGTGGAATAACACTAGCACCGGAGGAAAGTTCTTTATATTTTATCTGGGGGAAACGTAGAATCCTGAGGGATTGTCCTAGTAGTGGACAGCCCCTTTAATATTTGTATGAATGAAGCATGGCAGTGTCTACAATACGACAGAGTGGAAACACACTTATGCAATGTGCATGCGAGTATCTTGCATGACTCACCCGGAACAGCCCCTTCTCTCTGGACAGGAACGTGGAGTTGCATAATAACACAAGCAGCTGACGCACTCCCAATTTGAGACTTCGGGGCTGTTCTGGGGTGAGTCATGAGAGATGCATGCAAGACACTCGCATGCATCTCCGATAAGTGTGTTTCCACCCATAGATTGTATTTTGCCAAGGATGAGAATAACCAGTCCCTTGAGCTTTGTATAGCCATCCATACTGTGATTCTATGAAACAATCTGCCAATTTGGTGCACAGACAATAAAATAAAAATAAACCTAGTATAAGTGGATAATATTAGTAATATTATTAATTATTATTATCATCAGGTTAGTGTTTTATTGGCAATACTCTATGTCGCCCTCTAGAGGTTATTATTGGGGATTTTTTTTAATTGAAATCGGAAAAGTGCCAGTGTCTAAATAAGCCCATTCAGTGCCGAGCATTACTGGTGAGTGACTGGTATAATCATTTGTTTTCCATCTGATATTTAGTCTTCTGTCCCCTCCGGCTGTCTGTAAGAGTTTTTATCTGGTGTTTGGTCACATTATGGAGTGGTGTCTGGTTTTGTAAATCTGTCTATATGAAGCAGAACACACCATGTATATGTGCTGCACTCACTAGAGCGCTCAAGGCTGAACAATACTGTCTACATAGTGAGGAAATCCTCCGCCGTGTGGCCAAGGAACTCATAATTCTTATGTAACAATCATGTTCTATTACATCACCTCTGCCAGCACTGAGTAGCTCCAGTGATCACGTACCAGAAGCTATGAAGGAACAGGTGAGGTGGAAGGATTGTTTCAGGTTTTCCCAATTCCGCTGGGTTCAGTAGATTATATTAGGATCTTGACAATCGAGGGAGGATCTCCGGTCGTAAATTGGTTGATTAATTACTATCCCCCAACCGTTGTAGACTTAAAATAACACACATACTGCAGTGACTTGGTTTAACAAATTGGCCACAGCAGCCTTTATTGCCTATTGTTTACATACTAATATAATGTAACAGGGTACACCGTCCAACGGGCGTCCCAACTTAAACAATAGGCCCTCCCATCATTTTACCCATGGATAGGCCCGGTCCACAAGCCTCTAACTTTTTGCCCCTGGCCGCAATAACACCGGCCCCAGGGACGAGGTATTGGTTACCTAGAACCAATACCTCACCCTTGCAGAACCCGTGCCTGCAAGGTACCTTTAACCTGAGCCCCTCAACCTTTGAGGTGGCTCATCTCCCCCTTCAAAATGTAAATCACCTGCCTCTGGACCAGACCTACCCCCGCCACAGGACAGGGCAAGTGACCCCTTACTTGGCCTGGACCCGCCACACACCAAACGCATGACCGTGGCCGGTCCTTCTGTTTTTTCGGGAGACAGAGGTATCCCAAAACGACTGGCAACCTCAGTCAAAGCAAACAACAAACCTGCACAAATCGAGGAACCCGCCGGCCCCACACAGAAAAAAATCATCCAAATAATGAATGATTGACTCCATACCCGACACATCCCTTACAACCCATTCAACAAAAGAACTAAAAGCTTCAAAGTATGAACAAGAAATTGAACACCCCATTGGCAAACAACGATCTACATAAAAACGCTCCCTCCACATACAACCCAACAAATGCTGACTCTCAGGATGCACCGGCAACAAACGGAATGCCGCTTCCACATCCGACTTTGCCATCAGAGCCCCCGGTCCCGCTCGTTTTACCAACTCCACCGCCTTATCAAAAGAGACATAACAAACCGCTGCCAACTCCGGCGCTATACCATCATTTACCGAAGCCCCAGCTGGGTATGACAAATGATGTATCAACCGAAACTTATTCAGCTCTTTTTTCGGTACAACTCCCAGCGGAGATACCCGTAAATTCGGACAAGGGGGAATCAAGAGGGGGCCTGCCATCCTCCCCAACTCAACTTCCTTCCTCAACTTCTCGTCCACAACCTCCGGATGCTCCCTAGCCGAGCGTAAATTCCCCGGGCGAAACAAGCCCCTCTCTACTGCCTCAGACGGAATAACGAAACCGAACAAAAAACCTGAACGCAATAACTCGGCAGCCTCAACATCCGGATACCTACTTAAGAAGGGTTCCATTGCCTCTACCCTCACTGGTGTCCTCCCTTTTGTCAGCACTGTCTCCTCCCTTTCCTTTTCCTTTCTTAAAACAACGGGCAAAGCTGTGCCCTCCTCCACATCCCGAACATTCGTGTTTAAAGCGACAGGCGGAACCAAACTTACATTGCCCCTCATTAAATTGCCAACAACAACCTTTTTTGAACCCAGCCGAGGTACCTGGTCCCGCACCCGATCCCGAACCTGATCCCCCGGCCCCACTCCGAAAGGGCTGTGCCGGCGCCGTCATTAAGCGCAACCATAAAGCAATATCCTTGTGGTCCCAACGCATTTCCGACCGTAAAGCCTTACGCTGCCTGAACTGCTCATCATATCGAAGCCATGACAAACCACCATACACCCTATAAGCCTCTCCTATTGAATCCATATATCCAAACAACGCAGGAGTGCTCCCCAGCTCTTTCTCCCCTACTACGCTCGCCAATATCGCAAAGGCCTGCAACCAATTCATAAACGTCCGTGGTATCAGACGATACCGACGCTTCTCATAGTCCTCCTTTTCTTTTTTGGAATCACTAGGGCGAACCTTATCCAAATTAAACTTTTCCAACGGGAGCAGCGAAAATATTTCTACGTACTCCCCTTTCCAAATCTTTTCCCTGACTTCCTTCTTCAAATGCGCCCCCAAGGGGCTCTCAAAGCAAACGTACACCTCACTCTTTGCCCTATCATCCAGCCTAACCACTTCCTCCTCCTTTTCTTTTTCCACTTCAACTGCCGCAACCGGCTCCGTTGAAAGCTGTCCCTCAACACTCTGCTGCACCGCAGCCTCGCGTCCCACATTGGGCTCGACCCCAGCCGGCCTGACCCAAGCTCCCACTGGCGACCCCGCAACTGAATTCAAGCCCCCCTGAGCCACCAGGCTCCGCAACAAACCGAGCAACTGTCCCATTACATCACCTCCCCCTGTAACCCCAGACGCTATCCCCCCCACTGGAATCGGCCCTACACCCACATCACCGCCCGATCCCGACATATGCATAATATTACAACTAGGGTTCTCACCAGGCTGCCGAGGGGCAGCCGCAACGCAGTCCTCCTCCGTCCGATCCTCCCCAGACGATTCCTCCGATACTTGTCCCTCCTCTGCGCTGATGTCGTCCTCCAAGCCCTCCAGGGGTGCTCCGTCGGGAGTGTGCCTGCCGCTGCCGCAACTCCCCCTGGCCTCCGCGGCTGCAGGAGCACTCCCAGCCGAGCACTGCTTCTTCCTCTGAGACCGCTCCTGCGACCTCCGAACCGTCTCACCCGCCAACTCCCCCCGAGGTCTCTTCTGACCACAGGGGCCCCTCTCCCTAAACCCGTCCTGCCGACTGCAGGCAGGCTGCTCCTGATCCTCTCGCCGCTGGGATCCCCCCCCCTGCTACACAGGGGAGATCCGCTACAGCCCCATGGGGCCCTGCATCCGTGGATGCCCGCTGGGTACGCCCCCTACAGGATCCAAGGGGCACCGTTGCAGGACCTGTCCGGATCCGTCCAGCCGTGCGCGCCAGGGACTCCCCACTACTGTGCCCTCCACCAGCCACAGCCAGTGCCCTTCCAGTGGGAGAAGCCCCTCGCCTCTGCGCCGCTCTTCCCCTAGTCGCCCGTGGCTCCTCCCGCCCGGGAAGCTGTTCCGCCCCCCGCCGCCTGCAGGGGGTACCTTCTGTTGGCGCCGGCTGCTCGGCGCGCTCCCTCATCCGCGCTCCCCCGGGAGCCGCCGCTGCGTTCCCGCTCCTGTTCCCGGACCGCCGACCGGAAGTCGGCCGCGGGCCGGCTCCGCCCACTTCCGGAGCGGCATTCCGGCGCCGTGAATTCCTCCCAACAGCCGGAGAGGGCCCCGGGGTGGAAGGGCGCCCTCCCCGCCGCTGAGGGTCCCCACCGGGGCTTCCCGAACGGGCCCTCCTCGCACCTCCAGCCCCCGGGGAATAGCGCTCTGGTGGCCTGGAGCGTCGGCCACGCAGCGCTGGAGTGGAGGGGGCCGGTGCCGATGGGGAAGCACAGGCAGCCTGAATGTAGGCCTGCACTGCCTGTGCCCCATGCACCGCTGCTGCTGCCTGAATCAAAGCCCCCAGAGAGGCCAAATCCGCCATTACTGCAGGAGAGAAGGTGAGCAGGAAACTTCACAGGCTGTCCCCAGGAAGTGGAATGAGGGGACTTCCTTCTTTGTCCCCTGTATCTTCCCTTGAGCTCCCCCTCTTCTCCCCCTGACCACCCCCTCTCTCATTTAGTCAGCACCCATGCCCCAATCACATATTCCCATTCCTTCCTTCTCCAATTAACTCCCTACCTCCCCGAATGTCATGTGGCCCCTACACCTTATGGGTTCCATGGCCTGCTGATCTGCTGTACCGACAGTGACCACTAAACACTGGTGGCACACTACTGCTCCATGTCCTGTTTACACCCCGACCCTGCTTACAGCAGATCGGGGATGTTCATGACCTATTTTAAGGTTAAGTAAATCAAACCTGTCAGGTCCTCTGTGCACCCAGAACAACCATAAGTTGTGTGCACACATCTATAATCCCTGCTTAACAGTTTCTCTATGTATTTCCATACATAAACAGATCTTTAGAAAACGTATTTCTAAAGTCCATTTATAATATGAAACTTAGGGCTTTGACTG
The DNA here is from genome assembly GCA_033576535.1 of Allobates femoralis. Taxonomy (NCBI): domain Eukaryota; kingdom Metazoa; phylum Chordata; class Amphibia; order Anura; family Aromobatidae; genus Allobates; species Allobates femoralis. The sequence continues at coordinate 826,908,260 of JARQOC010000003.1, read as the reverse complement.
ATCGAATTCCCCAACTAGTTGGCCCACTTAGCATGTTATCACTCCCCTGTGGGCATGATAACGTTACTTACAAGACCTGGCATCATTGCATTGTATAGTTTGCGCATGCGCACGGCTTGGTTCCCCCTCACAGTATTTGGTTTCTAAAGCCTCTAGCCACTCATAAGACGAGCCCCTATAGCCCTCCCCTTACTTTCCAGCACAAAATCTTCCAGTTATTACCCCTGATATGTACAACTGGGCCTAGAACCCCTCCTCAGTCATGGAGCCCTTCCTGAGCCCTGTGGGCTAGCAGTCCGGACTGTTGCTATAATTTGAGTTCAAAGACAGTTCAATGGGCAGCGTTGCCCAAGTACAGGTTTTATTTCACTACTTTATATGGTATCTGGCATAGAATCAGTTCAACTCCTTGGACACCAGGACCCCATTTTCGACTGTACTAATCCCCATTTGTCAGGGTCGTAAGTACAATAATTGCAATTGCACCCTGGTCCTGGAGACTAGGGGGCCCCAAAAGTTCCTTTGGCCTATAGAAGAAGGCTAATGCTATTAAAGGTTTGCAATAATTGGGGGCCCCGGTGGAGCTTTCACATCGGGACTCAGGAGCTTCAAGTTACGCCGCTGCCAGTGGGGTCTCAACACTGATACAATCCTCTGTTTGCTACATGAAAGCCATATCACATTCATGGATCCATTAATACATTTCTCCAGCTGATGCCAGAAGCTTGTATACCTGCCAATACCTTCATTGTAAGACTGTGGAAAGGAAGCCAGACGCACGCCTGCCAAGAATTCCAAGTAGTTTCCAAGGAGAAGTGTCCCCGAGTTGAAGTATCTAAGCCAGGGCAAGATATTTGTGTCTTCAAGGCATTAGCCATGCAGAGCGCCCGTCCTCTGTCAGGTTGGTGTTTATTGCCATTTCTGTCTTTGCATTGCATGCAGTAAAAACCTCTCTTTTTTTTTTGTTCTGTTTGTCTTGTGGTATTTGTTGCAAAAAATTCTTTAAAATGATGCATGTTCATAAAGTCAATGCAAAGTCAAAAATGGACTTTAATTTTGTCTCCGCGTAATTATTTTCCCGCTGCACTGCAACTTGTTCATCTCCATCATCAGCACTTCCATCACTACAGGTGGTTCCCTGCCCCGAAGGGCCAGCTCTACCTGCAAGGAGCTGTACCACCTCGGCTGCTATACCAGTGCCTTCCGGAGGTCTGAAGCTGCGCTGGTCACCAGAATCTGTGGGTGGCATCATGATAAACTTATAAACATTTATTCCCATTTCAACTACCCCTTTTTAGTTGACCACCAGGGCCACGGATCTAGGCAGGCCACCAGTGACATCCCTACCGCAGCAGAGGGCCCATATACCCGAGTCCCCATACCCTGAGCTAGTCAGTTCCACGCAGCGACATCGCTATCAATGTCGCTGCAATGCACAGGTTTTGTGACTTCGCAGCAATGTCGCCAGCGATGTCGCTGCGTGTGACATGCCACAACGAACAGCGATCAACTTGCTGATCGTTGCGGAGTGGCAGTGACCATTTTTTCAATCATTGATTTGCCGCTGTCATGCATCGGCAGTGACACCCAGTGTGCGCCCGACACCCTGACCGATCCCAGCGACAGCCAGGTGCCGGCACATCGCTGGTGAGATCTGCCTGTATGGCATCTCACCAGCGATCACATAGCGATGTTCCAGTGATCCCAATCGTTGATCGGGTGCTGGAACATCGCTACGTGTAACCCGGCCTCAAGTGTGCGAGTTCGTATCTAAATGAGGGAGGTGACCAAGGATGTACCCATAAGTCCATGTTTATGAAGAGGTTAAATATATGTTATGACCCACTAGAACAAAAAGTTGCATGTTTTGCAAAATGGTGCAAATAATGGAAAAAAAAAATATAAATTAAAATCTGGCCTACTTAAAAATGTCATCCGGGGAGGGCTGGGGTTCCTTTGTGACAAATTTTGTAACTTTTAGAAAAGTTGCAAATGACGAATGGGTCAAAAAACTGGAAATCCTAAACTCTTTTCACAATGGTGAACATAAAAGAAAGGCAAACACATAAAAAAGGCACAAATGGAGAGATGAATATGGCACAAATGCAAAAAAAGGCACAAAACTCTGAAAAGTGCAATTATAAAGCAAGTCATATATATCAAGGGCATATATGGTCACTAATAATTTCTCAATGGAAAATAAAAGACATCTACTGTGATGATGAAGATCCTAAAAACTGTCTAATTAGTTGCATAATAATGAAGGGTATATTCACACAGTGCAGTCAGGTTGGCCCAAAAACACTGTTTTTTGTATATTATAGTCAAACTGGGGTTGAGCATTATAGTCTCATTCAGATGTACTGTATGTTAAATCCGTGTTTTTCGTGGATAGACCATATACCCATAATAGTCTATTTGGATGCTCACATGTCTGTGTTTGCTTGCGGAACCAAAAAATAATGGATAAATGTCCATTTTTGAGCAGATTGATTGAGCAAAAATATTCATGAAAGTCTATGGGTTCATGAAAAAACTGGCAGCACATCAGTGTGTAATGTGCTGTCTGTGTTACAATCCACTTATTATTTCATATGAGAAATCACTGAGCAAATGTCTCGCCCCTGGCGAGGACCGTGGGGGTACTCGGAATCGGGCCCTCTTGTCGTCTGGGGCTGCGGCATGTCACGGTAGCGTGACCCGGTTCGTGATCCTCTCTTTGGGCGAGCAATTAAAAAGGGGAATTGGAAAAATGGATAAAAATAAAAGGGTGTCGTGACGCCACTCGTGGAATGCGGCCGGTATAGCCGCCGCTGCAGTCGGGACCTCTGGGAATGATGGGAGCAGCAGCGAGAATTATTCAGCTCCTCGCAGCAAAAGCAGGTCCCCAGGGCAACTGTATAGTCTATGGATATGCAGGGCTCATTGGGGATGCAGGGTTCAGTGTACGGAAAAACTGACAGACACAGGGGTAACAGTCTCCTTTATCTTTACTGAAGTGAGAAGCAGGTTCATCCAGGGCACAGTTCACAAGAGATCTATAAAGTAGTTATAAAAGGGGAAAATAAGGGTACCCACAATACATTGTAAATAGTGTGGGAGGGGGTTGTAAGCAGGGCCGCATCAACCATGAGGCAACATGAAGTGTTTGCTCAGGCGGCGCTATACAGGGGCCGGCAAGGTGGCAGGCTCCCTGCAGATAGTTACTGGCATGGGAGCCGCGGCCCCAGCCGCCGCCGCCGCCATATGTACTAAGGCAGTGCAGCACGCCGACCGCTGCCTGCTTTCAAATCTCCCGCCCCCTGCAGCTCTGCTCTGCACGGAGGAGGGCGGTGACGTCATCAGTCAGCGTCCCGCAGGGCAGAGCGCGGGACAAATGCTGGAAGAGGCCGAAGCTGCGAGGGGAGAGAGGAGCGAGTTGCTGGAAGTTCAGAGGGGATGTTAAAAGAAGGAGGTGAGAGGAGAGCGGAGAGTGAGGAGCTAGGAGCTGGCAGGAGAGAGGGGCATAGGAGCTGCAGGAGGGGAGAGGGATGCAATTATAGAGGAGTCTGAGAGGAGAGGGGGTGCAGGAGAGGAGGGAGTGAGAGGAGCTGGAAGGGCAGGGGGGTGCGGGAGCAAGGAGGAGAGAGGAGCTGGAGGTAGACAGGGGATGCGACAAGGGAGAGAGGGCTGGAAGGAGAGAGAGGAGCTGGAAGGGGAGAGGGGTGCGGGGAGCAAGGAGGAGAGAGGAGCTGGCAGGAGACAGGGGATGCGACAAGGAGGAGAGAGGAGCTGGAAGGAGAGAGAGGGGGTGAGAGGAGCTGGAAGGAGAGAGGGGGTGCGGTGAGCAAGGAAGAGAGAGGAGCTGGAAGGAGAGAGGGGGTGCGATTAGGAGCTGTAAGGGGAGAGGAGCTGGAAGGAGAGAGGGGGAGAGGAGCTGAAGGAGAGAGGGGTTTGTAAGGAGCTGGAAGGAGAGGGGGTGCGAGGAGAGAGGAGCTGCAAGGAGAGAGGGGGTGCGAGTAAAGAGGAGGTGCGAGGAGAGGGAGCTGTGAAGAGAGAGGAGCTGCGAATGGAGGGGGGTGTGAGGAGACAGGATGTGAAGGGAGCTGCGAATAGAGGGGGGTGAGAGGAGAGAGAAGGTGCAAGGGGTTGCAAGGAGAGAGGAGATGAAGAGTATCCTTTCATTATTTTAAACAGTGACAATCTGCATTATAATATAGGAGGATTATGGGGTGCTGTCATGTATATGGGGGTGTTGTCATGTATGTGGGGGTGCTTGTCATGTATGTTGGCAGTGCTTTATGGTGTATGAAGGTCTATGGAGTTCATTATACTATACGGAGGGCTATGAATGGTGCATTATAACATATGGGGGGCTATAAGGAAGCATTATAATATATGAAGGACTTTGGGGGGAGGGGCATTATACCATGGGGTCCTGTAGAGGAATTCGCTGTGGGGGGGGGGGGGGAAATCCTACAGTGTTTGTGGGGTACTTTTGTTGGTATTATACTTTATGGGGGTAATGAAAGAGGAACCAAGGGGCTTCAATAAGAGAAAAATTACTTTGTAAGGGCTGCAGAGTTGTGAAATTTTTACATATGTGACCCAGACAAATATTCTGTTCTTTTTTTTTTTTTGGGGGGGAACCTCTGCTATGGGCCCCATGATTTTTATGTATGCCCCTGGTGCAGGATGCATTGTCCCTCTGCTGCAGGACAGATTGGCCATATCTTACACACCATGACCAGTGCCGCCCTCGGTACATACAGGCATCCAGCCATGTTTCTCCCGAGCAGCGGTTGGTCGGTGCTGCTCGTCCACCTTCCCGCTCCCACATCCCTTCCTTAACCCACTTGTTCGGCACCTGCTGTTAACTCTGGACAGCTCCATGTGCAGCACTTGTGATTGGCTAAGTATTCAGAGAAGAGGCATGGTCTGTTGGGAAATTTTACCAGCTTAGTGCAGTGGCGGCTTGTTGATGCTTAGACTGCAGGTCGTTACCTGTGGTGTGTTGACGGTGCAGTATGATGGACATGTCTGACTAGTCAGTGCCAGGCAGGGCTACATTGGAGCTGCCCAGAGTTTTGTAGGCATGTGCCAGAGATAATAGATTGTCAACCAGTGCTGCCCCTGTGCTATAAGGATGTCAGCTACAGGAGCACCGCTCTGCCGCCATCATTGTGTGTCTGTAGGTTGTGCCAAGCCGCCATTGCCATTAATTACCCTTGTTCTGGATTCTTCTGTGTGGTTCTTCTATGTGCGTGTGATGGCGCTGACATCCTCGAGTTGGGGGGGGCGCCATTTTGTAGTTCGCCTCAGGCAGCAGAGAGGCTAGGTTCACCCCTGGTTGTAAGATTACATGCCCAAGGGGAACACGTGCTGCGGCCGCAGTAGTATCCTGGGTAGGCCCTGTACAGAGTAAGGGCAGGCTCAGACTGGCCCGGCGTGAGATCACCGGGGCCCTCCCCTCCATGTTCCCATGGCTCCACCACTTGCCACTATACCGAGTGTGGATTCATTCATTGCAGTACTGAATCTCTGATGGTGGGTTTACACGTTTCAACATCGTTGCGATATCGTAATTCAATGGCGCGGGAGCGCGCATTTAGTGCACGTTCCTCCCGCATCACATTGGAGGTTTACACGTTGCGATTTCTGAATCCAACGTCTGTACGATGTCTACGCCCCCCAACCCAGGACCGACCATTTAACATGGGAGTGAATGGGTGACGTTGAACTTCACATCGTAGTTGGGCGTTTACACAGCACGATCCGACTTCAATCTCCATTCAATATCGGAGCATTGAATAGCACGCTCATTCAATCCCCGATATCGCATTGACATCGTTCCTGCATCGTATTGGACGTTCACACCATACAACGCAGGAACGATATCGGCTCCAACGATCGAACCACGTGACTTTTCATTGAAATTGGACGCCGATATTGAAACGTGTAAACCCACCATTATACACAAGCGAGCGGTATCCCAGTCATTGCACCTGCTCAGCAGGACACAATTACATACCACACACTAGCTAATCAGGACAAAAACAAACATGATGGATGCATTGAAGTCCATCATGCTGGTCTGGTGTATCCATCGTGTGTGATTCTGTCCTGCTGAGATAGAGTATATACTATGTGAGAAGCGGCCATCACACGCACAGATATCTCTTGCGATATTGTAAGCGATCACGTGCACGCGCAATCGCTTACAATATCGCTCACATCGCTGGTGAGATGTCACACAGACAGACTCACCAGCGATGTGGATCCGCGATCTCGCTGGTAACTATGGTACACATCGGGTTACTAGGGCCGCGCGTCGCTTAGTTACCCGACGTGTACCATAGTTACCATCTCCCAGCATAGGCTGTGCCGCTGGGAGATCGTTCATCGTGGTGTCATACACCACGATGAAGCAGATCGCTAAATCGTAAATCGCAAGATGTGAGGTCCGGACCTCAGATCAGCGATGTCACGATCAAGCGATTTCACATCGTAAATCGCTTAATTACATGCAACGATTTTAAGCCCGATATCGCTTAAGCGATCAAAAAGGAGATCACTTAAACGATATCGGGCAAGAAATCGTTGCGTGTGACGGCCGCCTGATTTGTGTTTTTTTTTTTTTTGCTTGTTTTTTTTTTTTGGGGGGGGGGGGGGGCGCAGGGAAGGGGGGAGTTCATCCCCCAAATATAATAGCACACAGAGTAGATGCAAACTGATGACATTTTAGGGTGATGATCATGTGGGGTATCTTGTAATGCAGGATATTTTCCCAGATCAGCCCTCATTCTTGTTCTCTTCAGGTCCACAATATCATTCACACCTTACCCTGAGGCATTGCTAACCCCATAACAGCAGTGCAGACCCCATAATACTATGCATTGTACTATCATCATTGGGGGACATGTGCAGTAATCATCCGTTAGAACAAATCCAGCAGTGATCGGTTGGGATATAAATTGTGCAAGCAGATTTTTTTTGTCCATTTGGAAAAACATTGATTTTGTAAGATCTGTTTTTGTAATAGGAATCTATGGTAAAACGGATCTGGCAACTGATTGCTATATGTCTTCTATTTGAAAATGATGCAAAAAATCTAAATACCGGATCCTTCAAAAAATGACAGAAAAAGCTGAGGTTCAATAGACGCCAATGTTAAAAAAAAAAAAAAAAAAAAGACGGTTCCTGCAAGAATCAATTTATTCAAAATGGACAAAAAAAAGTTGTGTTTGGCTGGTTTCACACTGCGGGTCAGATCCGATCCAAGGCTGTCAGGATGAACCTGACAGCCCCGGATCAGATCAGCACACAGGACCGGCGGCGGTGTGCACCCGCACGCAGCTGCCGCCACTGATGAATCAGGACCGCGGCTAGTAGGGAGCTAGCAGCGGTCCTGAAACAACAGTGGCGTGCAGCGAAGGTGTACGGCTCCTGGATCCTTCCGGACTTGTGCAATCCGGCCCCATAGGCTCCCATGTTAGGGAGGATCCGGGCATTGCCAATTAGAGGATATATTCTCCTCTCGGACATAAAAACGCTGCAAGCAGTGTTTTTGTGTCCGTGGGAGAATACTGAATTCTCTCAGATTGGCCCGGACAGATAGAAACCGAATGGCAGAGAGCTGCCATCCAGCTTCTATCCGGCTCCATAAACTGCTATGGGGCCAAAATCCGGTCCGGGGCTGTCCGGTTAACACGGACAGCCTCTGATCGGATGTCACCCGCAGTGTGAAGCCAGCCTTTACATGACTATTTTTTAACCTAAGGCCACATGCACACGCTGATGGTGGGGTTACACGTCCCGATATCGCGGCGATATCGGAGGCAACGACGCGGGAGCGCGCATTTAGTGCACGTTTCTCCCTGCATCGCATTGTCAGTTTACACGCCGCGATATCGGGATGCAACGTCCCTCCGATGTCTACGCCCACCAACCCAGGAACGACCAGTTAACATGGGAGTGAATGGGTGACGTGAGCGTAGACATCGGAGTTGGGCTGTCACACGCAGCGATGCAGCTACAACGGCCTTGCGATATCGGCGAGTTGAATAGCTTTGCTATTCAACTCCGATATCGTTTTGGCATCGTTCCAGCATCGCGTTGTACACTGAAACAGTACAACGCGCACACGATATCGGGTCCAACTCGCGACCCACGTGACTTTTTGTCGGAGTTGGGTCGGAGTTGGACGCCGATATCGGGACGTGTAAACCCACCATGAGTATTTGATGAGTTTTTTACCTCAGGATTTGTAGCCAAAACCAGGAGGAGTGGAGGAAAAGTCTAATTAGAAACACCTGCACCACTTCTCTATTTAATCATCCACTCCTGGTTTTGTCTACAAATCCTGAGGTAAAAAAATACTGAACATGTGCATGTGGCCTAACAGATCTCTGCAGGATCCGGATGATTACTGGATGTGGGGATTTAGACTAGGTTCACACACACCATTTTTGCTCCCTTTTTTCTGGTGCAGTTTTCCCCTTTTTTCTGCTGCAAAACTGGATCAGCTTTTCAAAACAAATCACATGAGAAAACAGATCATTCGTTTCTGAGCCGTTTTTTTGTGATCTATCTTTGCATGGAAACGGATCCCATCCTGTGACGCCCAGCAAAGTCAATGAGTTTTCAGAAATGCTCCTCTGACGCTGCGTTTTTTTACTGGTACATTTTTTGTGCAGAAAATACACCTAGATATAGAATGAGCGGCAATTAGTGATCTGATTTTTTTTTCCTGCATTTTCTCAATTGTAAATGGAAAAAACATCCAAAACGCAATGCTCTTTTTTTAACAACTGAACCAGTTTTGCTGCTGAAAATTCAGCAAAAGCGGATCTAACACACAGTGTGAACATGGCTTTATACTATTATATCATGCTGCATTAAGCTCTGCCTGATTGTGACTACAACGTCCATTGAATGCTGAGAGTTGTAGGTGCACGGCGAGGGCAGAGCATCCAAAAAACTGCACTTCAATGCCAAACAATTCAATTAATTTACAAATCATGAATCTGACAATTGACTATTATGAACCTACACATATATTGCAGTCCTCTCAGAGTGATGTGACAACCTTACCTGGTGCGATGGCTTCGCTGGTACCTCAGGACCTCTCATGAGTTCTGACTATGTCCTACAGTCCATAGGGACCTTATATTGGAGTATTGAGCTCAGTGTCCCGCCCTTTACTAAAGGCTGACAGTGCTGGAGATGTCAGAAGCTCCTACCTCCAAACAGGGGCAGGACTCCTGCCAAAATCTCCTCATAAAAATGTAAGAACTGAGTCTGACACGTGAAATAGTCAGAGGCTGATGTGAGGCCAGAATGTCCTGTACTGGGTAGAAAAGCCGGAGACGCCACCTGTATAATCTATAGATCATACTGGGCACAGAAGGCTGTATAGTAAAATAATATGCAAGTATATAGTATAGAAGAGTATCATAGTACTGTTCAGGTGCAGCTCAATGAATTAGAATATCATCAAAAAGTTCAATTATTTCAGTAATTCAACACAAAAAGTGAAACATATATTATATAGAGTCATTACACACAGAGAGATCTATTTCAAGTGTTTATTTCTGTTAATGTTGATGATTAAATCTTACAGTTATTGAAAACCTGTGGCGCCCCTGCGACCAGGAGGCCACATAGGGAATTGCAGCCAGGTTGGAAGGAAGACAGTTTGCACCACGATTTACCCGGTTTCCCCAGATTTACCGACGGGGAGCTCTAACTCCAGATTGGAGTTCCCACCCAAAGGACAGGCAGCTCAGTGGTGACTACGAGGACCCACAGGGGTCCGAGCTACCACTAAACAGTCCGGAGACACACACGGAGAGAGAGAGTAAAGCCTGGAAAGGACGACAGAGAGAGTGAGGGGTCACAGAGAGTAACAAAATGGCTGCAGGGAGTAGAAAGGAACCCGGAGGGGAAAGTCTGTAAACTGTGTAAGAACTGATCTGTAACTGAACTGCTGTACTGAAAGAATTGCTCAGTAAACCCAGTGAACCCTGCTTCTGACTCCCTCGTATGATTATCTACAGACAGAACTTTATAATCATTTTGCTCCCTAGTGTGGCACCCTGGCACCTTGTTGGGCACCACAGAAATCCTTAGGGCATGAATGGAGTTAACAGCAAAGCAATACTCACAAACACCACAACACCTTAGTACACCTGGTTTCACCCCGAGCCTCTAGGGGAGCTCCACTGGTCACTTTGAGCCAGTTCCCCCTATAAATAGAGTCTTGGAGGGAGAAACTTCAGAGTGTGTGCAGTCGCTACAAGAGCTGCCAGCCTGTGTGAAACCTCCATCCTATGAGGGACACACTAGGCCCAACCAGCCAGCTAGCCAGTGAGGAGACCCTTGCAATTGGGGTCAGAGGAAGAAGGAGAACACCTCTCAAGGAAAACAGAGTTATTCTGACTCTTTCCTTACTAACCGGTTACTTGAACCGAAGCTGTGAGAGTTATTCAGCCACCACAGAGAACCAGCACGTCTAACAGGAGGTTTAGCCACCTGTTCCACCTGACGCACCTACCCACGAGTGCCCGGGGAAGAGTACTGATCCTGCTCAAACCCTTTTACAGTGCCCTCAGTGCTGCTAACCAGGTGAAGCAAGTTCCATTGAACATACTGCCCGGTCCGGCTGGATTCCACATCCACCCGACCTTAATAAAAGAGATAGAGAAAGGAAGCCTACTACAACTGCTTGCTGTGAATCTCCAGGATTGCTAACTTCACTAACCCTGTCTGACGTACCTGAATACCACCAGTAAAGGTACTTAAAATACTTTGGCGTGTCTGTGTCTGACTCCTGGGCCTAACAGCAGTGCTACTGCAGCTGCCTCACAACATCTTGTGCATCTCCCGGCTCCGGGGACTCCCGCTCATCCTGTGGGGAGCGTTCCATCTTGCTGCCTAACATCCCCCGGAGGCCCAGCAGCGTCGGTACCGTTACCGAACACCCGCAGGTGGCGTCACGAAGACATTTAACCCCTACTGTTCTGCCATTCCCCCCTATTGATCTGGACCACCGGGCCTCACAGCCGCAGGCGCGGTTCCGTGACAAGAAGAGAGACAACGCCTGCGACGTGAACACCCTGGCTACGGTGAGTCAGAATTTGGCGTCACGAACAGGATATGAGCAGGCCTGTTATCACGGGTATTGTGTGCTATTTATTGACTGTAAATATCAAACTGTAAATTTGGTCCGCCATTGCTGCACGAAAAGGCAGGAAAAGAAGGGGCGTGACTGTGCAAAGGGCGCGAAGATTGGCCCCGCCCCACGCTCTGACGACTTCCCCTGTAAGGAGCAGGAACCGGAAACTTCCGTGGTGCCTCACTCCTCACCGCGAGGCCGACACTTCCGTTTGAAACCGAGGGAAAGGCTGCGTTTAACTAAGGGGGAGAGACCATGAGTAACCCGGCTCCCAACAACGCGGTACCCCCGCAACCAAACATACCTCTTGATGGACAGCAATAAGCCGGCGGTATGCCACCGGCGGTATGCCACCGCAACCCGCTCCGATTATGCCGTTATCTCTGCCTTACGTTCTGAGTGCGAACTTGTTACTAGGGATGGGCGAATCTACTCGCTAGGACTCGTTACTCGGCGAGTAGTAAGGGACTCGCAGGACTCGGTACTCTGCGAGTTTCCCAGTGATTACTCGCGAGTCTAATGCAAATCAATATCAATCCTAGTTTTGTCAGAAACGCTGACAAAACTACGATTGCCATTGTTTGCATTAGACTCGCGAGTAATCACTGGCTACTGTGCCAGTGATAGCAGGGAGACTCGCAAAGTAACTGCTGTTTCTTTGCGAGCCGAGTCCAGCTGTCTTCTCTGTGCAGCTCCAGGGTCCCAGAGCCTGCCTGCTCACAGACATGATGTAGCAGTGCTGAATTGTTCTCAGTCTGCTCATTCCCTGTGTACAGACATGAATGTCTGTGCACAGAGATGATGTAGCAGAGCTGAGATTGTTCTCAGTCTGCTCATTCCCTGTGTACAGACATGAATGTCTGTGCACAGAGATGATGTAGCAGTGCTGAGATTGTTCTCAGTCTGCTCATTCCCTGTGTACAGACATGAATGTCCGTGCACAGAGATGATGTAGCAGTGCTGAGATTGTTCTCAGTCTGCTCATTCCCTGTGTACAGACATGAATGTCCGTGCACAGAGATGATGTAGCAGAGCTGAGATTGTTCTCAGTCTGCTCATTCCCTGTGTACAGACATGAATGTCCGTGCACAGAGATGATGTAGCAGTGCTGAGATTGTTCTCAGTCTGCCCATTCCCTGTGTACAGACATGAATGTCTGTGCACAGAGATGATGTAGCAGAGCTGAGATTGTTCTCAGTCTGCTCATTCCCTGTGTACAGACATGAATGTCTGTGCACAGAGATGATGTAGCAGAGCTGAGATTGTTCTCAGTCTGCTTATTCCCTGTGCATAGACATCTATATTTATGCACAGGGGATGTAGCAGAGAGGACATCGCGTTTTGGACTGCGTCGGACGGAAGAGGATTTTTTTAATTAAAGATGGAGTCCCTAATGGCTTTTTTTTTTATTTCTAATAAAAAATTTTCCTTGTGTTGTGTTTTTTTTAAAACAATTTAATAGAAATTCATGGTGGTCATGTCTAATATTGGCGTGACCGCCATAAATTTCGGGCTTAGGGCCAGCTGATAATACAAAGCTGGCCCTAACCTCTTTATTACCCAGCGTGCCACCGTTACCAGGGCCGCTGGAAGAGCGGGGTTCAGCGCCAGAGGATGGCGCTTCAATGAACGCGCCATCTTCTGGGGCGGCTGCGGGCTGCAATTTGCAGCGGGGGGTGCCCAGAAAGCTTGGGCATCCCTGCGCTGCGGATTCCAGCCCCCAGCTGCTTAGCTGTACCTGGCTAGACATAGAAATTGCGCGGAGACCCACGCATTTTTTTTTAATTATTTCATGAATTTCAGAGTCAGAGTCTCAGAGTCAGAGTCTCAGAGTCAGAATCTCAGAATTTCATGAAATAATAAAAAAAAAATGCGTGGGGCTCCGCGCAATTTCTATGTCTAGCCAGGTACAGCTAAGCAGCTGGGGGCTGGAATCCGCAGCGCAGGGATGCCCAAGCTTTCTGGGCACCCCCCGCTGCAAATTGCAGCCCGCAGCCGCCCCAGAAGATGGCGCGTTCATTGAAGCGCCATCCTCTGGCGCTGAACCCCGCTCTTCCAGCGGCCCTGGTGGCGGTGGCACGCTGGGTAATAAAGAGGTTAGGGCCAGCTTTGTATTATCAGCTGGCCCTAAGCCCGAAATTTATGGCGGTCACGCCAATATTAGACATGACCGCCATGAATTTCTATTAAATTGTTTTAAAAAAACACAACACAAGGAAAATTTTTTATTAGAAATAAAAAAAAAAGCCATTAGGGACTCCATCTTTAATTAAAAAAATCCTCTTCCGTCCGACGCAGTCCAAAACGCGATGTCCTCTCTGCTACATCCCCTGTGCATAAATATAGATGTATATGCACAGGGAATAAGCAGACTGAGAACAATCTCAGCTCTGCTACATCATCTCTGTGCACAGACATTCATGTCTGTACACAGGGAATGAGCAGACTGAGAACAATCTCAGCTCTGCTACATCAGGCAGCAGGCAGGCTCTAGGACCCTGGAGCTGGGGCAGCCAGAACACAGAAGACAGGATCTTATCTGTGGGAGTCAGCGATTACTTACAAAGTAAACAAGCAATGCAAATAAATGACACAACTAGGATTGCTTCAGGCTGAAGCTTCCGAGACACATCTGCGATTTGTAAATCTCACACTACTCGCTATTACTCGCTTCCCCATTCATTAACATTGGACTCGCTAGACTCGCAACGAGTAGCGAGTCCTGGGCTCGGACTCGCTAGAGTCAAGCGATTCCGAGTAATTTAGGATTCGCCCATCACTACTTGTTACCTAAGTACAGCGGTACACCCAGTACCTTGGAGACCTTCCAGTGGAAGATATGCCAGACGCTGGACATGTACTCTATGACCGGTAAGCAAAGAGCTTCAGTTGTCATAGGACAGTTAACCGGCGCAGCCGAGCTGCAGAGCCGCAGCTGGCCTGTAGAAACTCAGGAATCTGTGGAGCAGATATTCGCTAAGTTAACCCGGGTTTTTGAATGCCATACCAAAGCTGAATTAAGACTGTCATTCTATCGTTGTAACCAAGGGGCACAAGAAAGTGTTCTAGATTATTCACTGCGATTGCAAGAAGCATACAGACTGTTAAAACAAGTTGATCCTGATGGTGTCAGAGATGAAAACAAAGCGTTGATTGGACAATTTATTGTGGGCCTTAGACTATCTGAGGATAGAAAGCAAGCAAGCTGATGGTCCATACAAAATCCTGGTGCAGAGTTTGATACCTTGAGAGACTTTACAGTTTGGGGACAACGGCCGAAGTACCCGATCCCGCTTCACAGCAGCAGCAGTACACTGACACCCCTTCCGTGCCGGCAGCAGCATCTCCAGTCCCTGCGGTTCAGTCTAGCGCACAGACTACAACACCAGTCCGGGACTCGCTACTCGTTGCGAGTCTAGCGAGTCCAATGTTAATGAATGGGGAAGCGAGTAATAGCGAGTAGTGTGCGATTTACAAATCACAGATGTGTCTCGGAAGCTTCAGCCTGAAGCAATCCTAGTTTTGCCATTGATTTGCATTGGACTCGTTTACTTTGCAAGTAATCGCTGGGAAACTCGCACAGATAAGAGTCCTGTCTGCTCTGTGTGCTGGCTGCCGCAGCTCCAGGGTCCTAGAGCCCGACTGCTGCCTGATGTAGCAGTGCTGAGATTGTTCTCAGTCTGCTCATTCCCTGTGCATAGACATCTATATCTATGCACAGGGATGAGCAGAGAGCAGGCGGGCTCTAGGACCCTGGAGCTGCGGCAGCCAGCACACAGAGAAGACAGCTGGACTCGGCTCGCAATGTAACAGCAGTTACTTTGCGAGTTTCCCTGCTATCACTGGCACAGTAGCCGAGTCTAATGCAAGACAATGGCAATCCTAGTTTTGTCAGCGTTTGCCATTGATTTGCATTGGACTCGTGCGAGTAAACGCTGGGAAACTCGCAGAGTACCGAGTCCTGCGAGTCCCTTACTACTCGCCGAGTAACGAGTCCTAGCGAGTAGATTCGCCCATCCCTAATCGCTGCATCCGCCTTGATAGATACTGGATCCCAGGTGACAACCATTCCCAGTACTCTTTACAAGCAGTTCTGGCCTGATGTTAAGCTAGAACCCCCATACCCTGATTTGAACCTTCAGGCAACTAATCGTTTGCTAGTTACAATAGAGGAACAATGGGAAGCTACAGTAAAGGTGGGAAGGGTCCAGCTGAAGAACCAGGGTATCTTAGTGGTTCAGGATAAGCCTAACAACAAAGATCCGTATGTAATATTGGGTACTAATGTTATGGTTAAATACATCGATGAAGTGTTGTTCTTACTCCAACAGAGTGTTGAAGCTGGTAGACCCAGAGAGAGGAGAGCCATCCAAAAGCAGATCCGAGCTCTGGTATATCAACAACAGGTAACATTGTCTAATGGTGAAATTGGCAGAGTACGGGTCACAGATCCCATTCCAATTGTGGTACCACCCAGAAGTGAAATGATAATCTGGTGTCGAGCAGCCATAGGCCTCAGAGGGCAGGACTACCAAGCTGTAGTAGAACCTGTAATGTCCGACAGTAGTCCTACGCTCTTGACAGCCAGAGGGTTGGTCGATGTGAGAAAAGGGAGAGTCCCCGTATGCATACTAAATTATGGTGATGACGAAGTCAGACTGCCAAGATATGCAACTGTCGCAAAATTGTACCAAGTAAAAGATGATGCTGTAATTGATGTAAAATCCTCTGCACAAACAGTCACTGATGAACCCCCTCACTCCAAAGATCAGTTAGAGAAATGGTGTCAGGAGCTCAGTGTAGGAACTGACAATAAACCCTCTCACCAGAAAAATGGAGTTTACCGGGTAGTTCGGGAGTATGAACAAGTGTTCAGCAAACACCCACTTGACTTCGGGAGGATTAAAGGGGTACAACACCATATCCCCACAGGCAACCATGCACCTATCAAAGAAAGGTAAAGGCATATACCACCCACTCACTACCAAAAAGCAAAAGAGATGCTTCAGGACATGAAGAATGCAGGAGTCATTAGGGATAGCTGTAGTCCCTGGCCAGCACCACTAGTCCTGGTTAAAAAGAAAGATGGTAGTATGAGGATGTGCGTAGACTACAGACAAATCAACAAAGTCACACACAAAGATGCATACCCGTTACCCCGCATAGAAGAGTCACTAGCTGCACTCAAATCTGCCAACTACTTCTCCACATTAGATCTTACTAGTGGGTACTGGCAGGTTGCCGTTGCAGAGGAGGATCGTGAGAAGACAGCCTTCACTACTCCTATGGGACTATGCGAGTTCAACAGTATGCCATTCGGGTTGTGCAATGCCCCAGGAACATTTCAGAGACTGATAGAGTGTTGTTTGGGTCACAAGAACTTTGAGACTGTCTTGTTATACCTTGATGATGTCATTGTATACTCTCAGACCTATGAAGATCACCTACAACACCTGAGTGAAGTGTTCGAGTCACTGTCCAAGTACGGGATGAAACTGAAACCGTCCAAGTGCCACCTGCTGAAACCCAAGGTCCAATACCTAGGACATGTGGTTAGCGCTGAAGGCGTAGAACCGTTTCCGGATAAAGTCACCGTCATCAAGGACTGGCCAGCACCAACCAATCACAAAGAGGTATGTCAATTTCTAGGACTGGTCGGGTACTACCGACGCTTCATCAAAGGCTATACCAAGATAGCAGCACCTATGCAAGATCTCATAGTAGGTCAATCCAAAAACGGCAAAATCAGGGGACCCCCGTTCCACTGGGGACCAGAACAGGAACAATCCTTCCAGGAGCTAAAAGATGCTCTCACTGGAGAAGAAATCCTGACCTATCCTGATTACAATCTCCCATTTTAATTGTACACTGATGCAAGCAATGAAGGTTTAGGAGCAGTCCTAGCTCAACGTCAGCAGGGCAAGGAGAGGGTGATAGCCTACGCCAGCAGAAAGCTCCGTCCCACGGAAAGGAACCCGGAGAACTACAGCTCCTTCAAGCTAGAGTTCCTGGCCCAGGTCTGGGCAATCACGGAGAGTTTCAAGCATTACCTGGCATCCGCCCCTTCACAGCTTTCACAGACAACAATCCTCTAACACACTTAGAGACTGCCAAGCTGGGAGCCCTGGAACAGCGTTGGGTAGCAAGACTCTCAAATTATGACTTCACTGTAAAATATCGGGCAGGTCACAAAAACGGCAATGCTGATGCCCTGTCCAGAATGCCTAACCATCCTGAAGTGGGAGAAGACATAGATGACCTGGAAGAGATTGAACTACCTGCTTTCCATCGTTCGGGTACAGCAACATGTCATCAGAGAAACCAGAAACGTGTAGAGAGGACCGTGAACCCTTTACCTCACCATGACTGGAAGGAGGTTCAAGCCAACGATCCAGATGTCAGCCTGGTAAGGGACCTGATCACTCAAGAACACGCCAACATGGACCCTGATGCCTCACCAAATGCTACACGCCTATGGAAAGAGAAAGGAAGGTTGTTTGTCTACCAAGGTAAACTATGCAGAAGATACCTCAATCCAAGAACCCATGAACTAATCTGGCAGATTGTAGTCCCTAAGACTGAAGTCCAAATGATCCTCGAGGCATACCACGATGATGCCGGACACTTTGGATGGAAGAAGCTGGAGAGACTCTTGAAAGATCGGTTCTACTGGGTCGGTATGCGAGGCTCAATTGACAAATGGTGTAAAAACTGTGGACCATGTCACCTTTGAAGGAAAGACCATCTAACTCAGAAAGCTCCATTGCAGCCAATTGTTACCACCAAACCTCTTGAAATAGTTGCTCTCGACCACGTGAAGCTTACCCCAAGTCGAACCGGGTACACTTACGCTCTCACCATTGTTGATCACTATTCAAGGTTCCTGGTAGTAGTTCCAGTTAACTGCAGAGGTAGCAGCAAAAGCGTTCCAGAGTTACTTCTGTCGCCCCCATGGGTATCCAGACCAAGTCTTGACTGACCAAGGGCCAGCCTTCGAATCAGCTCTGTTTCAAGAATTCTTAGGGCTATATGGGTGTAAGAAGATCCGCACAACACCTTATCATCCTCAGACGAACGGTTTATGTGAGAAGGTGAACCACATAGTCATTGACATGCTCAAGACCTTACCAGTTGATGAGAGAAATCAATGGCCTGAGAAACTTCCAGATCTCGTGGACATCTATAACCACATACCTGTCAGTTCGACAAACTACACACCTGCTTACTTGATGAAAGCAAGACCAGGTAAATTGCCTATTGATTTACAAATGGGAACCATCGAACCCACAGAAGATTCTTCTGATGAAGATTGGGTCAGCAACGCCAAGAACAGTACAGAAAAGTACAAGAGAGTGTTGAAAGAAACCTAGAAATCAGTAGAACCAAGCAAGAAAAAGACTTCAACAAGCACACCTCAGCAGAACCCTTTGCAACAGGAGACGTAGTGCTAAAAAGAAAGCGAAAAACCAACAAATTGGATAATAGTTGGGAATCTGTACCCTACACCGTTATGCCGTCACACTATGACAACTCAAAAACTTGCGTTATCAGCAAAGATAATGGGAATACTATTGCAACTGTTTCAAGGGATCATTTGAAGAAATGTCCAGCACAGTTAATCCCACAAGCAACCAGTTACCCTACTGTAACTACAGATGAAGAAACTAAAGAAAACCTAGTCCTTACAGACATTGGTTATCTACCAGCAGACTGGCCACAATGCGGTGGTGCATACATCATACCAGTTATGCATTTCTACCAGCCTGTAGAAGATCAGCAACCAATGCCAATTCAACAAGTCCAACCACAACAAGTTCAAGTGCAAGATATGCAGCCTGTTATTATGGAACCTGAGATTCCTGTAATCGGTGAACCTGCTAGTCCCACAGTAAGAGAAAACATTCCTACACAACTACCTACAGAGGATAGTCCAGTAGAAAGATTGCGCACTTACTATGGCCTTACACCAAGTACTCGTAGACAACTACCTACACTACCACCAACAACCACTTCGTACACTACACCAACAGCTTTGGAAACACCCACACTACGCAGATCCACACGTAGTACATTAGGTCAACCCCCAAACAAACTTGGAGAATGGGTTTAGAATGTAGTGGAATCATATTACCCGTAAGTGTTTGTAAATAGTACCCTGTTTTCAAAACCTGTAAAAAGTAGTGTACAGAAGGGTGGAGGAACTGGGCTCTGTCCCAAGTATATCGAGTTGGGGACAGAAAGTGCCTGGTAAGGTATAGAAGGTTAGTACCGGCCTCCCAAGCAGAGACACCCGTAGAGAATGTATAAAGTTTGGAAATATGTGTGGACTTTACCTTTTTCCATTTTCATAAACTTTGGACAATTGTCACAGGACTTGTGTGACCAAAACTTTACCTTTTCCAGCCTGCGGCAGATGGACTAGTGCCGTATGGACTGCTTTTCACCTTTTCATATTTTTCCCTTCCTTTTTAGTGATTTTTGTATTTTTCTTTCAGACTCTGTTACTGAATGTTCATAAAATACTTAGTGTTAAGTTGTAAAAAGAACTTTTTGCTCAGCCGGGAGAACTGAGGTTAACTAAGGGGGAATGTGGTAAACTGGCACCTTGTTGGGCACCACAGAAATCCTTAGGGCATGAATGGAGTTAACAGCAAAGCAATACTCACAAACGCCACAACACCTTAGTACACCTGGTTTCACCCCGAGCTTCTAGGGGGAGCTCCACTGGTCACTTTGAGCCAGTTCCCCCTATAAATAGTGTCTTGGAGGGAGAAACTTCAGAGTGTGTGCAGTCGCTACAAGAGCTGCCAGCCTGTGTGAAACCTCCATCCTATGAGGGTCACACCAGGCCCAACCAGCCAGCTAGCCAGTGAGGAGACCCTTGCAATTGGGGTCAGAGGAAGAAGGAGAACACCTCTCAAGGAAAACAGAGTTATTCTGACTCTTTCCTTACTAACCAGTTACTGGAACCGAAGCTGTGAGAGCTATTCAGCCACCACAGAGAACCAGCACGTCTAACAGGAGGTTTAGCCACCTGTTCCACCTGACGCACCTACCCACGAGAGCCCAGGGAAGAGTACTGATCCTGCTCAGACCCTTTTACAGTGCCCTCAGTGCTGCTAACCAGGTGAAGCCAGTTCCATTGAATATACTGCCCGGTGTGGCTGGATTCCACATCAACCCGACCTTAATGAAAGAGATAGAGAAAGGAAGCCTACTACAACTGCTTGCTGTGAATCTCCAGGATTGCTAACTTCACTAACCCAGTCTGGCGTAACTGAATACCACCAGTATAGGTACTTAAAAGACTTTGGCATGTCTGTGTCTGATTCCTGGGCCTAACAGCAGAGCTACCGCAGCTGCCTCACAACATCTTGTGCAGCTCCCGGCTCCGGGGACTCCCGCTCATCCTGTGGGGAGCGTTCCATCTTGCTGCCTAACATCCCCCGGAGGCCGAGCAGCGTCGGTACCGTTACCGAACACCCGCAGGTGGCGTCACGAAGACATTTAACCCCTACTGTTCTGCCATTCCCCCCTATTGATCTGGACCACCGGGCCTCACAGCCGCAGGCGCGGTTCCGTGACAAGAAGAGAGACAACGCCTGCGACGTGAACACCCCGGCTACTGTGAGTCACTAGCCCATGAATGATTCCTCCCAGCAGGATAACCGAGAGTTCCCGCCTGGAGAGCCACAGCCTGTCAGCTCTGGACGCTGGCTGGAAGAAGGCTGCAGCAGCAGGAAAGTAAGTAAACTACACCCAATACAGCCAACCGTCATAGACTCTAACCATTACTGCCCCGGGGAACCCAACTCTACCTGCGGAGAGCTATTCCATCTACAGCTGCCTAACATCATCCCCGGAGGTTCTGCAGCAGCGGTGGTCCCATTACTGACCACAAACCGTGGGTGGCGTCACGACAGACATTTATCCCTTGTAAATATTCCCCTTTTACTTGCCAGGGCCCGGGACACGGTCCGGACCAGGACCTCCATGACATCCCCCCAGCAGTGACCCGGTCCGGCACCGAGTACCCCGTCCCAGTGGGTTCGACAACCTGGCGTCACGAACAGGATAAACTCGGTCACTCATCCTGAGCAATCCGGTTACCTCATTGCGGTTCACAGCACACATTTTGAAAACAAAATGTTTGTGAAGACAATTGCGTTTACCGCATCCGGATCTGGATGCGGTGAACGCAATTGCCTGCCCAAATGTGACCCCATCCTCAGTCTGTAATTTTCCAGGCAGGTCTTGATCAAATTCCTAAAACTGTAAAAAGGGAGAGAAAAGCGCAATTGGGTCTTATCATTGATAAAAAGGTGGACTAAATTTAATTAGTCACTCACCTGGGGGGGTTGTGTAGCCTACTAGACTACTATTCCCTGAGGAAGGAGTTGGGACTAACTCCGAAATGTGTCAGAAACAAAAGTTGTGATGATGAACACCATCTGATCCTTTGGTCTTCGCGGCGCAGGTTCCACCCTTTTGCTTTCCTGACTACGCTGATCAAATTCCTGTCACTTTACAATATAGATGACTTGATCTCACTCAATAGATAGATTATGCCCCAAAAAAACATAAAGCCGACCATAACCTCCAAGAAGAAAGAAGCAAATGTGAACAGGTGCAAGCAGGACACACTGCATTATCTACAGACCAAAGAGAGTAGCAGAAGCTCCAACATATATGCAAACATTGAATATATGAAATGACTGCTTTATAGAATGTACTTAAAAAACTGAGATATTTAACGTATGAATTGCGCAATTTGCGCTCCAATTACCTTTGTTTTATGAGTATGGTTGACACGTCCCCCAGGGCCATGGGGTACTCGGAATCGGACTCTGGTTCTGCTGGGGAGTCATGGAGGCGGAGACCCAGCTCCGTGGCCCTGGTGGTGGATTATGGTTTTGGGGATTAAATTGTGACACCGCCTGTGGTGTTCGGCTATTTGGACTAACGCTGCCAAACGGGACCACTGGGGATGGATGGGCAGCTATGGTGGTATCACTCCCCACAGGTGGAACGGATCCACAGGGAAACCGGTAAAGTATATGGCGGTGGTAGACCGTTGGGTTGCAGGACTAAGGGCGCGGAATAACCGACAGACACACAGTTGTAGACTCTTTTATCTTTTACTGATGATTCAAGGACTGATGGTTCAAGGTACAAGCTGGGGCACTGACAAGTAGTGGTATGATGAGTCCAGGCAGCCTGGAAGCAAGTTGGAGATCTCCTCACCCGGTGAGTTCTGAGGCCTCCCTGCTGCGTTCCTTTTTGTTTGTTCCTGCTGCTGCCTGTAGCTAAGCTGCGGCCCTCTCTTCCTACTGTTAAGTCTTTCACCCATATAGCAGGCAGCTTGAGCCCTTCTCTGGCACCACTCCTCTGGTGGCTGTCTTCGGGCTCTCTGGTGCTGCTGTGCCTTCAGATGCTTTGTAATGGCCAGGAGACTTGCAATCTCCCGTTTCTCCGGTATTGGCTGCCAGGTCGTTAGGCCCTGCACAGTCGCAGACTCCGGTGTCCATTTCTGGCGCTCTTCTCTGGGTTGAGCTGGATATCGCTCCACTCCCCAGGCTCTCCTTGACTCCCTCAGACCCTCTCTGATGGGTCCCTCATGCTTCACTGCTCTCTCTCTTTCCTGGAACGAACTTAGCACTACTCCAGTCCACAGGACATCTTCACTCTTCTTCCTCTCAGACTGTTCTCACTAACCCCTCCCCCAGGCCAGAACTTATAGGGAAGCTTCTCTGAACCGGGTTACAGCTCCCCCTTCTGGTCCGGGGTCACTAAAGTATTGCATGCTTTGGGTTTACCTGGTGTGGATACCCCTTGTTGCTTCAAGGTATGACTCCCCCGAGGGAGGCAATGACATTGTGGCAACCGGACTCTGGGGTGCCACATAGTCACCTATAATATACTTAATATGTGCATAAATCTTAGCGCGCACAGTGTGCAGTTACATATTTAAATTAAATGAGCAATTTATAAGGTGAAAACAAATTATAATGTATGTTATCCAACTCTACTGCCCAGAATGGCACTTGGTGTTCCCCTAGAGTGGAAAGTTCTTTTTCAAAGGTTCCCCTTAAGGTACCGTCACACAGGGACATATCGCCGGCGATGTTGCCGGCAACTGAGGTGCGTGGTCAGGTTGCGGTGACATCGCCGGAGAGTTGCCTCGTGTGACAGGGCGATAATCAGGCGAAAAATAGCCTGAGTCACATCGCCAGGTTTCCCAACAATGTTGGGAAATCTGGCGATGTTGCTCAGGCGATCATGCCTGATCGCCCTGTCTAACGTGGCAACCTGCAATGTTGCGGGCGATTCCGCCTATCTACAACATTGCAAGTTAACGCTCGCTGGGTTGCTGGGCAACCCAGCGAGTGATAGCCGCGGCAACTAGCCGGCGACATCGCTGGTAAGTTGCTCCGTCTGACATCTCCCCGGCGATGTTGTCAGGGATGCGCGCTCCCGCGATCCCCGGTAACATCGCCGGCGATATGTCCCTGTGTGACGGTACCTTTAGATATTACATAGTAACATAGTAACATAGTTTTTAAGGTTGAAGGAAGACTTTAAGTCCATCTAGTTCAACCCATAGCCTAACATGTTGATCCAGAGGAAGGCAAAAAAAAACCCATGTGGCAACACTAATCTCCACATTGGGGGAAAAAATTCCTTCCTGACTCCAGATACGGCAATCAGACTAATTCCCTGGATCAACGCCCTATCAAAGAATCTAGTATATATAACTGGTAATATTATAGTTTTCAAGAAAGGCATCCAGGCCCTTCTTAAATGTTAGTAGTGACTCACTCATTACAACATCATGTGGCAGAGAGTTCCATAGTCTCACTGCTCTTACAGTAAAGAATCCGCGTCTGTGATTATGATTAAACCTTCTTTCCTCCAGACGTAGAGGATGCCCCCTTGTCCCAGTCTCAGGCCTAAGAGTAAAGAGATCATTAGAAAGGTCTCTGTACTGCCCCCTCATATATTTATACATTATTATAAGATCACCCCTAAGCCTTCGTTTTTCCAAGCTAAATAACCCCAAGTTTAATAACCTGTCTTGGTATTGCAGACCCCTTAGTCCTCTAATAACTTTTGTCGCTCTTCTCTGGACCCGCTCTAGTTCAGCTATGTCTTTCTTATACACCGGAGACCAGAATTGTACACAGTATTCTAAGTGTGGTCGCACTAGTGACTTGTATAGAGGTAAAATTATTTTCTCCTCATGAGCATCTATGCCTCTTTTAATACATCCCATTATTTTATTTGCCTTTGCAGCAGCTGCCTGACACTGGCCACTAAATGTGAGTTTGTCATCTACCCATACACCCAGGTCTTTTTCAGTGACAGTTTTGCCTAGTGTTTTACAATTAAGCACATAATTATACCTTTTGTTTCCTCTGCCCAAGTGCATGACTTTACATTTATCCCCATTAAAGCGCATTTGCCATTTAGCAGCCCAAGCTTCTAGGTTACATAAATCCTCCTGTAATATAAAATTGTCCTCCTCTGTATTGATTACCCTGCAGAGTTTAGTGTCATCTGCAAATATTGAGATTCTACTCTGTATGCCCCCTACAAGGTCATTAATAAATATATTAAATAGAAGCGGGCCCAACATTGACCCCTGTGGTACCCCACTGTTAACTGTGACCCATTCTGAGTGTGTTCCATTAATAACCACCCTTTGTTTCCTATCACTAAGCCAGTTCTTAACCCACTTACACATATTTTCCCCTATCCCCATTGCCCTCATTTTATGTATCAACCTTTTGTGTGGCACCGTATCAAAAGCTTTTGAAAAGTCCATATACACCACATCCACTGCATTTCCTTGGTCCAGTCCAGAACTTACTTCTTCATAGAAGCTTATTAGATTAGTTTGACAGGAACGGTCCCTCGTAAAACCATGTTGATAATGGGTCATGAGGTTATTTTTCTTCAGATACTCCAGTATAGCATCTCTTAGAAAACCCTCTAGGATTTTACCACAGTAGAGGTTAAGCTTACTGGCCTATAATTTCCAAGTTCAGTTTTTGTCCCCTTTTTGAATATTGGCACCACATTTGCTATACGCCAGTCCTGTGGTACAGACCCTGTTATTATGGAATCTTTAAATATTAAAAATAATGGTCTATCTATGACAGTACTTAATTCCTGCAGCACTCTGGGGTGTATCCCATCTGGGCCCGGGGATTTGTCAATTTTAGTGATTTTTAGACGATGCCGTACTTCATCTTGGCTTAAGCAGGTGACGTTTAATTGAGAATTTTTGTTATCACTGATCATATTGTCTGTCATGGGATTTTCTTGTGTAAATACGGTTGAAAAAAAGTCATTTAGCATATTTGCTTTTTCCTCATCCTCATCCACCATTTCACCCAGACTATTTTTAAAGGGGCCAACACCATCATTTTTTAGTTTCTTACTATTTATGTAGTTAAAAAATATTTTGGGATTCTTTTTACTTTCTCTGGCAATGAGTCTCTCTGTCTCAGTCTTTGCTGCCTTGATTTGCTTTTTACAAATGTTATTTAATTTTCTGTATTTATTTAATGCTTCATCACTACCTACTTGCTTTAATTCCCTAAATGCTTTCTTTTTGTCACATATTGCACTTCTTACCGCTTTATTTAGCCATAGTGGTTTCCTCCTATTTCTAGCATGCTTATTCCCATAGGGTATATATTGTGCACAGGTCCTATTCAGGATGCTAATAAACATCTCCCATTTGTGTTGTGTACTTTTATGTCTCAGGACATCGTCCCAGTTTATTGCACTAAGATCATCTCTCAACCGTTGGAAATTTGCCTTCCTGAAGTTTAGTGTCCTTGTGGCCCCTCTACTACACGTCTTAGTAAAGGATACTTGAAAGCTTATTAAGTTATGATCACTATTACCCAAGTGACCTCCAACCCGTATATTTGATATGCGGTCCGGCCTGTTGGTTAATATTAGGTCCAGCAGTGCCCCCCTTCTTGTTGGGTCCTGAACCAGTTGTGAAAGGTAATTGTCTCTTATAGTTTTCAAAAACTTATTACCTTTGCTGGAACTGCAGGTTTCTGTTCCCCAATGTATTTCAGGGTAGTTGAAGTCCCCCATAATAATGACTTCTCCCTGAGTCGCTGCTTCATCTATTTGCTTTATGAGGATATTCTCCTCCACTTCCATCATTGTTGGGCACTTATAACAAACCCCTATCAGTAATTTATTATTTTTTCCCCCTCCCCTTATCTCTACCCACAGGGACTCTACATTTTCATTAGATTCACCTATATTATAACGCAGGATGGGTTTTAAGGATGATTTTACGTATAAACATACACCTCCTCCTCGCCTATTTGTACGGTCATTTCTGAACAGACAATAGCCCTGTAAATTAACAGCCCAGTCATGGCTCTCGTCCAGCCAAGTCTCTGAAATCCCCACCATGTCATAATTATTTTCCAACAAAATCAATTCTAATTCCTCCATTTTGTTGGTGAGGCTTCTGGCATTAGTGAACATGCACTTTATGCATCTCTCTTTACCTCTATTCCTTCCTACTAGATTGACTGTTCTAACCCCACCCCCCATGCCACCCCCAATTTTATTACTTGTGCCCAGGTTACTGTTTACACTATCTTCCCCTCCTATACAATGAATACCCTCCCCCCCAATCCCTAGTTTAAACACTCCTCCAACCTTCTAGCCATTTTCTCCCCCAGCACAGCTGCACCCTCCCCATTGAGGTGCAGCCCGTCCCTAGCATAGAACCTGTAGCCAACAGAGAAGTCGGCCCAGTTCTCCAGGAACCCAAACCCCTCCTTCCTACACCAATTCCTGAGCCACTTATTTATCTCCCTAATCTCCCGTTGCCTCTCTGGTGTGGCACGTGGTACAGGCAGTATTTCAGAGAATACTACCTTGGAGGTCCTTGCCTTAAGCTTGCAGCCTAATTCCTGAAATCATCTTTAAGGACCTTCCACCTACCTCTAACTTTGTCATTTGTGCCAATGTGCACTATGACCGCTGGGTCCTCACCAGCCCCTCCCAGTAATCTGTCAACCCGTTCAGCGATGTGCCGGACTCGAGCGCCAGGTAGGCAGCACACTGTTCGACGATCCCTGTCTTTGTGACAGATTGCCCTATCTATTCCCCTAATAATTGAGTCCCCCACTACCAGCACCTGTCTGGCCTGCCCTACTCTCCTGTTTTCCCCCTTACTGGAGCAGACACTCCTCTGGCTTTCAGAGGTCATGCCCTGCTGCAGCAGTGCTATCCCTGAACTCACACCCCCCTCATCTGCCAACATAGCAAATTTATTGGGGTGTGCCAGATCAGGGCTAGCCTCCCTGGCACCCTTCCCTCTACCCCGCCTTCTAACTGTCACCCAGCTAGCTACCTCACGGTCCTGAGGCTCCATAGTACCATCCTCCCCCACATCTATCCCATTGAGCAGCTGTTCAGTGAGCAGCAGACTCCTTTCCATATTGTCTATGGATCTCAGCGTTGTCAGTCGTTCATTTAGATCCAGTATCTGGGCTTCCAAATGCACAACGTACTCACATCTCACACAGCAGTATGCACCCTCGGCCGGCTGGTCAAGGAATGCATACATGTGGCAAGATGTACACTGGATGGCATTGCCAATCATGGAGCTCATTTCCTAATGGGGATTTGCACCAGACAGAAATGATAAGTAAAAAGAAATGCAAAGTATTAATAAAATACAACCAGCAATTCAGTAAGTCCTCCCTTCCAAACTCCCTGAATCCAAAGTCACTGAATCACAAGTCACACACTTACGTCTGTCGCACTTGCGCTCTGTCACACAAAGCTCGGAGCTATTAAGTTTCGGAATGATGGGTCTAATATACATGAAAGGATGTCTACAATAGAACTGCCTTACATAATATAGTCATTTATCATAATGCGCTAAAGTACAGTGTAAAGAACAGGATAATATAAACTTGAGGGTATAATATATGTACACTGATGAGCAAAGGGTAAAAATACCCAAAGGATAGAAGGAATCAAAAGTGGCACTCTCCATCCATAACCAGGGTGTGGAGTCAGAGTTGGTGTCTGTTTTGGTGGAGTTGGATTCTGGAAATTGAGGAGTCGGAGTTGGAGGTTCGGCTTACTGATTTCACAGCTCTGGTTTTGGAGTCAGAGTCGTGGAGTTGGTGTCCATTTTGGTGCAATTGGAGTCAGACTTATTCAGGGACATTGAGGAGTCGGATGTGTGGCTTACTGACTTCACTGCCATGGTTGTGGAGTCGGATGTGTGGCTTAGTTTGGCTTCACACCACGTTTTTTTGCTGTCAGGTTGTGTCTAGTGTTTTGCTGGATGCACCAGACACAGCCTGACAGCTCCAGAAAGCCAGAACCAGAGGGTTAATATGTCCGATTCTGTTTTCTGCCGGAATCATCAGTGCGCACTGATGCTGCTGTCCAGGTCCTGAAATTTCAAAGTCGCGGCTAGCAGGGCGCTAGCTGTGGTGCGGTTCCGAAATGTTAATGGGGAGCTCTCCAGGTGGTGAAGTTCAGGTGCGATCTGGTGCCCATAGACTCCCATGTTGGGGGGCGCCGGATCGCCCCAGATCCGGGAGAATCCGATTTTATCAGATTTTGGCCCCGGAACCAAAATCCCTGCAAGATGCGATTTTGTGTCCGGGGAAAAAAAACGAATTCTGCCAGATCCTCGCTGACAGCAGGGAACCGGATGGCAAATCACTGCCATCTGGCCCCATAGGAATACTATGGGGCCAAAATCAGATCCAGGGCTGTCCAGTTCACAACGGACAGCACTGGATCCCTGAAACCGTGGTGTGAAGCCGGCCTTACTGACGTCACAGCCATGGTTGTGGAGTCAGAGTTGTTGTACATTTTCTTGGAGTCAGAGTTGAATTCAGGGAAATTGAAGAGTCTGAGTCGGATGTTTGGCTTACCAGCTCCACAGCCATGCATAAAACTTAATATTTATTGAGAAAAGTTAAAACATGCCAGAGAAAGCAGGGCGAATGGGGACAAACATGCTGCTTTTGTTTCCTTATTTCCTTTAGATATGATTTACGACTTTTGGCAAGCGGGCACCTGGATTCCAGTGGACATGTGGATGACTCACCGTGGCCGGGACTCCGGTTTAGACAGGCTGAAGCTCCTTCCTCCTTGTCACAGGTGGGCCGCGCCTGCCGGTAGTGGGGCCCGGTGGAGTGCAGATCAAAAGTTGAAGACGTCTTGTAGGGAACAGATTAAAGGGGTTTAATTTATTCATGACGCCACCTATGAGTAGTTTCGGTAAACGTTACCGACGCTGCGGAACCTCCGGGGGATGGACAGCAGCAAGATGGAACGCTCCCCACAGGCTGAGCGGTGATCCCGGAGGCTGGAGCTGCTTAAGATGTTGTGCGGCAGCTGCGGTTACCTTGTAGTGCGGACGGACAGTTCATAAGGAAACACGGACACAGAAAGTCTCTGTAACGGGTCTTTACTGTAACCAGCAGGCAGTACATGGTATACAGTTTACGGGTAGTAGACCGGGTGGACTCATCAGTGATAGTGTCCCTCAGAGATCCGCAAGTGTTCCTCCATTCTAGCTAAGTGCTTTGCCATTGTCACCCAGGAATACCAGATCGGGTACGGGGAGGCTGCTTCAATGCCCTATCCAAGTTGTACGTTGTGGATGTTTTGGGGAGCCTTGGGTCCTTCAGTGGGTACACCGCTGGTTAGACGACTGGAAGTTGGCTTGTGGTGGGGTGCTCCTGTGAAGCTGCTCCTCCACGCTTCTGGTTCGCGTAGCAGAGGTGAACTGCTGCCAGCTTTGGTACCAGTGAACCGGCTGTGTAGTTTTGGGCACGGGAGTCTTTTGGAACCCGTGGTAATGATGCCCGATCCCGGTTGGTAAGGCCTCAGGTGCTGACACCCGACCGGTGACGGCCCGGGGGCTGCACGGGGTGCGGAGCCCCCGCTCCTACTCCAAGTTCTCTGTTCTAGACTCTGTTCTAGACTCTTCTGTTCTGTACTGTACTACTGTGTAGACTAAGTGTCTGTACTTCCTACACACTTCCCTAGCACTCCGCCCACCAGGACCCTGGATTGGTCCTCTGTTCTAGGTGATGCATGCAGGGTTGGATCTCAAAGTTAACTGGGTCACTGCTGTGTCAGAGAATATTGCGGCTGCATTTATGGCTGCAATACCCTCCTGTGACGCACTTGTTGCGGGGCGCCACACTCCCCCTTGGTTGAATACGCTTGTCCCCAAGCGTCACACTACCCACATTACAGAGGTTTTTATATTTTATAACAGGTAATAAACACTTTTATTAATGACAGGTCATTATATGGCATAAAAGTGAAACGGTAAGGTAAACAGGTTAACACATTGCGCGGACCCGGCGATCAGTCGGCTGTCCTTAGGTAAAAGTTCAGGCTGTAGCCGCCAAGTCGCGGTGTTATTTGCACACAGGAAGAAGTCTCTTGGTGAAAAGTTCAAACAACAAGTCTCTTATGGAGGGCATGTGTTCCGGACTCGTATAGCGAACCACCCGTAACAGCATATATGTCGCTCATAGGTTACAATGTCCCCTCTATATAAGTCTCGGTTAGGATGCCCTCGCGGTAGGTGCGATTCCACATCACGGCACCCCACAAACACTTCAGTACTCACACCCTCCTCCCTTACGAATCCCCACCCGGTGATAAGTTAAAGGTGCTCACCCGTCCGGTTTTACGGAACTCATCAGGCAGTGAAGATTGGCGGCAGGCCTCAGCGCGGGCCTGCATATTGGTGCGCAGCCGAGCGTGCCACTCCTCCCTTCGGATACGACCTACCTCTTCGTCGGAGTGATGCGGCGTGTGGATACAGTCACTACGGCGTGATGGTTGTTGAAAGGCTCGAGTTTGGTGGGCAGTCTGGAGAGGGGCCCGGTTTAAAGGAACCGGAGAAGATGTTGCGGCGGCGGCACCCGACCAGTGCACCCGAGCAGATCGCCCGGCAGAAGGATTCTTGGTGTCTCCCCAGGCGAACCCGGTGTAGAGGTCCTCAGCTGGGCTGTAGGTCTCGTCGTCATCATCCTCGATCTCTCCCTCGATGACTACGTCGGGTTGCTCGGCTGACGGAGATGATGGAACGGAATCCTCTGGGTTGATGGGTGGCTGTGCTGCAAAGTTCTCCTCAGGGTCGTTGTGCAGGACTTCCAGGCTGCCTGCCTCTTCTTCTGTAGCAGCGGGAAGTGGTGTTTCGATCCCGGTCACCAGGTAGGCCTCGGTAATTGCAGAGGAGGCCTCCGGTTCAGGGGAGAAACAGGCGACAGTCTCAGTAGTGTGGAAACTAGTCGCAGGTTCCGCAAGTGGAACCAGGTATATGTCGGCTTCTTCGGTGGAGCGTATTGGAAGCTCCGGCTCAGGAACGGGGTCGGCTGCGGTCTTAATCGCTGGAACAAGCTGAGCTGTGGCCTCCACAGGAATGATGCAGTCTATGGGCTCCGGTGATGAAGCAGGACAGGTGGTGGGCGACGGTGAGGCGGTTGAGAAGCTGGCGATGTCGTCTGGGCCTGGAGAAGCTGTACCCGGTCGGCTCTGCTGCATCGCATGATGGAGTCTTCTGCCTAGGGTCGCACTCCAGCTGCGAATCGTCCACTCCACAGTCTCAAGTAACCGCACCCGGAGGTCTTGTAGAGCCTCTAGCCAAAAGTCGGGGCTGCCATCTATGGTAAGGGCAGGACCCGGACCCGGTTGGCCGATGGCTGCTCTGGCCTCCGCCTCGACCTCCCGCATTAGGTCTTGGAGTCTCGTGCTGGCCATTCTCTTCTTTGGAGGGAACCACACCCGTTCAACCAGTAACCGTTCTGGTAGAGAGCTGGTGAAGAAGGTCTGTGACACTCCCATTTCCTCTGGGCTTTTGTAGTCCAATGGTGGGAAAAGTCTTTGGGGTCCGCCCCCATTGTTGATTCGAGCAATCAGGGCGGACAAAGAGTTTGGCGCCTTTGCCTTTAGCCCTCCCACGATGAGGGGCGGTGGCTCACTCCTGGGCTTGCACGTGGCGGATCCTTATGGCGGGAACGCCATCTTGGGCGCCATTTTGGCCCACGGTGAAAAGGCGGGAAAGTTCTTTTAGGGACGAACAAAGTCCAAATTGTAGACATTAAAGTCATTTTTAAGCACATTATACCCGTTAGGGAAGGGGCCTGCTCGTATCCTGTTCGTGACGCCATTTTCTGACTCACCGTGGCCGGGACTCAGGTTTAGACAGGCTGAAGCTCCTTCCTCCTTGTCACGGGTGGGCCGCGCCTGCCGGTAGTGGGCCCGGTGTAGTGCAGATCAAAAGTTGGAGACGTCTTGTAGGGAACAGATTAAAGGGGTTTAATTTATTCGTGACGCCACCTATGAGTAGTTTCGGTAAACGTTACCGACGCTGCGGAACCTCCGGGGGATGGACAGCAGCAAGATGGAATGCTCCCCACAGGCTGAGCGGTGATCCCCGGAGGCTGGAGCTGCTTAAGATGTTGTGCGGCAGCTGCGGTTACCTTGTAGTGCGGACGGACAGTTCATAAGGAAGCACGGACACACAAAGTCTCTGTAACAGGTCTTTACTGTAACCAGCAGGCAGTACATGGTATACAGTTTACGGGTAGTAGACCGGGTGGACTCATCAGTGATAGTGTCCCTCAGAGATCCGCAAGTGTTCCTCCATTCTAGCTAAGTGCTTTGCCATTGTCGCCCAGGAATACCAGATCGGGTACGAGGAGGCTGCTTCAATGCCCTATCCAAGTTGTACGTTGTGGATGTTTTGGGGAGCCTTGGGTCCCTCAGTGGGTACACCGCTGGTTAGACGACTGGATGTTGGCTTGTGGTGGGGTGCTTTTTTTCTGATGCTGCTTTTTTTCTAGTAGTTTTTGTACAATTTTGTTAGGACTGGTGAGCATGGGATCCCTTGATCGTGGGTCATCAGCTTAAATGTCTTGGGCCAACACATGAACCAAAATCCCATCTATAAAGGTTTTTTATTTATCATATAAAAAACCTTTGCACTTTTTTATCCATCCAGGGCGCAGTTGGGCCCATAGGGGCGCCGTTCATCCAGTGGTGCAGAAGCATCGTACTGTGCGGCCCAATGCTCAGGCAGCGGAGCGGTTGGGTAGCTTTCAGACACTCTGCATCATATGTATCAGTGTGAATGGTGCTCTATGCAGGCCTAGTGTATGCATGGCAGGTCGCCTCCCACATTTTGCTGGTAGAGGCGACTCAACAGCCAGCAGCTGGGCTTGCTCCACATTTGGGCTCTGACTGCGTCCTGTAAGTGCATTTGGTTTTCTGTCTTTGGCATGGATGGTAAGTTTTTCTGATGCTGCTTTTTTTCTAGTAGTTTTTGTACAATTTTGTTAGGACTGGTGCATGGATCCTGACGTCCCACTTTGCTGTAAATGCTTGCCAACACATGAACCAAAACCCTCTATCAAATTTTTGATTTATCTATAAACCTTTGCACTTTTTTTAGTCCATCGGGCGCATGTGGCCCATAGGTTCGGTATCATGTTTGCATAGATTTTTGTACAATTTGTTGCGGCCAATGCACAGGTCCCTGAGAGCGGTTGGGTCAGCTTTAAACGTCTTGGGCATCATATGTACAAAATGTGAAATGGTGCTTTTTATTTTATGATGACAGCCTGCCACATTTTGTATCATCAGGGCGACTGACGCCAAGGGGCTTGCTCACAATTGGGCCTGACTGCTCGTATAGTGCATTTGGTTTCTGTCTTTGGCATGATGGTAAGGTTTGTGACTTTCAGCTTTTTTCTGTATTTTTGTACAATTTGTTGAACTGGTGATGGATCCTTATGTGGGTCATGCAGGCTTACTCCACTTGGCATAGCATGGAACCAAAACCCATCTTAGGGTTTTTATTTGCATTAAAAACTTGCACTTTTTTTCCATCCAGGGCGTTTGGGCCCATAGGGGCGGTTCAAGTGGTGATGATGCTATTATTGCCTAGTAGTCAGTGGACGATTTGGTAGCTTTCAGATCCTGATCGTGGGTTCAGCTTGAAATGTCTCTTGGCAACCATAACGAAATGCCATCTAAAGCCTCCATCTATTTTCTATAAGACTTTCACATCCATCCAGGGCTAGTTGGCCCATATGGGCGCCTCTGCCGTGTAGGCATTGTCTGTCTGTCGGCCAATGCTGCAGTAGAGTCGGTTGGCGTGCTTTTTCTAGATTTTGCATTTTGTATCGTGGAATGGGTCCTTGATCAGGCGTCATCATGCTTAGGTTGGGCCAACACATTGACGAAAATCCCATCAACACATGGTTTTTTTTTATCATATAGAAAACTTTGCATCTTTTTTATCCTCGGGCGAGATTTGGGCCATAGGGGCGTCCGTTCATCAGTGGTGCAGACGCATCGTTTGTGGCCTCAAGCTCAGGCAGCGGAGCGGTTGGGTAGCTTTCAAACTTGCATCATAGTATCAGTGGAATGGGCTCTATGCAGCCTATGTATGCATGGCAGTCGCTCCACATTTTGCTGGTAGAGGGACCTCAACAGCCACAGCTGGTTGCTCCACATTGGGCTCTGATCTGCGTCCTGTAAGTGCATTTGGTTGTTCTGTCTTTGGCAGGATGGTAAGTTTTTCGTTGTGCCCGCTTAGCTCAGTGACGGAGCGGTTAGTTTTTGGACATCTTTTGGAGTACAGTGGGATCCCATTGTCGTAGGCTCAGTGTTAAATGATGGCGGGCTACACTGTGGAGCCAAAATCCCATCTACTCAAGTTTTCTTTTCTAATTGTCTAACTCCTGTTGGCCGGTTTTTACTCCAATCCGGGGAACGTTTATCAGATTTGGCCCTAATAGTCCTGCAGATTCGATTGGCCGTGGGCAGAAAAAACGAGTGTCGCCAATGCTGCAGGCAGCAGGAACCGGATGGCAATCATGACATCTGTCTTCATAGAATACATGGCATACAATCGGTGCTCCTAGTCCGTCTCAGATGGTATCGAACCTGTGCGTGCGAAGCCGCACTTTGACGGTGAGGTAGATTCAACAGCCAGCAGCATATGTTCCAATTGGAGTCGTGACTTGCTGCCTTAAGTGATTGGTGTCGTCTTTGGCATTTGGTGGGTTTGTCTGATGCACTTTTTTCTAGTAGGTTTTGTACAATTTGGGACTGGGACTGCGTCCTTAGTCGTGGGTTTTCATCTTAAATGTGGCAAACATTAACAAATCATTCTTTATAAGTTTTTTATTATCATATTAAAAAACCTTTGCATTTTTTATCCATCCAGGCGGTTGGGCCCATAAGGGCGACTTCTGGGCCCAAAATGCATGAAGCAAAATCCCTTCAGTACCCAATTTTTATTATCATCGAAGCGGTTTGCGACTTTTCAGTACATCCATCGGCGTATTGGCCAGTAGTGAATGGGCTTCTCCATGGGCAAGCTGTACGTGCAGGCGATGCTCCCACATTTTGCTGGAGGGTCGACTCACAGCCAGCACTGGCCTTGCTCCACATTGGCTATGACTGTCTGTATAGTGCATTTGATGCCTGTTTGGCATGGCATGGTAACGTTCTTCCGATTTGCTGTTGCAGTATTTTGCTACAATTTTGTAGGGACTGTCCACAATTGGGATCCCTGATCGGTCTGGTATCATGTTATGTCTTGGCCAACAAGTAAGAATATTCCCTACTTAAAGTTTGTTATTTACATATAAAAAACCTTTACTTTTTTATCCATCCAGGCTGTTGGCCCATAGGGGCGTTTCGGGTCAGACTCGTACTGTGCGGCCAATGCTCAGCCGAGGGTGGTGCTTCGCACCTGTTTTATCAGTGTGAATGTGCTCTACAGGCCTGTGTTGCATGCAGGTCGCTCCAATTTTGTGGTAAGGGACTAACACCAGCAGCTGGGCTTGCCCCAATGCTTGAGGTCCTGTAGTGCATTTGTTTCTGTCTTTGCTGGATGGTAAGTTTTTGGCGCTTTTTGTTTTGACAATTTTGACCTGGTGAATGGATCCCTTGATCTGGGGTCATCGCTTAAATGTCTTGGTGCCATGACACCAGAACCAAATCCCGTCATGACAAGGTTTGTAGTTATCATTATTAAAACTTGCCTTTTTTATACATCCAGGCGCAGTTGGGGGCCTCCCCTAGAGGGGATCCGTTTATCCAGTGTGTGCAGAAATGCATCGTATGTGGCGGCCAATGCTCAGGACAGCGGACGGTTGGGTAGCTTTCATGGACCCCATGCATCATATGATCAGTGTGAATGGTGCTCTATGCAGGCCTAGTGTATGCATGGCAGGTCGCCTCCCACATTTTGCTGGTAGAGGCGACTCAACAGCCAGCAGCTGGGCTTGCTCCACAATTGGGCTCTGACTGCGTCCTGTAAGTGCATTTGGTTTTCTGTCTTTGGCATGGATGGTAAGTTTTTGTGGTGGGGTGCTGCCAGCTTCGGTACCAGTGAACCGGCTGTGTAGTTTTGGGCACGGGAGTCTTTTGGAACCCGTGGTAATGATGCCCGATCTCGGTTGGTAAGGCCTCAGGTGCTGACACCCGACCGGTGATGGCCCGGGGGCTGCACGGGGTGCGGAGCCCCCGCTCCTACTCCAAGTTCTCTGTTCTAGACTCTGTTCTAGACTCCCATGTTGGGGGGCGCCGGATCACCCCAGATCCGGGAGAATCCGATTTTATCAGATTTTGGCCCCGGAACCAAAATCCCTGCAAGATGCGATTTTGTGTCCGGGGAAAAAAAACGAATTCTGCCAGATCCTCGCAGACAGCAGGGAACCGGATGGCAAATCACTGCCATCTGGCCCCATAGGAATACTATGGGGCCAAAATCAGATCCAGGGCTGTCCAGTTCACAACGGACAGCACTGGATCCCTGAAACCGTGGTGTGAAGCCGGCCTTACTGACGTCACAGCCATGGTTGTGGAGTCAGAGTTGTTGTACATTTTCTTGGAGTCAGAGTTGAATTCAGGGAAATTGAAGAGTCTGAGTCGGATGTTTGGCTTACCAGCTCCACAGCCATGCATAAAACTTAATATTTATTGAGAAAAGTTAAAACATGCCAGAGAAAGCAGGGCGAATGGGGACAAACATGCTGCTTTTGTTTCCTTATTTCCTTTAGATATGATTTACGACTTTTGGCAAGCGGGCACCTGGATTCCAGTGGACATGTGGATGACTCACCGTGGCCGGGACTCCGGTTTAGACAGGCTGAAGCTCCTTCCTCCTTGTCACAGGTGGGCCGCGCCTGCCGGTAGTGGGGCCCGGTGGAGTGCAGATCAAAAGTTGAAGACGTCTTGTAGGGAACAGATTAAAGGGGTTTAATTTATTCGTGACACCACCTATGAGTAGTTTCGGTAAACGTTACCGACGCTGCGGAACCTCCGGGGGATGGACAGCAGCAAGATGGAACGCTCCCCACAGGCTGAGCGGTGATCCCCGGAGGCTGGAGCTGCTTAAGATGTTGTGCGGCAGCTGCGGTTACCTTGTAGTGCGGACGGACAGTTCATAAGGAAACACGGACACAGAAAGTCTCTGTAACGGGTCTTTACTGTAACCAGCAGGCAGTACATGGTATACAGTTTACGGGTAGTAGACCGGGTGGACTCATCAGTGATAGTGTCCCTCAGAGATCCGCAAGTGTTCCTCCATTCTAGCTAAGTGCTTTGCCATTGTCACCCAGGAATACCAGATCGGGTACGGGGAGGCTGCTTCAATGCCCTATCCAAGTTGTACGTTGTGGATGTTTTGGGGAGCCTTGGGTCCCTCAGTGGGTACACCGCTGGTTAGACGACTGGAAGTTGGCTTGTGGTGGGGTGCTCCTGTGAAGCTGCTCCTCCACGCTTCTGGTTCGCGTAGCAGAGGTGAACTGCTGCCAGCTTTGGTACCAGTGAACCGGCTGTGTAGTTTTGGGCACGGGAGTCTTTTGGAACCCGTGGTAATGATGCCCGATCCCGGTTGGTAAGGCCTCAGGTGCTGACACCCGACCGGTGACGGCCCGGGGGCTGCACGGGGTGCGGAGCCCCCGCTCCTACTCCAAGTTCTCTGTTCTAGACTCTGTTCTAGACTCTTCTGTTCTGTACTGTACTACTGTGTAGACTAAGTGTCTGTACTTCCTACACACTTCCCTAGCACTCCGCCCACCAGGACCCTGGATTGGTCCTCTGTTCTAGGTGATGCATGCAGGGTTGGATCTCAAAGTTAACTGGGTCACTGCTGTGTCAGAGAATATTGCGGCTGCATTTATGGCTGCAATACCCCCCTGTGACGCACTCGTTGCGGGGCGCCACATGGACCCTCTCTCCGATCCCTGGATCTGCATAGTTGGAAAGTGAGTAGTGCCGAATTTTTGCTGCTGGTTTATCAAAAGGGTAACAATGTTTTGATCTTTTGACCACCATTTCCCTATGAAACCCACAACGGGAAGTGAGTTAGTGCTGAAAAGTGCAGATGAGCTTATCATCAGATGCTGAGTACTCAATATAAGCCGTGAACGACCAGGCTGAAGATTTGCACATAATGAATGTGAAATATATCAAAAGGAAAAGGGGATGAGACTGGTGCTCACCTGAGTATCTTGAGACCACAGGTGCCTGGAGATTGTGGCTGGAATCCACTTGAATAATAGAACAGGATGATCCGGTATCAGGTTATTCCATAGAAGCAGATGAATCTAAGGGGTTCCAGGTCCCTCCACATCTGACGCGTTTTGGACATCGTCTTATGCCTAAAGGATGTTGCCGCAGACACGTCAGGTGTGTGGGGGCTTGGTACCCCGTTTGATGATTTTTACAATTAAGGAGCATTTTTATTAAATATTCATCTGCTTTAATGTAATAACCTGATGCCAGATCGTCCTTTTCTATTTCATAATGAATGTGGACAGTATTGTATGAAGTGCGGTGCACAATAATGTCTTCGTAGTCTGAGTAGTGCCGAAGATGCTTTTATGTTTTTACAGTTTTTCTATCCCTAACTGCTGTTAGTTAGGGATTGAGCTACTGTTAACCTCTAAGGCTGGTGTTAGTCAAATACCTAGCAATTGGGTTAGGGCTAGGCTTCAGGTTAGGGGTAGGGCTAAGGTAAAAAATACATGAAAATGTAATAAAAATGACCCCCCCCAAAAAAAAAAAATAATATAAGTATCTGTAAAGCAGAAAACACCTAGGGAAAGTTATAATTACATCTACGGTATTTTACTTAAATTGCAATCTATGTGCTTGAGGACAAGGCATTTGATACTTATGTGCTAGGACATCTGTGAGTGCTCATGGTTCACAGTTTTCAGAATGCAAAATACTCACTTGTGCAATGGCAGCCTTCACTCTACCACTAATAGCAAAATGTGATAGATCATGAGAGTGGTATAGAATAGAATATAGACTACTTATGTACTGTAGTGTATCACAATTAAAGGGGTTGTTCCTTTTCAAATATAATTTGGCACCTCCTGCATTTGTAAAAAAAATCTAATCTTCCTATGCTCACCTTTCCCCGGGTCCACGAGCCAGTCTCCATCTCTGCTCCTGGTATGTAGCATTGGTGTGATGACCATCCACTACGAGGCTGAGCTGCTGGTAAGGCAGCACC
Organism: Allobates femoralis; assembly: GCA_033576535.1. Lineage (NCBI taxonomy): Eukaryota > Metazoa > Chordata > Amphibia > Anura > Aromobatidae > Allobates > Allobates femoralis. The sequence goes on along the minus strand of JARQOC010000003.1, from coordinate 826,868,517 downwards.
CCAAGAAACCCAGAGACCCTTTACTCCTATACAGTGGAGCCCAGGAGGTAGCTGCCTATGATGAGCAGCTGACTGGAGCAGGAAGGTTGCCAGGAAGGGAATATTAAATAGGACCCGAAAGCGAAGTCAGGAGTCAGGGTCAAAACTAGGAGGGCAGTTAAGGTTCAAAATCGTTAGGCAGTAGAAGGGTCAATAATCCAGGAAAAGGTCAGAGTTAAAAACTGGGAGGGCAGCTAAGGTACAAAATTATCAGGCTATAGAAGGGTCAAAAATCCAGACAAAAGGTTAGAGGAAAAGTGCATAGAACGGACACCGGAATCCGAGACTGTGCAGTGTCACACATATTGGCAGTCAATACCGGACTGTGGGGGTTCCAGATTCCCAGCCACACTAACCAGAGATACAGCAACGTATAAATTCTAGCAGGACTCGAGTTGCCTGTTACACAGGTATCTCACAGGACGAGACAGGGCCGGCAGCCAAGCTTAAGCAGCAGCAGGAGCCAGACTACAAGCGCAGTAAGGGAGCCAAAGACCCGGCCGCGTGAGAATTACCCTAAGTTGCTCTCAAGACTCCGTGGACAGCTTTTACCATCTGCTCCAGTAAAGGACTGAGAAAACTACAAACAGTGAGTCTGCCTATTCCTTGTACCCCTCGCCCTGCATCTCACACATAGACTATTTACACCTGCCCTGGGACACTCAGCCATACCCCAGGAGGGCTTACCATCCACGCTGCCCTAAGTCACCGTCCTGAGCAGGAATACGGCAGCGGTTGTCCCCACTGACCACATACCCCCCAGTGGCGTCACAACAAAATCCCCTGTAAATAACCCCTTCCTTTTCGGACTGAGCCCAGGCCACGGGACCGGGTCATGACTACCGTGATTCCCAGAGAGACAGCACCGGCCAGGCCCGAGTACCCCACAGCCTGGGGGTGCCACAGCTCTTCTGGTGTCACGAACAGGATTCCGTGCCCGTTAAACCCGGGTACTGTGTGCCGTGAATTGTGTGGAATACGTGATTTGAACTGTCGCCATTATTGTCGCGCGCAGGAAGCAAGGGGGGGCGTATCATCGTGGGCGGTACCCTCCAAAGGTCTATACTGCTCTCTGACGACAACCGGTGGGGAAGAGAAACCCTGTCCCACCGCGGAACTAATATTGTACACCCTGACGGCAGTAGAAGACCGAAAGGGTCAAGATTAAATAAGGGGGCGGAAAGATGTAGCAACTTAACGATCCCGGACAGCGAACGGACATTGCTAGAGCCGCGGCACCGGGTGTGGATGGATCGCCTGGTGGCTCAATACCTCACTGACTTTAAAGAAAAGCTAGACAGCTACTAAATTATATACCCACTGATAGAGGGCCAGCGTTTCAGCATACTAATGGGACAGTAAACTGGTCATGCACAACGGGAGACAAAGTCCTGTTCGGATGATGACAAAGACATTGTGGAACATGTAATGACCAGGCTGAAAGCTACCTTTGAGACCAGTGTAGATGACAGAGCTAAAATGAGATTCTTTGGGTGGCGGCAGAAACCACAAGTGAGTCTGAGAGACTTTGCATTATATCTACAGGAGGCACTCAGGACACTCAAACAGGTAGAACCCGCCTTGGCACAAGGGGAAGATAAATTGCTGATTGACCAATTTGTGGATGGACTCTTATTCCCTCCTCATTGAGGATGGCTGCGGATGATCGTTATCCAGAACCCTGATTTGAAGTTTGTCCAATTTAAAGAGAGAGCAATCCCCATACTGCAGGCAGAAGAGCCTCATGATACAGACACTGCCCAATGTTTAGCTGCAGCATTCCAGCAACCGGGAGTGCAAATCCCACCAGCCATGTCCGGGGCTAGTGCTAAACCTCAGGAGCCCATCACTAATGAGGCTCTAAACCAAAAGATTGAGGCACTCACCAAAACTGTAGCTGAGATGGCCAAGGCTATGCAAGAGCTGCGTGTATCCAAGCCTGTGTAGAAGATCAAGTTGACTACAAGCAGAGAGGATGTCCCATGGATGAGACCCGGGAGGTACCCAGTGACCCGAGGACGACCCAACGACCACCACCACCCGGATGGACAGCCTATTTGCCACCACTGCAGAAACCAGGTCACTTTGCCAGGGAGTGTGCTTTAAACGAGGATCCCCTGGGGAAGCGGGCCGCTCCCCAAGAGTAAACTCACAAGGTCCACCAAGTTGGCGGAACAGGTATGTGGGAGGACATCCAATCATACCTGTTGTGCTGGATGGCATTCCCTTGAACGCTCTACTGGACACCGGCTAGCAATGGTAAACTAGTACCACAAATTGGGTTTAAAGAAATGACCATTAAAGTTGGGAGAGTAGAATTAAAAGATCAGGGTGATAATTGTTGCTGTTGACCGGCATGAACGTGATCCAACTATTCTGCTAGGAACAAATGTGATTGAAAATTGTCTTTCAGAGGTTATTGTTGTTTTTCAGCAGATTGCCGAGACTGCAAATACTGGTCAGCAACGAGTCCTGCGGAAGGAAATAAAGGTTCTGACGATGAGACAGCAGGTAGAGTTGTCTAGAGGAGAGATTGGTACTGCAAGGGTAAGTTACCCGATACCCATTGGGATACCTCCTAAAACTGAAATGTTGGTCTAGTGTAGAGCCACAATAGGCCTCAGAGGGCGAGATTATCAGACCCTGGTGGAACCCGTGTACTCAGACAGTAGGCCCACTGTACTGATGGCCAGAGGAGTAGTTGAGGTACACAGAGGTAGAGTGCCAATACGTCTTTTATATTGCGGGGAAGAGGAAGTGACCCTACCAAAGTATGCCACCATGGCTAAATTGTACACTGTGGATAACAACGCCATCACCACAGTTGAACCCTTGAACCCGTCAAATCTGGCGGAGTGCAATGGCTCAGAGGGAAAGCTGGAGGATTGGTGCAAAAGTTACACATAGGTACCAGTTCTAACCCTGCCATCAAAAGCAGATTTTCAGCAAACACCCTCTAGACTTTGGGCAGATCAAAGGGTTAGAATACAACATACCCACAGGTAATCATCCACCCATTAAGGACAGGTATAGACCCGTACCACCCGCTCACTACCAATGTGCAAAGAACATGCTCAAAGAGCAGGATTTACAGTGTAAATTAATGTAGCAGAGCTGTGTATGTATGGAGGTATATGGAGTGGAGCTGAGTGTTCAAGGTGTACAGAGTGGAGGTGCGTGTGTATGAGGTGTATGGAGTGAAGCTGTGTATGTACGAGGTGTGGCGGAGCGGAATCGTGTGTGTATGAGGTGTGCGGAGCGGAGCCCTGTGTGTACGAGGTGTACAGAGTGGAGCCGTGTGTGTACGAGGTGTACAGAGCAGAGCCGTGTGTGTATGAGGTGTACAGAGTGGAGCCGTGTGTGTGTATGAGGTGTATGGAGTGAAGCCGTGTGTGTACGAGGTGTACAGAGTGGAGCCGTGTGTGTACGAGGTGTACAGAGCAGAGCCGTGTGTGTACGAGGTGTACAGAGTGGAGCCGTGTGTGTACGAGGTGTACAGAGTGGAGCCGTGTGTGTACGAGGTGTACAGAGTGGAGCCGTGTGTGTACGAGGTGTACAGAGCAGAGCCACATGTGTACAACATGTACGGAGCAGAGCCGCTTGTGTACGAGGTGTACGGAGCAGAGGCGTGTGTGTACGAGGTGTACAGAGCGGAGGCGTGTGTGTACAAGGTGTATAGAGTGAAGCCGCGTGTATACATTGTGGAGCTGAGAGTGTACAAGGTGTACGGAGCAGAGCCGTGTGTGCTAGGCTTTCGCAGCGGAGCCCAGTGTGTACGAGGTGTACGAAGCAGCGCCACGTGTGTACGAAACGGAGCCACGTGTGTACGGTGTGTACAGAGCGAAGTCATATGTGTACGAGGTGTACAGAGCAGAGCCACATGTGTACAACGTGTATGGAGCAGAGCCGCTTGTGTACGAGCTGTATGGAGCAGAGCCGCTTGTGTACGAGGTGTACAGAGCGGAGGCGTGTGTGTACGAGGTGTATAGAGTGAAGCCACGTGTGTACATTGTGGAGCTGAGAGTATACGAGGTGTACGGAGCGGAGCCGCGTGTGTACGAGGCGTACGGAGCAGAGCCGTGTGTGCTAGGCTTTCGCAGCGGAGCCCAGTGTGTACGAGGTGTATGAAGCAGCGCCACGTGTGTACGAAACGGAGCCACGTGTGTACGGTGTGTACAGAGCGAAGTCATATGTGTACGAGGTGTACAGAGCAGAGCCACATGTGTACAACGTGTATGGAGCAGAGCCGCTTGTGTACGAGCTGTATGGAGCAGAGCCGCTTGTGTACGAGGTGTACAGAGCGGAGGCGTGTGTGTACGAGGTGTATAGAGTGAAGCCACGTGTGTACATTGTGGAGCTGAGAGTGTACGAGGTGTACGGAGCGGAGCCGCGTGTGTACGAGACGTACGGAGCGAAGCCGAGTGTGTACAAGGTGTATGGAGCAGAGCCGAGAGTGTACAAGGTGTACGGAGCGGAGCCGCGTGTGTACGAGGCGTACGGAGCAGAGCCGTGTGTGCGAGGCTTTCGCAGTGGAGCCCAGTGTGTACGAGGTGTACGAAGCGCCGCCACGTGTGTACGAAACGGAGCCATGTGTGTACGGTGTGTACAGAGCAAAGTCATATGTGTACGAGGTGTACAGAGCAGAGCCACATGTGTACAACGTGTACGGAGCAGAGCCGCTTGTGTACGAGGTGTATGGAGCAGAGCCGCTTGTGTACGAGGTGTACGGAGCAGAGCCGTGTGTGTACGAGTTGTACGGAGCAGAGCCGCTTGTGTACGAGGCGTACGTGGTGTACGGAGCGGAGTGTGTACTAGGTGTACGGAGCGGAGCCATGTGTGTACCAGTGGTGGCCCCCCCGAGCATGCCGCTCCTATAGTCCCGGACGCCTCTGCCGGCAGCATTCTTCTCCCAAGTCCTTGCCGCCTCTGTCCACCCCTCTGCAGCTCAGCACGGCGGGGAACAATGATGTCATCACTTAGCGCCGCTGTGCTGAGACGTGCAGAGCGGCAGAGGAGATGCTGAGGAGAAGAGGTATTTACTTTTTATTTTTTTAATAGTTTTTTTAGTGAGTACACTGATGGGAAACTATGTAATGTACAATATAATATAGGACAATGGGGGTGCAATATACTATATGGAGAACTATTGTGGCCCATTATATTATATGGAAGACTATGGGGGTGCATTATACTATAAGGAAGGCTATAGGGGATGCATTATACTATATGGAGGACTATGAGGGTACATTATACTATATGGAGGACTATGGGGTCCAATATGCTGTATGGAGAGCTATGGGGGTGCAGTATGCTATATGGAGGACTGTGGGGGTTCATTATGTTATATGGAGGACTGTGGGGTGCATTATACTATTTGGAGGACTGTGGAGGTGCATTAATCTATATGGAGGACTGTGGGGGTGATTATTCTATATGGAGGACTGTGGGGCTGCATTATTCTATATGGAGGACTGTGGGGTGCATTATACTACATGGAGGATTCTGGTAGAAGAAAAGGAAAGGAAGAAAGCGCACCGATCTAAATGTAAATGTATAATCAGATCGTAGGTGGATGTGGATAGCACTCACCTTTTTTAGGTCTTGTTCACTTGCGTATCGGTTGATCTAAATAAATATGTACGTAAATTGACAATAGCACGTCATTTTTCCATTGAGGAAAATTTGGGAAAGAAAGATTTAGAACAGAAAATGGAAAAAAGTACTGATAAAAAAGAAAATTGTCTGCACAAGGAAGTATGTCCACAGTCTAAATTCAACCCTATTCATCATCGGGGTAGCAACCTCGAAACATTTTTTTCTATGGTAAATGAAGAATTTAGACATATGAGTGAGGAAAAAAACAATATCTTTAAAAAATCCAATCTTTCTAAAAATAAAAATGTCAAAAATAGAAAAATAAAAGGTTACAAAAATAACATCTCTAGGGAAGAAAGAAGTGCCATAAAAAATCTAAAGGATAACACTAAAATAGTAATAAGGGAGGCTGATAAAGGGGGAGGGATAGTACTTCATGACAGGGAAATATATCTGAAAGAAGCAGAAAATATACTTGGTGATGAAAAATATTATAAAAAATTACACTTGGACCCTTCCAAAAACCACATACCGTATATACTCGTGTATAAGCCGACCCGTGTATAAGCCGACCCCCCTACTTTTGCCCCCAAAAACTGGGAAAACTTATTGACTCGCGTATAAGCCGAGGGTGGACTCCAGCACAGGTATACAACCCCCAGCAGTGAGGTATACAGCAGCCTCCCCAGTGGTAGTATACAGCAGCAGCCCCAGTGGTAGTATACAGCAGCCCCAGAGGTATATACAGCCCCAGAGGTATATGCAACCCCAGAGGTATATGCAGTCCCATATGCAGCCCCAGAGGTATATGCAGCCCCATATGCAGCCCCAGAGGTATATGCAGCCCCATATGCAGCCCCAGAGGTATATGCAGCCCCATATGCAGCCCCAGAGGTATATGCTGCCCCATATGTAGCCCCATATGTATATGCAGCCCCATATGTATATGTAGCCCCATATGTATATGCAGCCCCATATGTATATGCAGCCCCATATGCAGCCCCAGAGGTATATGCAGCCCCATATACAGCCCCAGAGGTATATGCAGCCCCAGAGGTATATGCAGCCCCATATGCAGCCCCAGAGGTATATGCAGCCCCATATGTAGCCCCATATGTATATGCAGCCCCATATGTATATGCAGCCCCATATGCAGCCCCAGGGGTATATGCAGCCCCAGAGGTATATGCAGCCCCATATGCAGCCCCAGAGGTATATGCAGCCCCAGAGGTATATACAGCAGCCCTAGTGGTGTATACAGCAGCCCCAGTGGTAGTATACAGCAGCCCTTAGGTAGTATACAGCAGCCCCAGTGCTGTATACAGCAGCAGCCCCAGGGCTGTATACAGCAGAAGCCCCAGGGCTGTATACAGCAGAAGCCCCAGGGCTGTATACAGCCGCAGCCCCAGGGCTGTATACAGCCGCAGCCCCAGGGCTGTATACAGCCGCAGCCCCGGAGGTATACAGGCCCCCCCCATCAAGCTCCAGGGCCCCCCCTTGAGGTCTGAAAAATAAAAAAGAATGAATACTTCACCTGTCCGACGCCTTCTGCCGCTGTGCGATCCCCAGTTCCAAGTGAGGTCTCTTCTGACAGGACCTGTGGTGATGTCAGAGGGGCGTTCCCGGGCACTCGCGGTCATGTGATACATATCACATGACCGCGAACAGCCAATCAGCGCTGGGAACGCCCCGGGAACGCCCTCCTCTGACGTCACCACAGGTCTTCTCAGTACACCTCACTGAATGAAGCCCGGGATCGCGTGTCGGCAGCTGCGGACGGAGACTGGTAAGTATGATATTCCTTTACAGGACGCCGCTCAAGGGGGGGGCCCTGGAGCTTGATGGGGGGGGGCCTGTATACCTCCGGGGCTGCGGCTGTATATATATACATATATATATATATATATATATATATACATATACTCGCGTATAAGCCGAGGGGGGACTTTTCAGCCCAAATTTTGGGCTGAAAAAGTCGGCTTATACGCGAGTATATACGGTAGATGAATATCATGATTTAATTCATGAAGCTTTTGGAAAAAATATTATAAATAAAAAAAGAAAAGAGATTTTTGACGAATAAGAATCCCAATACTGCTATATTTTATCACCTTCCTAAGGAGCACAAATGCCTGAAAAGTCCACCAGGTCGACCTATAATAGCAGGCATTGGTTCCCTCACAAGTCAGCTGTCTCATTACATCGACTTGTTTCTACAAGAACTAGTAAAAACCTTGCCCTCATACCTAAAGGACTCTAATCAGCTTCTAAATGAAATCAGAAATATTATATGGGAGGAAGATTTTCTTTTCATTACCATGGATGTAAACGCCTTGTATTCTAATATACAGCATGATCTGGGAATACAAGCAGTGGAGCACTACCTAAAAGGTATTAAGGATATGCCAGATTCCCAAAGAGAATTTCTACTGAAAGGTCTAAAATTTATTCTTGAACACAATGTTTTTAAATTTCAGGAACAGCTATACATACAGCTGCTTGGGACCGCGATGGGGACGCGAGTGGCCCCAAGTTTCGCAAACTTATTTATGGGGCTACTCGAGTCCTCATCGCCGATCACCCAACAGGATTATGCTAACCATATAATCCTATACCGTCGTTTTATAGACGATCTGATCTTTATTTGGAGGGGAAGTCAGGAGAAAGCAGAGCAATTCATCAGCGACATGAATGCTAATCAGTGGGGAATAACATTCACTGCCAACATAAACAATGAAAAAATAGACTTCCTAGATCTGGAATTGTCACATAAAAACAAAGAAATTGTCAGTAAAACTTTTTTTTAAAAAACTGACAGTAATGGATTCCTACATTATAACAGTGCGCACTACAAAAAGTGGAAAACAAATATTCCTTTTAGTCAATTTCATCGAATCAGAAAAAATAATACAAATACAGATGATTACATCAAACAGTCTCAAATTTTATTCAAAAAATTTTATGATAAAAATTATCCGAAAAAATTAATTGTGAGTGCCTATCAAACAATTTTGAAAAAAACTCAGGATGTATGTCTATTAAACCGGAAGGATAAAAAAGATCAAAACGGTGAGGAAATAAAGAAAAATAACAGATGGCAATACAATTTTATAACAGCATATAATCGAAACAACGATGATATTAGGAGGATACTTAATAAATATTGGTATCTACTGAAAAGAGATGCATATCTGAAAAAAATCCTACCAGAAAAACCTAGTATCACTTTCCGCAGGGCACAAACAATAAGAGGTATTATTGCCCCCAGTCATTTAAAAAAATTATCACAGGGAAACCAGAAAATTAATCAAACAAAAAATAATACAGGTAAAACTAATAAAAATGACAACAAAAAAACTGTTGTAATGCAATGCAATTCAAAAAAGTGCTGCTGCTGTGGAATCATAGATCACAATGCGACAAGAATTCACTGCAACAGCACGGGAGAATCATTCCCAATTACACAGAGACTTTCCTGTGACAGCCAATTTGTGGTGTATGTCATCACATGTGCCTGTGGCATTCAGTACGTGGGACGTACTATCCAGTCCCTGAGAACACGTATGAATGGCCACAGACACAATGCGAAAAATGGCTTCATGAAACATAGTTTGTCCCGGCACTTGTGTTTGAAGCATAATAAACAATTTAATATAAAAGTTACACCAGTTGAGCAAATTCCGGAGAACTGCCCAAACCGCACTGAAAAATTATATCGTAAAGAATCTTATTGGATTTTTAAAATGGGTTCTCTACACCCGGACAGATTAAATGAGGTGATTGAGGGAATATAATATTAACCCTTCCTTGGATACTGTGTGTTTTCTCACAATTCTAATGAGCACTGTTTTTTTTTTTTTTTTTTTTTTTTTAGTTTTGTTTTTTTGTATGTGCATTGTAAATGGATTTCAGTCACATACAACAATTTTAAATTTGTTATATAACTATACTGAACATTTTATGCTATTTATGATCAAATTATATTTCACATTTTATCTGTCATAATCAAATTTTACTATGCTCTATATATACATGTAATGTGTTTTTTTTTTTTTTTTTTTTTTTTTTTTTTTTTTTTTTTTTGTTTTATCTTTAGTATGTGCTTCTGAATATACCAAACTTGTATAGCAGCTATACAGCAGGTGTGTCAGTAATTCACCTTAGTGGTCCACACCCTATTTAGCATAATACTATTTCCTATAAAGCTATTCACAATTTTGGAATACTTTTAACAATATACCTGAGGAAGACATTTTATACTGTCGAAACGCGTTGTATGTGCTTTTCTTAAGAAATATTAAAAAACTCTTTATGAAATTATAAGAAGCTCTGGATCATAGACCTCTGGGAGCGCAAATAGCCTGGTAAAAAACTCTTTTGGAACTACATGGAGGAGTGTGGGGGTGCATTATTTTATATCAAGTACTGTGGGGGTGAATTGTTCTCTATGGAGTTCTGTGGGGGTGCAATATGCTATTTGGAGGACTACGGGGTGCAATATACTATATGGAGGACTGTGGGGGTGCATTTTTCTATATCGAGTACTGTGGGGGTGCATTCTATTTTATAGAAGACTATGGGGGTGCATAATATATGGAGGAATGCGGTATACTATGTGGAATACTATGGGGGTGTGTTATATTATATGGAGCAAATTATACTATATGGAAGCCATTATAATATTTGGAGGGCTCTGTGGGAGGCATGATAATACTTGGAGGCTACAAGGGAGCCTTTATACTTTATGAAGGGCTATTTGAGGGCTGTGTTGGGGGCCATTATACTGTACATAGGTCCATTTTACTACATGGAGGCCTGGGCAGGGGTCATAGTTGGGGATCGTGCTGTACTTGGGTAGTTGCAGGAGGTGCAGTAGGGTCATCATACTGTGCGTGTGGAGGAATGCACTGTGGGGGATCATACAGTGTTTGTGGGCACTTTTGTTGGCATCACACTTTAGAGGGGCAATGAAAGGGGAATCTAGGGGCTTCAGTAGGAGGAAAATTACTTTGTAAAGGCTGACATATTGTGAGAGATGTACCTATGTGACCCAGCCAAATATTGCTTTTGTTGGGGGGTGCCCAATTAGAACTTCTGCTATGGGGCCCTATGATCTCTATGATGCAGGATGCATTGTCCCTCTGCTGCAGGACTGATTGGCCATAACTTAGGCTGGTTTCAGATTTGCATTTGTGTCTGCATGCGCAGGGCATGCAAACGCAGGGCAAACGCTGCCATACTGATGTGAACGCAGTGGAGATTCTCATCAGTATGGTGCTCGGCCAGTCAATCAGTGATCTCGACGGCGGCCGGGAGGCGAAGATCTGTGGCGGAGATCCTCCACCTCCCAGCCGCCGACGACGAAATTTCAATGTGATCCGCAGCGTTCTCCTGCGCCGCCATGCGGAGGACAGTGCGGATCCATTGAGATCCATGCATTGTTTGTGCACTCGCGGGCACTTGCTGATAAAACAAGCACCTGTGAACGCACAAAAAATGCAACATGTTGCATTTGGAGGGCGGAGGAGGGTGTATAAATTATGCGCAAACATAGGAACGCAGCGTTTGGCTGCGTTCTGTTATGCTTGCGTTCCGAATGCAAATGTGAAACCACCCTTACACACCAGGTCCAGTGCTGCCCCTCGGTACATTCAGGCATCCAGCCATCTTTCTCCTGAGCAGCGGTTGGTCGGTGGTGCTCTTCCCCCTTCCTGCTCCCATATCCTTTGCTCAACCCAATAGGAAGGACCCTGTTATTAATTACATCCCCGTGTGTGGTGCTTGTGATTGGCTAAGCAATTCGGGAGTAAGTGTGGTCTGTTGGATGGAGAAGAAGCGCCATTTTACCAACTTAGTGCAGTGGCGGCTTGTTGATGCTCAGACTGCAGGTCTTTACCTGTGTTGTGTGGAAGGTGCGGCATGGCGACTTGTCTGAATATTCAGTGCCAGGCAGCTGTCCAGAGTTTTGCAGGCGTGTGCCAGAGGTTGGCAATCAGTTCTGCCTGCAGGACCACGGCTCTGCCAGTTGTCATTATGTGTCTAAATGCTTGTGCCATGCTGCCATTGCCATTAATGATCCTTGTTCTGGATTCTTCTGTGTGGTTCTTGTATGTGCGTGTGATGGCGCAGACATCTTTGTGTGGACATCTTTTTTTTCTGTTTCTGTAAACTAAAATGTCCACTATTTTGCTCATTTTTACAGGATAAATATAAATCTGTAGGAACCAGATTTATTCTTATCAATTAAAAATTTTTTCTAGTGGGGGGGGGGGGCGCCGTTTTGCAGTTCACCTCAGGCAGCAGAGAGGCTTGGTTCACCCCTGCTTAGACCATGTCAAATTAACACCAAGCAGATTTGGCTATGTCTATGCCCTGACCATAGTGGACCACTATTCTCGTTTCCTAGTGGTGGTGCCAGTGAAGGATTTAACGGCAAGAACAGCAGCAAAGGCATTCCTGACATTCTTTTGCAGGCCCCATGGTTACCCTGAACAGGTCTTAGCAGATCAAGGTCCAGCCTTTGAAGCAGAGGTGTTCCAAGAATTCTGTACACCGGACAGAACGAACACCGGAATCTGAGACTGTGCAGGGTCACACATCCTGGCAGTCAATACCAGATTCCCAGCCACACTAACCAGAGACACAGCAACGTATAGATTCCAGCAATACTGACACCTGGGAACAGGGTATAAGTAAAGGACTTGAGTTGACTGTCATACCGGTACCTCACAGGATGAGATAGGGCCGGCAGCCAAGCTTAAGCACCAGCCGGAGCCAAACTACAAGCGCAGTAAAGGAGCCAAAGACCCGGCTGGGTGATAATTACCCTAAGTTGCTCTAAAAACTCCTTGGACAGCTTTTACGATCTGCTCCAGTAAAGGACTGAGAAAACTACAAACAGTGAGTCTGCCTTGTACCCCTCGCCCTGTATCTCACACATAGACTATTTACACCTGCCCTGGGGACACTCAGCCCTACCCCAGGAGGGCTTACCATCCATGCTGCCCTAAGTCACCGTCCCGAGCAGGAATATGGCAGCGGTGGTCCCCACTGACCACATACCCCCAGTGGCGTCACAACAAAATCCTTTGTAAATAATCCCTTCCTTTTTGGACTGAGCCCAGGCCACGGGACCGGGTCATGACTACCGTGATTCCCAGAGAGACAGCACCAGCCAGGCCCCGAGTACCCCACAGCCTGGGGCCTCATAGGCACAGTTGATCTTTATTTTTTAACCTTTAAAGCATACTGTCCTCACATAGCTAAAACCTGCTGACTGATTTCCTTTAAAGTGTAACCATTTAAATTTGTATTTAATAATGTAGAGCAATTGATTTTAATAAACTTTCATACATACTTTGCAAGTGAAATCTGGAAGAAAACCATTCAAAAACCTTCTAGAAGATGTCCCCATTAGGCTGTTACTAAACCTGATATGCTGGTTGTCAGAGAACTCAGTCTTCAGCTTCACACACTGAATACGGCCATATAAGAATGAGGGCAGGGCCTATACAGCATTCAAAATACAGCTGATCAGAGACTCGGGTTACCTCAGGCAGGCTGTCAGCACACAGCTCCTGTAAGATCTTTTAATTAGCATCGGCTCTGCTCCATGCAATCAGCCGCTGGCCTCCACACAGCTCCTCAGCTGATAACACAGAGCAGAGCAATGTGAATGGAGAGGGGTCAGATAAGATCACAGGAGCTGTGTGCTGACAGTCTGAGCTCAGCACTGTCTCTGCCTGAGGCAAACAGAGTCTCTGATCAGCTGTAGTGTGAACACTGTTTAGGCCTCACCCCCATTTTATGTCCGTATTCAGTGTGTGGAGTTGAAGACAAATTTCCCTGACAACGAACATATTCATTGGATGCAACCCTGCTTCCCTGAAAGTCAGGGGGATTTATATGGTGCGTTGTGGCAATGGAGGCGGTGATTTGAAAAAATGGCTGTCACGCATGGAAACAAAGTGGATCGTGCTTCTGGGAACCTTAACTCCCAATGGTCTTAATAAGAATGTAACCTTTAGTCCATACCTGTAGTGTATTGTTAGTTTTACCACCTCAGACCTTCTGTTCTAGTCTTTTCTTTTTTCTTAATTATTCTAGTCCTACTTTTGTAGGATTTTAAATTCACACATTACTAAAGCACTTTTCTGATGTCTTGGCCCCTGCTGAAGTCTTCTGCCCAAGGATTGCCTGTCTTTACAATCAAGCAACAAAGGAGACAACATTTACTATGGATGAAGACATTTTTGTCTTTTCTAATGGAGGACTGAACCCTAAATTATATATATATGGCTTATTTCTCTATTTATGTTGTGCTCTGTTGCTGTTTACTAATCACTTTGGCAACCTAACTATCGGCACAGGGCTGCACTAAGGTCGTCCCTCCTTCCGAGGGTGGTGCTGAGTTTTGGCTCCTCCCCTTCCGCCTGGTAACTATGGTGATGCGTCCCATTGCCAGGCATGAGCGTGACGTCAGCAGAACCCTGAAGTGCTGAACACCGCACCCAGGATCTCTGGCGCTATAAAGACGCCGCTGGTGCTCTAGCCTGGTGTCCAGTACTTCCACAAAAATCTCCCTGAGGAAGCTGTGCTACCCTGCTGGCGAAACATATGTAGGGGTCTCCAAATCAGGACCAACTTTTCTTTGAGCTCTGCTCTCCCTCTGTGTTTATTGTATAGGTATGCTGTGACGCCTATTATGATCAATTTCTCCCTCAATCCATGTAACTATCTGAATGTTTTTGTTGGACAAAATATTTGTAATATTGTAGTCTGATGATATATGAGCTGTACTGACCTATGTGAGTTATCTGTGCACTTTATTCACCAGAATTGGCATTCAGTACCTGTAAATACCATACATGAATCTGCCCACAATTTGCTGTATATATAATTAGTACTGGGTTTTTGGAAACTTTTTAACCATAGGGGTGAGTTGCATCTCAGACCCCCTTTGTATCCACTTTTGCTATCACGCATTTTAAAAAATCTAAATAAAAATATTACTTTTTTACTGCAATGTACTCCAGCTTCTTTCTCTTGTTTAAAAAAGTACAATTAGGCAGCTGACAGTGGCAGCTCAGAGCTGTCTGCTTTCATCGGGCTAGACTTAAAAATGATGACATTTTTTTTTTAATTATCTATTTTTTTAACACCCTATGACGGCCGATTGGTTGCCATACACTAATGTGCATGGCAACCAAGCACAATCACCGTCCAGATTGTAGAAATGCAGTCTGACTACAACAGCCAATCAGAGAGGTTCTCACAGAGTGTGAGCGTCTGTGATTGGCTGTTTGTCTGACAGTGCAGTGAATATGCAAGTAGCTTAATAGGCGGCCCTGGAAGTGATTCAGCAGAAGACTGAGCGTCTCCGGGACCAGCAGCAGGAGACTAGTAAGCCTGATCTACGTGTTCTATCTATCTTCTCTAGCTTCTGTCACAGCTGTATGGCAGAACAGTATGCAGACAGTGTACATTATGTCTGCATACCGTTTCCATGCAGTTTGAGCACGTTCTCAGCCATCTCTGCCTTTTTACAGCCCCCCAGACCCCATCGCTATTCGGTTTTAGCGTCTTTTTTCTTTGGTTATACTGCTCTTGCCAATCACAGTAATGCCATTAACAAAGATGAATATGACATTACTATGACTGGCAAGCAATCCCAACATGTTTATTGGCTGAATATCTGTCAGGAAACATGCTTTTCAGCTCACTTGAATATCATGAGTATAATCCAAAAAAGTCACCGAGTCCCGAGTATCGCAAATACCGTACTATTCGTGCGAGTAGCGAACAGTAACGAGTATACTCACTCATCACTACGTATAGTATAGAACATTCTAAATTATATTAGTGTGGCATATACTATATCATATTATAATTACTACTTGTATAGTGTAAGTTATAGGCTACAATTAAAGTAGAATATAAGAATTACTACTATGTAATAATGAATTATAGATGACAAATCTGTCTATTTCTCTATATTTCTACCCTAAATACCCTAAATACACTTTATAGGAATCATACTGTAAAATATGGCACAATATATATTACAGTACACTGTTAATTACATAAGCCTCCAACCCGCAGCATTTTCTAATGCCAGCTGGTATTAGTAGTCCCACTAGCTCTAAGTTTACAATATACATTGCATTACCAGTTATTGATTATTGATTATGTATTGATGACTTAAATACATAAAATTAAATCCCCTCCTACCTGACCGCAGGTAATTTACCACTGAATAGAAAAGAGACAGAAACTTCCAAAACTTTCTCAAACTTTCTGATCAGCGATTGTGATTTGGTCCTTGGCCCTGGACCAGGAGACGGCGCGGAATAACAGCTCTTCATTGATATTATTCATTTTTCTCACTTACAGCCGGTTCTTTTTACGACTTCTTTCACACTCCGTGAAGCGATGGAGAAGTTCTTGTTGCTGCCAAGTTTAGCTGCTCCTGTTACATGATGTTCAGTGGAGCCGGATCACATGCCAGGCTTTTCTCACCAAATCTCCAACAATGCAGTGTTGTGCCCCCGGATAGAGTACACAGTACACGGTGAGGAATGTGCCATCTCCCCCCCCCCCCCACCCCCAAAAAAAAATTATAATACATCAGTCTGCTATCACCAAGGGGCTATATTATAAAGTGACGGTTATTTTTTGGGGGTGTAAGGGATGTGGGTGACATCTCTGCCTGCAATTTGCAAGATATTGTAAAGGTGGATCCCATTTTATTGAAGAAACCAGCATCTCTCCTGTGAACATTAACATTTTAGTCATTCCATTGATATGGGGCCTCATAAACATTGATATGATGAAAAACTGATTGTTCTAAATCCTGTTATTAATAGGGAACTCTGGGGAGACAATTTTTTGTACTGTCCCTGCCCTCCTACATGATGAAGCAGAGCTGTATGCTAAAGTTCTAGGATCTATAGATCACATATAAATCTATAAAATCAAATCTGCTCCTCAGCTCTCACCCCTCCCTCAGGGAACAGAGAAACTCAGCCTCATGCTGCAGCAGTGACAGGAGGTGGGTCAAGAACATGGACCCTGAGGGATCCAGGATACTCTTACATTCTTGCCCCCTCATACTTGTGTATGATTAAGTGGCATGGCCGCCGGCCCCATGGTCACACTACAATCCAACCCTTGATATACGATCCTATGTAATGTATGAACAGGTGTGTTCTCCCTTCAAACAGCAATCATGTCGCCAAGCAGATACATATACATGCTGTGATCTGTTGTTGCACAATAATATGATGGTGCAGAATGTGTGCTTTCATGTATCAGGTAGGAGCAGGGGCAGAGCACTTGCATTGATTTGATTCAGCACTGCCATGGCCTCCCCTCCCCCATATAACTTGATAGCTTCTTGCCCCCTGAAATTTTATCACTATGCATGAATGCATTTCTCTGTCCCCTGAGGGAGGGATGAGAGCTGAGAAGCAGATATGATTTTATTGATTTAGAAGAGATCTATAGATCCTAGAACTGCAGTGTATAGCTCTTCTTCATCCTGTAGGAGGGCATCAGGGCATCATGTAGGAGGGCACTTTTTATCTCCCCGGAGTTCCCCTTTAACTCATGTAAATAGGTGTGAGAATGCAGTGGAACAGAAAATGCAGACTCAGTGGTACAGTGAAATAAGTGGTTGTTTGTTAACTACCGTATGTACCATTCAGAAAGTAAAGATGTAATACATAGTAATAGACAATCAGAAAGTTCTTGAGGCCTTTACTGGTTATCATCTGCCGCTATAGCCCTGACCTATACCCTATAAAATATTAAACCCGGAACCAACGCACTTAAAAGTGCAACAATGATAGGCTGGGGTCAGACTGCCGTTATTTGCAGATTTTAACAGCCTGCGCTTAATACTTAGCAGAATTTCCAGAAGCCCATAGCGTTAAAGCTATGCGCTTCGGGAGAACGCAGCCCTTGGTAACTCGATGTGTACCATTGTTACCAACCACACACAAAGCTCCTTGGACTGTGCTTTAGCTGAGCGCACAGAAAAATGTTGCCTGCAAAATTTCTAAGTATAAGTATTTCTAAGTGTCATAAGTTAAAATCTGCATATAACGGCAGTCTGACCCCAGCCCTTGACTAATCGTTGACTAAGGATTCCCTGATTTTCCTTAGTACAGATAACTGTTATCTGCCTGAATTCTGGATGTAAAAGGCAAAGTGATACAAGGATACATTGCTACTTCTACCATCAAAGTCTGATTAGGATCAACAAGTGACTGTGGTAATCCTTTCTGCCCTCTGATAATGGTTACCGCTCCTGGCCTTAACAGAAGTGTGTTTTGTAACCCTATTAGTCTGCAAGTCTCATATCTCAGGGTGTAAACAGTTTAGTTGATCAAGCCTTCAAGCTTGCCGCTCACTGAATTGAAAGTTTCCATACTATTGATCAGGCCTCTGTGCCTGTCGCTCACTCGATCAAAGAGTTTGGTAGCATGGATCAGACTTTCGTGCTTGTGTGGCACCCTGTACCAGGTAACCACAGACTTCCCTGGGACACTGAAGGGTTTCCCACAGCGAGTAAACCACTTTCACCCAACACTTGTCACCCCAGGCCTGTAGGGGGGGGCCCAACTGGTTGCCTTAAGTCAGTTCCCCCTTTAAGTACAGGTTCTGAGGGCGGAGTCAGACACAGTGTGCAGACGCTAGAAGAGCTGCAGGAGCTCAGAGACTAGTGAGCTGAACTGGTACCGGAGACGTGCTAGGCCCAGACCAGTACACATCAGAGTCAGTGGAAGACCCGCAGAGTAGGGATTGAAGACGGAGGCGAAAAACATGTTACCGGGGGCAGAGGAGTCATACCGGCTCACCCCACCAGAACACCAGTCACTGGAGCCCGAGTCTGAAGGGGACAGAGGAGATAGACCCAGCAGAGAAACCAGCATCCCAAGGAGGCTTAGTGTGGCGCCCCGCAACGAGTGCGTCACAGGAGGGTATTGCATCCCTGACTGAAGATGCAATATTCTCCGTCACAGTGGTGAACAAGTTAAATCCAAAGCCCCATGCACCACATGCAACATTCAGAGGTAGGGGACCAATTGGGTCCTGATGGGAGGAGTGTAAGATGTTGAGTGTGGGGAAAGAGCAGACAGGCAAGTTAGACGGTGGAAGGAACTAGTACAAGAAGGAAGTAAAAACTACAGAGCTAACTGGGAGGGCACCGAGAAGCGGTGACCCAGATGTGAAAGGGGCCAAGTAGCAAAGCAACGGGTCCAAAGACACCCGTGCCCAGTCCCACCGGAGACCGGTTCCGAGGTAGACAGCTGTCCATCACTGTACTACAAACCGGAGTGATAGAGGAGCTTCATAGTAACGCATCACTAAAGCCACCACTTCCGCAGCCGTACCAGAGGGGTACCAGCCATTGGGGTTTAGGACCCTTTGCAGCCGGCTTGAATAACCCGGACCAGGCAATCCACTAGAGAAACCCCAGTATCCTAACCTGGTGCAATAAGCCAGCGACGAGCAACAAAGGGGCAGTTAGTAAAGAAGGAACATTGTGGAGCTTTGGACAGAGACTGTTCATCACTGGGACCACCCGGTCCGTTACCTAAGAACTGTATATCGTGTACTGTGCACAACTTCAGTAAAGACCCGTTGAAGAGGAGCACCGTGTCCGTGCCTTCTTTCAAACCGTTCTAACACAGGCTTTGCTAAACCGACCGAACTGCCGTATTCCACCCTTACAGCTTCTGACTCCGGGGACTCCGCTCGTTCTGTGGGGAGCGTCTTCCATCTAGCTGCCGCACATTCCCCGGAGGTCCAAGCAGCGCCAGTGCAATCACCAGACTCCCACAGGTGGCGTCACGAGACAAACTTTATTCCCAAACTACCCTTCCCTTTACATTGACCACTGGGCCCTTTGAGCCCCAGCACCGAACCGTGACAGTAACAAGTGCATGAGGCCTGAGCACCCGGCTGCGGTGAGTCATTAGCTTCCTGGACACCCGCAGCACCAACAATTGAGAGCCAGAGACCGTGGGGAGAGAGACGGCGGTAACCCTCAGTGCAGCAACCCGGGTGTGGAGAGAGAGAAGTAACGGTCTGGTTAGGTACCATACCTGCCAGACTCAGAACAGGACAGCAGAATAAGGAGGCCTACAACCCTACTCGCTGTGGAGATCCCAAGGTGTTCTCCTTCACTCCAGACGTGTGTTCCTGTAACCGGACATCAGTAAAGGTACCAAAAGACTTTTATGTGTGCGTGTCCCTCTTTCCACCTGCACCACACCGACTGCGCTCCCCTACTTCAACCTTGTGCAGAAACGACTGCCCTATTCCACCATCACAACACTTAGCCCCGGGAACCCCGCTCCTCCTGTAGGGAGCCACTCCATCTTGCTGCTGCCCATCACCCCGGAGGTTCCAGCAGCGCCGGTGCCATCACCGGAATCTACAGGTGGCGTCATGAATAGACATTTTTATTATTTTTCTTTTTCCACATTTTTCATTGACCACCAGGCCCACAGCCTCAGGCACCACTACCCGTGACTCCCAAACTGCACCTGAGATCTGAGTCCCCTGGCCCTGGGTGGGACACTTGCGACTCACTCAATCAAAGGGCTCTGTACTGTTGATCAGCCCTCCGAGCCTGCTGCTCATGTAATTGGACAGTTCCATTAATCAAGGCTCCGTGCTTTTTGCTCACGCGATCGGGTAGTTCTGTTACGATAATTATAACAACCAGAAGTTCTTGTTGTCTAAGAAGGCTCTGCACCCCTCTAGAAATACATAATTGTTAATAATTATAAGCCATTGAAGGTCTCACTTCATATGTAACTTGGTATAAGTCTAGGTGATGAGTTCTGCACTAGCCCTTGGGAGTTTTATATTTTCTTAAGTCACAACAAATCACACGTCTTTGTCCATTTAGCATCTCCCTTCTTGCCATAGAGCTAGTCATCCCCTTTTGGTTCTTAAAGGGTTTTTCCCATGAACAAAGTTAATTTATAAGTTCATTTTAATCAATAGATCTTGGAATAATAATAATTTCCGCAATTGGATTTGATTAAAAAAAATATTCCTGTGTCGAGATAATCTTATATATGTGTCCCTGCTATGTAAAGATTAATTTTTGCTTCTGACCGTGCAGGGAACATGATCTGATCATACCACATCTCCTGGGCGGGGAGGAAGAAAAAGAGTGTCCAGACATTACAACATTGTTGCTGATTCTTTTGTGTGAGGTACAAAATGTTCTTGCCTGTTTGTAAAAAATGTTTTACCTCAAAGAAAGAATTATTTGTGATCCCTGAATGTAATATGTCTGTATACTTTATTTCTTCGTCCTCTGCCCAGGAGATGTGGTATGATCAGAGCGTGTTCCATCCATGGTCAGACACATCCATTACACAGCACATAGCAGTGACACATATATAAGATTATCTCAGCACAGGAGATGTGGTATGATCAGACCATGTCCCTCTAAGGTCAGACACCTCCATTACACAGTACATAGCAGGGACACATATATAAGATTAACTCAGCACAGGAGATGTGGTATTGTCAGACCATATCCCTGTACGGTCAGACACATCCATTACACAGTACATACCAGAGACACATATATAAGATTATCTCAGCACAGGAGACGTGGTATGATCAGCCCATGTCCATGTACGGTCAGACACATCCATTACACAGTATATAGCAGGGACACATATGTAAGATTATCTCAGCACAGGAACATTATTTTTAAACACATCAATTGTGGATCTATTAATTAAAATGAACTTTAAATTACCGTAACCTTGTTCGTGAGAAAACTCCTTTAAGTTGTTTTCTATAGTTCCCAGCCCTATAGTTTCCTGTAATGAAATGGCAGTATTCAATCGTACATGCTTCACTGTGCATTTCTATTTTATGAGCCTCTCACTTCCTTACATTCCTCCTCTCTTTAAACTCAACAGCCCTCGAGTGAGAAAGAGATCCCTCTAAGGGGCCCGTTACACGGTGCCACCTCGCCGCCGTTGTCAGCAGGGAATCACGGGTGCCCGCATCCCCGCCATCTCCGGTGAGATGTCACACGTGTCAACTCGCTGGCGTACTCGCCGGCAAGTAGCGTCATCGACCGCTCGCTGGGATGCCCTGGAACCCGGCGACTGGTAACCCGCAATGTTAAACATTGCGGGTCGCCGTGTTACACAGGGCGATCATGCCTGATCGCCCTGTTCAGATCTCCAGGTTTCACAACACTGCTGTGAAACCTGGCGATCATTCTGAGGCAATATTTCACCTCATTATCGCCACGGCACACTAGGCGACGCACTGGCGATGTCAGCGGCGATAGGCCACGCCCCTGCATCGCCGGCGATGTCACCTAGTGTGATGGTACCCTAAGACTCTAAATGCTTTAGTGGGGTGGTTCAAGAGTTGCCAGTATCCAATCACACTCCTGTTTCTCCTAAATTGTGTATTGCCAGATACAGTCATCTTCTGCATACCTCGTAGGCGGAACACCAGCACTTATTGAGCACTTGGGCCTTCCGATACTTCCCCTGTGGGCTCAACCTCTGATCTATTCTCTGATCAAGTTTGGGCTGGTAGTGTTTCTTCCCTTTGTATAGTAGGCACTACCCACCCCTCATCTTCATCACCTACAAGCATTGTTGGTGCAGAGTTCTTCTGTTCTTTGTAGTGTCTCACTCTTCCTCAGGTCAAACCTCATGTACTGGTTTATTGGGGTGCACTCCTCTTGTTATCCAATGGGAAATAGCCCCCCACTTATAGTCCAGTTTGCCCCTAGGACACTTGGTCTAACACTTGATCCCCCTGTTGCAGTGGTCCTCCTGCACTAGTCACTCCAGGGCATCTCACCTCCTGGATCATCTACCTGACCAGACACTTCAGAATCTATAACCAATAATCAATCTCTGCATTTCTAAACCCGGTATAAGAATTTTCCTCGAGAACGACTTCTAGCTCATTAATTTCACGGCCATTACAGCACAGTGTAGGGGATGTAGCTTGTTGTGACATGAACCCCCTTATAGAGCCACCCCAGTTCTGGTAAAACTCAGGCCATTTCATCTTCCAGTTGTCTTCCAAAGTCCTCAGGATATGTAGCAATGCTGTGTTAAAACCTCATTTTCCTGAGAGTTATAGCGCATTGTTCTGGACTTCTCAAGATTGTAGAGAAGTGCAGAGGTATTTATCAGGCAAAAACACCCTACTATGGTTGCATACCTTTTTTTTGCCCGATCCGTCTTAAAGTTGAAACTTATTATAGGACACGCCTAATGTTGAGAGTGGCTCTGGGCACGCTCAGTGTGAAAGCCGGATCCAGCCTGGCTTCACTGAAGACCATTCTGTTTTTGGTCGCAGTTCACCACATCTGGTGACATAATTCTTTTTAACGAGCCGCAAAATCGCAACAGGGAGGAGGTCAGAAGCACACATTTGTAAGGATCTGGCGTAAACCTGATGCCACTGCATGTGCCTGCATCCCCATTCTAAGGCTAGGGTCACATCTGCGGTTGGGGTTGCAGATCCTGATCCGGTTTTGAGCATTAAAGATGCTCAAAACTCCCTCCGGATCCGCAGCCCATAGGCTTCAATAGAAAAACCAGTTTGCTCTATTGGCATCCGGTTTTGCAGCCTGCGGGAGAAATCATGCAGGCTGCATTTTTCAGAGCAGTTGCAAAACCGGATGCGATCTTTTTAACATGGACGCCTATGAGAGTGGATCCAGTTTTTACTGCAAAAACCCACATTCCAAAACCTGATGCGTTAATGCATCCAGAGGCGGAATGAGTGTTGCAATTTTACTACCAAAAGATAGTATGAAGGCACACGGTAAAACCGCATCCGATAATGGATGTGGTTACCGCATTGTGCCTTTTAAGTGTGACCCTAGCCTTAGTCAATGCACACAGGCCTCATCAGGTGCCATCAGGTTTTGAGCAGATTACAACGCTGTACAAAAGTGTGAAACAACCCTAACAACTGGAAGTCCTGAGAAAAAAATTCAAAACAGGCATCCGATATAGCTGAACTTCATATGGATGGAATATAAAAATGCTTATACATTTATCAATAGAACAGACAGAATTATAAAACAATCGCTTCAAAGTTAGTCACCGACCAACCATAAATGACAGTCACCTGTATAATATTGTGAAGTTTCATTTTTCCACCAGAACTGCGCTGACCCATCGAGGTATGGACTCCACTAGACTTCGGCGGCCGTCCGGGTGGCATCTTAAACTTTCAGAGCTGTTCTGTCCTGTTGTGATGTGTGGCTATAAACAGGCGAGTATGCAGGGGCACAGTAAATGCAGACTCAGTGATACAGTTAAACAAGGATGTTATTTATTAACTATATACATTTCAATTAGTCAAAATACATTATCTAGTAAATGGCAAATCATAAGTAACATATGATAAATTGCTACACAATACATGAATGTGTTTACTTTAGCAGTGCTGGTCTGTCCTCAATTCTATCCCTAAGGCCCTAACCACTGCCCTATAAAATAACAAACATGGTATTACTTCAATTAAAAGTGATAGGCTTCTCATCTACTACAGATGACATGACTTTCCACAATTCTACCATTCTTTTCGTGTATTCAAAAACTGGCTTTTACAACATAATCTAAATCACAAACTCCACATCAATATTTAGGAACGATACACTGGTTTACCATTTCGATAAGGGGCTTTACTCAGCCCCTCAGTCTGTCGATAGCGGTTAGCCCAAATCCCTTCTGTACCGTTGTGAAGGTGTCCTTGTATGCTGCTCACATGATCGTGAAGTTCTGTGACATAATCTAGGCCTCCTGTCCTGCAGTTCACCCGATTGGGTAATTTGGCCTCTCGGCCTCCTGTTCACACTCCCGCTAGGCACACAAGTCATGCGCTGTAGGTGGCTAGTGCCTCCTTGCACCATCAACCTGGACTGGCTGCCTCTGATTCCTAGAGCACAACTCAGTCCCTTCCGTACCATTGATAAGGCATCCGTACCTGCTGGTCACATGATCGTGACGTTCTGTACCATTATCTAGGCTTTCTGGGATTCACCGCACCCAGTTGGTGTCTTTTCCTTTAATTAGGCCTCCTGAGCTTCAGCTCTTCAACCTTTAACGGAATGTTACCAGTAAGCAATAAATCATTTAAAGGGAATCTGTCAGCCTGTTTAGACCCCCTAGCCTATCACTACCTGTCCCTGCAACGTCCTACTACATCCCTAACCAGTGGCGTAACTTTAGGCCCATGGGCCCTCGTGCGAAACTCCAATGGGGTCCCAAATTATTGCAAATCTTTAATAGTATTAGTCTTTTTCTATATGCCAAAGGGACTTTTGGGGCCCCCTAGGCTGCAGGGCCCGGGTGCGATTGCAGCCCCTGCACCTATTGTAGTTACGCCCCTGTCCCTAACCCTCCCTGTCTGATCTACAGTAATTGTGTATTATAATGGTTGTGAAAAAATACTTTGTTACTTACATGTCCATATGCTAATTCGTCTTCTTGACTACTGTATGGTGTCATAGTGAGCGGACTCTCCACATCCATTTTGAGGGGGCACACTGCACAGAACCACCAGCGACGCTGCATGTTGCTGCTGTTATCCAGGCCTGGGTCCTCCTCCTCCACCACATTGGTGTTGCTGCTCCACCCCTCCCATAATTCCTCACAAGGCCACCTGAGAGTCTGCCCCCATCATGACATCACACCGGTTGTAACTGCACATGTGTTCGCCCTGTTGTACATCTCGTCCGGTTTTATGTATGACAGGGATAACAAACATGTCAGCAGCATAAGTCTTGAGGCTGCCCCAGAGCCAGCCCCCATTGTCACCCCTGTACCCTCCAAATAAAGGATTCCACCGCCGCATGAGAGCACCCCCAGTGCCGTAGAGCACGTCCTTTATGTGACGTCACTGCCCTCCCAATGCAATAGTATCAGGCATCCATCTAGTTGTTAATGTTTGCCAAATGGCAGAATAATAAAAGGAAGAGAATCATTTAGAAATTCTCTGTTACTTTCTGCAAAGTCACAAGTTTACATACATTTCATTAGTATTTGGTACCATTGCCTTTGAACTGTATGACTTGGGTTAAGCGTTTTGGATATTCTTCCACAATGTTCTCACAATAGTTGGTAGCAATTTGGGCCCATTCCTCCTGACAGAGCTGGTGTAACTGAGCCATGTTTGTAGGTCGCTTTGCTCTCATCTGCATTTTCAGCTTTGCCCATAAAGTTTCTATAGTATTGAGATCAGGGTTTTGTGATGGCAACTCCGAAATATTGACTTTGGTATCCTTAAGCCACTATGTAACCAGTGTGTTTCAGCTCATTGTACATTTGGAAGGCTTATTTCTGCCCAAGCTTTAACTTCCTGGTGTCACGGGTGGCACGGATGACAGGGTAGAGGCCACGCGCAGACGGTCCCAGCGGTTGGCCAATCGGCCATAAGAGTTGAGGACGGTCCGTCTTTCAGGGGCATTTACCTTCTGTGTAGATGAAGAGAAGGTATGATAAGATCTCCCTATCATGGGGAGACGGCTGGGAAGGTCTTGTGCTCGGTCTGGTTTCTACACCAGTATCCTGGGTCTCTAGGACCCAGCAGGTTCTTCCCACCTTTATAAGGAGTTTCATTGCCCTCCCTCAGTGCAGGTGATATTTCCTTGTGCACTCATTATACTTGCTCCAGCAGAAGCAGAGGTGGTGGAGGTTGCTGTGATCTGCTGCAAGATAAGTGTTTTCTTTCCCCATTGTCTGTTATTTCCTTGTGTTGTCTTTAGTTGTTAGTGGAGGGGTCTAGTGAACCTCTCCATCTGATCCTTAGCTAAGGTAGTGCTAGGATCAGAGAGGGACGAGGTTCGTGGTCGGCGACAGTTGAGGAAACTGTATAGGGACGTTAGGGCAGACAGGGTCAGCCCCAGTAAGACCAGGGGTCACCCTCTCCTTCTTGTGCCCATAGTTTTAGGGACTCCTTATTCCCCCCCCCCGTCTTGGTCCTACGCTGAGTGCCTCTCCCGCCCCCAGCGTGACATTATCACCTGCCAATACTGTAATTGAAGGACAGGGGAGGAACCGATTTTTCTTCCTGTCCTTATGGATCCTGTGTCTGCTTTGGCCCAGCAGCTGCAGTCCCTGTCTTTGGAGGTTGCGGACCTTCGGTCGGCTTTACAGGGCCCGCAACCGCAAAATGGTGTCTTGGGGAATCAAGCATTGGGTCAGGCCAGACCTGAACCTAAGGTTGCCCTCCCTGACAGGTTTTCAGGAGGTAGAGATAAGTTTACTGTGTTCAAAGAGGCCTGTAAATTATATTTTAGGCTTAGGCCCTATTCCACTGGTGATGAGCAGCAGCGTGTAGGAATTATTATGTCGCTACTGCAGGGAGACCCCCAGTCCTGGGCTTTCTCTCTGCCACAGGACTCTACTTGTCTCCGCTCTGTGGATGAATTTTTTGACGCCCTGGGCCTCATATATGATGACCCTGACCGTGTCTCTTTGGCTGAATCCAGGTTGCGCCATCTCCGCCAGGGGACTCGGTCGGCGGAATCATATTGTTCTGAGTTCCGCAGGTGGGCTACGGACACGAAGTGGAACGATCCGGCGCTCCGGAGTCACTTTTGTCAGGGTCTTTCGGAGAGGCTGAAGGATGCTCTGGCGGTTTATGAGACCCCTCCGTCCCTGGAGGCGGCTATGTCGTTAGCTATTCGTATGGATAGACGCCTCCAGGAGCGGAGGGGTAGACCTCCTGTTACTGGGAGCCATTCTCGTGGTGATTCCTGGTCACCGGGAGGTCACGCGGAGGGTGAGTCGTTCCTCCCGAGTGCGGAGGAACCTATGCAGCTGGGAGGAGCGGCGGCCTCGAGGTTCTCCTCCGGTACCTCCCGGGGCAAGGGGAAGGGGGTCTGTTTTTTCTGTGGGAAAGGGGACCATTTTATTGGGGCCTGTCCCTACACCCCTAAACGGACTGGGGGGCCTGGACCTTCTGTGACTATGGGGGGTGTGGAGGTGGTCGAGCGGGAGGTGTGTGTATCCTCCATTTGTACTTCCCGTTTCCTCCTAAGTGCGGAGGTGGCGCTGGAGGGCACAATGGAGGGTATTTCTGTGTTTGTGGATAGTGGTGCGGGGTCAGCATGGTGGATGCTCGTTTTGTAGACGCTCATGGGCTTAACTGCTGTTTATTGTCTCGCCCCATCCGTATCTATGCCATCGACTCGGCACCTCTTGCTCAAGGTAGTCTCACACATATTGTACATGACATTAAGTTGACGGTTGGATCCCAGCATCAAGAGACGATATCTTGCTATGTTCTAGACGGTCTCCCCGCTCCCATTGTCCTGGGCTTGCCATGGTTGATTAAACATAATCCCGTAGTGGATTGGCAGTCCCGGGACATTGTGGAATGGAGTGATTTTTGTTCTGAGAATTGTTTGGTTACCTCGTTTTCGGTGGTGTCTGCTGTATCTCTGCCCCCGTTCCTATCAGAGTATGAGGATGTGTTCTCAGAGAAGGGGTGCCAAGACCTGCCCCCCCATCGGGCATATGATTGCCCAATCAACCTCGTTCCCGGAGTTAAACTGCCCAAGGCTAGGATGTTTGCTATATCGGGTCCGGAAAGACAGGCGATGAAGGATTTCATTTCCGAGAGTCTGCAGACGGGTCACATCAGGCCCTCAACCTCGCCGGTTGCGGCTGGTTTCTTTTTTGTTAAGAAAAAAGATGGGGGCCTCCGTCCTTGCTTGGATTTCCGGGAGTTGAATCGGATTACTGTCCGTGATCCGTACCCCCTCCCTCTGATTCCTGATTTATTCAGTCAGGTAGTGGGTGCTAAATGGTTCTCCAAGTTGGATTTGAGGGGGGCCTACAACCTGATTAGGGTCAGGGAGGGGGATGAATGGAAGACGGCATTTAATACCCGGACGGCCATTTTGAAAGTCTCGTAATGCCGTTCGGGCTCACTAACGCCCCTGCGGTTTTCCAACACTTTGTCAATGACATATTCCATCATTTGGTGGGTAGATTTGTGGTTGTTTACTTAGATGATATCTTGATCTATTCCCCCGATTTGGAGACGCATCAGTCCCATGTCAAGCAGGTGTTACAGGTCTTACGGGACAATAAGCTGTATGCTAAACTCGAGAAATGTGTCTTCGCCGTTCAGGAGGTACGGTTTTTGGGGTACCTCCTGTCGCCGTTGGGTTTTCGGATGGATCCGGAAAAAGTCCGGGCGGTGCTGGACTGGGAACTACCGGACAATCTACGGGCATTGCAGCGTTTTTTGGGGTTTACCAACTTTTACCGTAAATTTATTAGGAACTATTCGGTGCTGGTGACGCCTCTTACGGACATGACTAGGAAGGGGACGGATTTTTCCGAGTGGTCGGAGTCTGCTCGCCGGGCTTTCTCCTCCCTAAAGCGTTGTTTTGTTTCCGCGCCTATTCTCCGTCAGCCCGATCTTTCTCAGCCCTTTGTAGTGGAGGTGGATGCGTCTGAGGTGGGGGTGGGGGCTGTATTGTCGCAAGGCCCTTCACCTGGGAGATGGGTGCCCTGCGCGTTCTTCTCCAAGAAGTTGTCGTCGGCCGAGAGGAATTATGATGTTGGTAATAGGGAGCTGTTGGCTATTAAATTGGCTTTTGAGGAATGGCGTCACTGGTTGGAGGGGGCTGTCCATCCCATCACGGTTATTACCGACCACAAGAACCTGTCTTACCTTGAGTCCGCCAAGCGTCTCAATCCCCGGCAGGCTCGGTGGTCCTTGTTTTTCACGAGATTTAATTTTACCGTCACTTACCGTCCGGGGGTTGAGAACGTGAAGGCTGATGCGTTGTCGCGTAGTTTCCCGGGTGGTAGTGCTCATGAAAGTCCCGTTCCCATCTTACAGGAGGGGGTGGTTGTTTCTGCTCTTTGCCCTGATCTGGAGGGGGAGGTGTTGAAGGTCCAGGGGGGCGCCCCTGCCTCCTGTCCTTCTGGGAGACTTTTTGTGCCATCATCTTTGCGTCTCAGGGTGCTGTCAGAGCATCACGACTCCGTATTGGCAGGGCATCCCGGCAGTAGGGCCACCTTCGATCTTTTATCTCGCCGCTTTTGGTGGCCGGGGTTGAGGAAGGACGTAGCGGAATTCGTGTCTGCCTGTAGTGTGTGTGCACGGGCTAAGGTTCCGCATACCCGTCCGGCTGGTTCTCTCTTGCCATTGTCTATTCCTGAGAGGCCATGGACGCATGTGTCAATGGATTTTATCACCGATCTCCCGGCGTCGGCAGGCAAGACGGTAGTGCTGGTAGTGGTTGATAGATTCAGTAAGATGGTTCGCTTTGTGGCACTGCCCGCACTTCCTAATGCTCGGACACTGGCACAGGTGTTTGTAAGTGAGATTGTGAAGCTTCATGGAGTTCCCTCCGAGGTGGTTTCTGATCGTGGTACTCAGTTTGTCTCCAAGTTTTGGAAGGCTTTTTGTGCCCGTTTAGGAATTGCTTTGTCCTTCTCTTCTGCTTTTCATCCTCAGTCTAATGGGCAGACTGAACGTATGAATCAGAATTTGGAGACTTATCTGAGGTGTTTTGTCTCTGACAATCAGGAGACTTGGGCGAGTTATCTGCCCTTGGCCGAATTTGCCCTTAATAATCGTCTTCAGGAGTCCACTGGCAAGTCACCGTTCTTCGGTGCATATGGGTTTCATCCTCAGTTTGGTACTTTTAGTGGTACTAGTCCTTCCGGAGTTCCTGAGGAGGACCGATTTACCTCATCCCTTTCCTCGGTTTGGCGGGGGGTACAGAGCAGCTTGAAGCTCGTAGGCGACAGGTACAAACGTATGGCTGACAAGAAGCGTGCGCCAGGTCCGGACCTGTGTGTGAATGACTACGTGTGGTTGTCTACCAAGAATGTGAAGTTGAAGGTGCCCTCTTGGAAGTTGGGGCCCAGGTTTATTGGACCTTATCAGATAACCGCCGTTATCAATCCCGTGGCGTTTCGTCTTGCGTTACCTCCCGCTCTTAAAATCCACAATGTATTTCATAGGTCGCTCCTCAAACCGTATGTGCCGTCGTCTAACCCGTCTCCTTTGCCCCCGGAGCCCATCTGCGTGGCGGGGAATTTGGAATTTGAGATCTCAAAGGTGGTTGATTCTCGCAGGGTGCGCCGTTCTCTTCAGTATTTGGTGCACTGGAGGGGATACGGTCCTGAGGAGCGGATGTGGGTACCAGCGTCGGAAGTCTCCGCCGCTAGGCTGGTCCGCGCTTTTCACCGTTCCCATCCGGATAAGCCTGGTCCTGAGTGTCCGGGGGCCACTCGTGGACGGGGGGGTACTGTCACGGGTGGCACGGATGACAGGGTAGAGGCCACGCGCAGACGGTCCCAGCGGTTGGCCAATCGGCCATAAGAGTTGAGGACGGTCCGTCTTTCAGGGGCATTTACCTTCTGTGTAGATGAAGAGAAGGTATGATAAGATCTCCCTATCATGGGGAGACGGCTGGGAAGGTCTTGTGCTCGGTCTGGTTTCTACACCAGTATCCTGGGTCTCTAGGACCCAGCAGGTTCTTCCCACCTTTATAAGGAGTTTCATTGCCCTCCCTCAGTGCAGGTGATATTTCCTTGTGCACTCATTATACTTGCTCCAGCAGAAGCAGAGGTGGTGGAGGTTGCTGTGATCTGCTGCAAGATAAGTGTTTTCTTTCCCCATTGTCTGTTATTTCCTTGTGTTGTCTTTAGTTGTTAGTGGAGGGGTCTAGTGAACCTCTCCATCTGATCCTTAGCTAAGGTAGTGCTAGGATCAGAGAGGGACGAGGTTCGTGGTCGGCGACAGTTGAGGAAACTGTATAGGGACGTTAGGGCAGACAGGGTCAGCCCCAGTAAGACCAGGGGTCACCCTCTCCTTCTTGTGCCCATAGTTTTAGGGACTCCTTATTCCCCCCCCCGTCTTGGTCCTACGCTGAGTGCCTCTCCCGCCCCCAGCGTGACACCTGGCTGATGTCTTGAGATGTTGCTTCAGTTTCGCCACATAATCGTCTTTCCTCATGATGCCATCTATTTTGTGAAGTTCACCAGTCCCTCCTGCAGCAAAATAACCCACAACATGATGCTGCTATTCCCATGTTTCATAGTTGTGATAGGCTGGGGTCACATTTGGAATTGCAATTGCGGTTACCGCATCCAGATTTGGATGCGGTAACCGCAATTTCCATCACACACATTTTGCTGGCAAAATGTGTGTAGTAAGCCGCAATGCGGTAACTGCATTGCTCAGGATGTGTAATCTTGAGCAATGCGGTTACCGTATAGTTTGTTCATCCCTGCTGCCTCAGCGCACTCCCATAGATCTAATGTAAATGCCTACACGACCTTAGACAGCGGCACATACTATACGTACATTACGTATAGTATGTGCGCAGCTGACAGAGGAGCCGTGGATTCATTGATAAAATTCTACAGAGCTAGAAATAGCCGGCTTACTGTAAATCAGTTATTAACAAATGACATGCCCACAGGAGTGTCTCCAGAGCTGACTACAACTCCTCAGCTGTGTGACTCACATTTCCCAGACATTTTAACGTAAACACCGCCTGATGGTATTGACCCCTGTTGCCAACATAGTAAGGAGGTGTGCTGGGTTCCCTCTGCGCAGTTTGAAAGCGGGTCACATTACCAGGCAGGCTTTGGGTGCAGGTGGAGGTCCTAGAAGAGGTGGAGGAGGCAGAAGCAGTGGAGGAACTTCTAGATACAGAGGTTTGACACACAAGACTTGGCAAGACTTGTACAGCAGCCCCTTTTCCTGCTGTCACCATAGTCACCCAGTGCCCAGTCAGCGTCATGTCCATGCTTACTTGTCCAGGTGTCTGTGGTGAAATGCACCCTGTCACACACAGTGTTTCTCAAGGAAGTGGTGATGTTGTGTACAACATCATGGTGTAGCCCAGGCACAGCTTTCTTCGAGAACTAGTGGCGACTGGGCATCTGGTACAGAGGCACTATGACAGCCATAAGGTCTTGAAAATCCTCTGTATCCACCAGCTGGAAAGGCAGCATTTTCGTAGCCAACAGCTTGCAGATGGTGACATTCAACCTCTTAGCTTTGGCATGGGTAGGAGGAAATGGTATTTTACTTGTCCACGTCTAAGTGACCGAGGGCTGGCTGCTGTGCTGAGACAGGGTTGAGTAAGGGTGTCCCAGACAAACTGCTGGACTGTCATGGAGGTACAGGCGGACATATTATTTTGCATTCATAAAAACGTGGTGCTCTCGATGTCTGACAGCGCTCAAAACCAGCAGGTGTTTCCACTTCCAAAACAGCTGACGACTAGAGATGAGCAAGTACTAAAATGCTGGGGTGCTCGAAGCTCGGGCCGAGCATCCTAAGATACTTGTGTACTCGGCCCGAGCACCAAGCCCAATGTTACCCTATGGGAGACCTGAGTATTTTTCTTGCATGACCCCCAGCAGCATGGATAAACCCTAAAAATGTCACAAAAGTATTAGAACAGTGCTCAAATGACATGGGAACAGCATGGGGAAGACCCCTGTAAGCATTTCAGACCCCAAGGTCACTGCTGTGAACAATGTTGTCAGAGTATCACGCCACTTTTACGGACTGTCAAGAAAACGTTGCAAAATGACACCAAAATGGATTTTCCTGGAGAAAATATTAAGGGCTCATACCCACTTGTGAGACAGAGTTGGTGTTTGTTAGTTTTTTGGATTACATGAAAACATTTTTTTTTTTTAAATTGTGTGGCACTCCGATGCCCCTAGGAAGAGACGAACATGAGGGCCTCTTTAAATAATGTGCCCATTTTAACCCGTAGACGACAGCCTAACGTCTACAGACGTCCAAAAAAAAGGGTACTAAAGCCCAGCCATACGTCTGTAGACGTATGGCTAGAAAATGCCCTGTAGCACAGCCCCTGTAGCTAATATCTCTAGGGTGTCAGCGTACCGATTGTAGCTGAGACCCTAGAGATTAGTAATTAGCTAGTTTTTTACCGGCACCTGTAATGTGATGGCCGGTAAACACCGTTTACCGATCATCACATTGCACAAAGTGAAAGTGCCGGGAAAAATGCTTTCACTTTGATCCGACATGAAAACACATGTCGGAACAAAGTGAAAGCATTAACCCCCTAGCCCACCAAGACCCCCAGTACTGGGGATCATCATCCCCCCCCACCCCACCCCCTAACCATCTGAAAATGGCGGCGGCCGGCGCCAAACCCGCCGCCTCCGCTGCATCTCTATGCGATCTGTCAGATCGCATATAGATGCCGCCATTCCTGGGGGGCCACTGGTCCCCTCAGTGGCCCCCCAATGCCATCCCCCCTCACCCCTGGTCTCACCCCTGATCACCCCCTGCTCCCTGCGCGGCTCCCCAGCTCCCCCTCTTCCCTGCGCGGCTCCCTGAGTCCCCAGCTCCCCCTCCTCCCTGCGCGGCTCCCCTCCGGTCATCAGAGCCCCCCCTCCTTCCCCAGGTCTTCCCCATGCTGTCCCCTCGATCCCAGACCCCCCCCCCTCCGATCTGCAGCCCCCCCGGTTCGCTCCGCTCTTCCCCCGGGCCCTCTTCCCTGCTCCTCTCATACTTACCCGTCCTGCAGCGTCGCCGGCCGTCTTCTCTCTGCCTCTGTCCCGGCGCCGCTGCTCTGTGTGCGCCGGAACAGAGGCAGAGTTAACCCATCAACGACCACACAGGGGTCTTCTGCAGTTAACCCCCTGTGTGGTCACAACGGGTTATCTGCAGATCATTATCCCTGTGTGGTCACAAGGGGTTACTGGATCTGCAGGTAACCCCTTGTGACCACACAGGGATGATGACCTGCAGTTAACCCCTTGTGTGGTCACAACGGGTTAACTGCAGGTCATCATCCCTGTGTGGTCACAAGGGGTTACCGGATCTGCAGTTAACCCCTTGTGACCACACAGGGATGATGACCTGCAGTTAACTCCTTGTGACCACACAAGGGGTTAACTTCAGATCATCATCTGAATGAGAATCGTCGCGGGACCTCCCACTGGACTACGTCGGACCTTCCCAATGGACTACGTCGGACCATCCCACTGGACTACGTCGGACTTCACTGTAATAAAGATGGGGTCTAAATATGTGTTTGTGTTTTTTTTCCAATAAAAATATTTTTCTCTGTGTTGTGTTTTCTTTACAATCTATTAGAGATTCCTAATGGTCCGGTCTAATATTGGCCAGACGTTATGAATCTCGGGCTTAGTGCCAGCTGCCAAAAAGCTGGCATTAACCCCTTATTACCCAGTCTGCCACCGCTACACGGCAGCTGGAAGAGCTGGATACAGCGCCAGAAAATGGCGCTTCTATGAATGCGCCATTTTCTGGGGCGGCTGCGGGCTGCAATTCGCAGTGGGGGGGGGCCCAGAAAGCTTGGGCCTCCCTACGCTGAGGATTCCAGCCCCCAGCTGCCTAGTTGTACCTGGCTGGCCCAAAAATATGGCGAAGCCCACGCCATTTTTTTAAAAAAATTATTTCATGAAATATAAAAAAAAAAAGGAGCTTCCCTATATTTTTGGTTTCCAGCTAGGTAAAACTAGGCAGAAGGGGTTCGTGGCAGCCCGTAGCTGCCTGTTGTACCTGGCTGGACCAAAAATATGGCGAAGCCCTACGTCATTTTTTTTTAAATTTAATAAAGTAATACTAAAAAAAAATGCAGGGGAGGAGACAACCAGGACACGGTGTGTCCGTATCTTGTGCACATGCTCTAAGGGCCCTTTCACATCAGCGTTTTTTTAAATTTGCGGCAGATGCGGTGAAAAAACCGCATCTGCCGCAATTACCGCATACCGGCTGCACTTGCGGCGCGGTTGCGGTAAACGCCATGCAAAGTATAGGCGTACTTGCGACAAGTGCGGTTTTACACTTGCGGCAGGTGCGGCCGCGAAAAAAAACCGCGGTCAGCCTCGGTTTTTTTCGCGGCCGCACCTGCCGCAAGTGCAAAACCGCACTTGCCGCACCTGCCGCAAGTACGCCTATACTTTGCATGGCGTTTACCGCAACCGCGCCGCAAGTGCAGCCGGTATGCGGTAATTGCGGCAGATGCGTTTTTTTCACCGCATCTGCCGCAAATTTCAAAAACGCTGATGTGAAAGGGCCCTAAAAGTGAGAAATTGTGTGAAAAAAAGAAAATGTTCATAATGACATTATTAAATTCTGTGAAGTAGCTGTAGATTCCAAATGCTCACTATACCCCTAGATAGAATCCTTGAGGTGTCTAGTTTCCAAAATGGGGTGACTTGTGCAGGAGCTCCAATGTTTAGGCACATAGGGGCTCCCCATATGCGACATGGTGTCCGCTAACTATTAGAGCTAATTTTCCATTCAATTTGTTAGCGGACACCATGTCGCATATGGAGAGCCCCTGTGTGCCTAAACATTGGAGCTCCCCAACAAGTGACCCCATTTTGGAAACTAGACCCCCCAAGGAAAAAATCTAGATGCATAGTGAGCACTTTCAACCCCCAAGTGCTTCACAAATTAGTCTGTAAAAAGGAAAAAAAAGAAGATTTTTGTGAAAAAAAGTACTTTTTCATTTTTACGGATCAGTTTGTGAAGCACCTGGGGGTTCAAAGTGCTCTCTATGCATCTAAATACGTTCCTTCGGGTGTCTAGTTTCCAAAATGAGGTCACTTGTGGGGGAGCTCCAATACTTAGGCACATAGGAGCTCTCCATACATGACATGGTGTCCACTAGCAATTGGAATTGTAAGTGGATACCATGTCGTGTATGGCGAGCCCCTGTGTGCCTAAACATTAGAACTCCCCCACAAGTGACCCAATTTTGGAAACTAGACACCCCAAGGAATTTATATAGATGCATAGTGAGCACTTTGAACCCTCAGGTACTTCACAAATGGATCCATAAAAATGAAAAAGTACTTTCTTTTCCACAAAAATTTTCTTTTTTCATTTTTACGGATTCATTTGTGAAGCACCTGGGGGTTCAAAGTGCTCACCACCCATCTAGATAAGTTCCTTGGGGGGTCTAGTTTTCAAAATGGGGTCATTTGTGGGGAGCTCCAATGTTTAGGCACACAGGGGCTCTCCATACGCAACATGGTGTCTGCTAGCAATTGGAGCTAATTTTCCATTCAAATTGTTAGCGGACACCATGTTGCATACGGAGAGCCCCTGTGTGCCTAAACATTGGAGCTCCCCCACAAGTGACCCCATTTTGGAAACTAGACACCCCAAGGAATTTATATAGATGCATAGTGAGCACTTTGAACCCTCAGGTACTTCACAAATGGATCCATAAAAATGAAAAAGTACTTTCTTTTCCACAAAAATTTTCTTTTTTCATTTTTACGGATTCATTTGTGAAGCACCTGGGGGTTCAAAGTGCTCACCACCCATCTAGATAAGTTCCTTGGGGGGTCTAGTTTTCAAAATGGGGTCACTTGTGGGGGAGCTCCAATGTTTAGGCACACAGGGGCTCTCCATACGCAACATGGTGTCCGCTAGCAATTGGAGCTAATTTTCCATTCAAATTGTTAGCGGACACCATGTTGCATACGGAGAGCCCCTGTGTGCCTAAACATTGGAGCTCCCCCACAAGTGACCCCATTTTGGAAACTAGACACCCCAAGGAATTTATATAGATGCATAGTGAGCACTTTGAACCCTCAGGTACTTCACAAATGGATCCATAAAAATGAAAAAGTACTTTCTTTTCCACAAAAATTTTCTTTTTTCATTTTTACGGATTCATTTGTGAAGCACCTGGGGGTTCAAAGTGCTCACCACCCATCTAGATAAGTTCCTTGGGGGGTCTAGTTTTCAAAATGGGGTCACTTATGGGGGAGCTCCAATGTTTAGGCACACAGGGGCTCTCCATACGCAACATGGTGTCTGCTAGCAATTGGAGCTAATTTTCCATTCAAATTGTTAGCGGACACCATGTTGCATACGGAGAGCCCCTGTGTGCCTAAACATTGGAGCTCCCCCACAAGTGACCCCATTTTGGAAACTAGACACCCCAAGGAATTTATATAGATGCATAGTGAGCACTTTGAACCCTCAGGTACTTCACAAATGGATCCATAAAAATGAAAAAGTACTTTCTTTTCCACAAAAATTTTCTTTTTTCATTTTTACGGATTCATTTGTGAAGCACCTGGGGGTTCAAAGTGCTCACCACCCATCTAGATAAGTTCCTTGGGGGGTCTAGTTTTCAAAATGGGGTCACTTGTGGGGGAGCTCCAATGTTTAGGCACACAGGGGCTCTCCATACGCAACATGGTGTCCGCTAGCAATTGGAGCTAATTTTCCATTCAAATTGTTAGCGGACACCATGTTGCATACGGAGAGCCCCTGTGTGCCTAAACATTGGAGCTCCCCCACAAGTGACCCCATTTTGGAAACTAGACACCCCAAGGAATTTATATAGATGCATAGTGAGCACTTTGAACCCTCAGGTACTTCACAAATGGATCCATAAAAATGAAAAAGTACTTTCTTTTCCACAAAAATTTTCTTTTTTCATTTTTACGGATTCATTTGTGAAGCACCTGGGGGTTCAAAGTGCTCACCACCCATCTAGATAAGTTCCTTGGGGGGTCTAGTTTTCAAAATGGGGTCACTTATGGGGGAGCTCCAATGTTTAGGCACACAGGGGCTCTCCATACGCAACATGGTGTCCGCTAGCAATTGGAGCTAATTTTCCATTCAAATTGTTAGCGGACACCATGTTGCATACGGAGAGCCCCTGTGTGCCTAAACATTGGAGCTCCCCCACAAGTGACCCCATTTTGGAAACTATACCCCCCAATGAACTTATCTAGATGCATAGTGAGCACTTTGAACCCTCAGGTGCTTTACAAATTGATCCGTAAAAATGAAAAAGTACTTTTTTTTCACAAAAATTTTCTTTTGTCCTCGATTTTTTTCATTTTCACATGGGCAACAGGATAAAACGCATCCTAAAATTTGTTGGCCAATTTCTCCTGAGTACACCGATACCTCATATGTAGTCATAAACCACTGTTTGGGCGCACCGCAGGGCTCGAAAGAGAAGGAGCGCCATTTGACTTTTTGAATGGTAAATTAGCTCCAAAAGTCAAATCGCGCTCCTTCCATTCTGAGCTCTGCCGTGCGCCCAAACAGTGGTCTATGACCACATATGAGGTATTGGTGTACTCAGGAGAAATTGCCCAACAAATTTTAGGATGCATTTT
Organism: Allobates femoralis; assembly: GCA_033576535.1. Lineage (NCBI taxonomy): Eukaryota > Metazoa > Chordata > Amphibia > Anura > Aromobatidae > Allobates > Allobates femoralis. The sequence continues at coordinate 826,829,698 of JARQOC010000003.1, read as the reverse complement.
ATCCTGTTGCCCATGTGAAAATGAAAAAATCGAGGCTAAAAAACATTTTTGTTGGAAAAATTAAAATGTCCATTTTTTGTTTCCACTTTGCTTTAGTTGCTGTGAAGCACCTGAAGGGTTAATCATTTTCTTGAATGTAGTTTTGAGTAGCTTGAGGGGTGCAGTTTTCGGAATGGTGTCAATTTTGGGTGTTTTCTGTCATGTACACCCCTCAAATGGACTTCAAATGTGATGTGGTCACTAAAAAAATGGTTTTGTAAATTTTGCTGGAAAAATGAAAAATTGCTGATGAACTTTGAACCCTTATAACGTCCTAACCAAAAAATGTTTTTTTTCCAAAATTGTGCTGATGTAAAGTAGACATGTGGGAAATGTTATTTATTAACTATTTTGTGTCACATAACGCTCCGGTTCAACAGAATAAAAATGACAAATTTGAAAATTGTCAAATTTTCAAAATTTTTGCCAATTTTTTTATATTTTCACAAATAAACACAAAAATTATCGACCTAAATTTACCAATAACATGAAGCCCAATATGTCACGAAAAAACAATCTCAGAATCGCTAGGATCCGTTGAAGCGTTCCAGAGATATTACCTCATAAAGGGACACTGGTCAGAATTACAAAAAACAGTCTGGTCATTAAGGTGGAAATTGGCTTCGTCACTAAGGGGTTAAAAAAGTGGGTCTTTTGTAGTATTGCCCTTTGGCAGGGCAGCCAAAAATTAGGAGGCACCCCAATGCCCCTGGAAAGAGACGCGCATGAGGGCCTCTTTAAATATTGTGCCCATTTTAAGGAACTTTGTCTTTTGTAGTATTGCTCTAGGCAGGGCTGCAAAACATTGGGAGGCACCCCAATGCCCCTGGATAGAGACGTGCATGAGGGTTTCTTTAAATATTGTGCCCATTTTAAGGAACTTTGTCTTTTGTAGTATTTCCCTAGGCAGGGCTGCCAAAAGTTGGGAGGCACTTCAATGCCCCTGGATAGAGACTTGCATGAGGGCATCTTTAAATATTGTGCCCATTTAAAGAAAGTGGGTCTTTTGTAGTATTGCCCTAGGCAACGCTGCTAAACATTGGGAGGCACCACAATGCCCCTGGATAGAGACGTGCATGAGGGCCTCTTTAAATATTGTGCCCATGTTAAGGAACTTTTGTCTTTTGTAGTATTGCCCTAGGCAACGCTGCTAAACATTGGGAGGCACCCCAATGCCCCTGGATAGAGACGTGGATGAGGGTCTACTTAAATATGGTTCCCATTATTAGGAAGTGGGTCTTCTATAGTTTTCCCTAGGAAGGGCTGCAAGAAATTGGGAGGCATTGTGATTCCAATGGGAAGAAACACGGAGAAGAGCCTCTAAATATTGTTCCCATTACAAAGGAGCGGGTCTCCTGTACTTGTAATGCCAATTCTTTAAGTATGGACTAAAAGATTTACACCTGGGGGGTATACATGAAACTACTGTCTAACATTTTAACGGTTAGGGTCATCATCATCATAAATATGATGTAAATAAATTATGTTTTCGTGGCATCATAGACCACGGTCGCACTGATCATATGATGGTGGCGGATGAGGAGAAGGAGGAACAGTACAGCATGTAGCCAGAGACATGAAGTGTGTACTGATGTGTGGGTGTGCGGAGGTGCATGGCAATCTACCGGCACAAAATTTAAATTCCGCTATCATTTGGTGTGTACCCATGTGTGGGTGTAAGGAGGGGCATGACGGTTTACCGGCACAAAAAATACAATGCCTATAACTTTAGATTACGCTATCATTTGGTGGTGGTGTGGTGAAGTCAGGCCCAATACAACCCTTGTTCATCTTGATCAGAGTCAGCCTGTCCGCCTTCATTTACCATTTTTGAGGCAGGAGGGGGTTGTAGCTCCAATTGGTATACGCCAAAACACTCAGTATACCCATCTCAGCGTTTGTGGCTGACCGGTATACCTGCTGTAATTTAATCTCTAATCTGTCATCTCAGTGTCCAGTTAAAAAACATCTTTTGGACGCCTTAATTTACCTGTATACAGGCAGCACACCATTGAAAATATGCAAGGCCGGTGGCAAGGGACAAGGAACTGGACGTGATGGTGGTGCATCCAGAGGCTGAGGCCATGTGCAGGCTCGAATTGCGCCACGACAAACGCCCACATCATCTCGCTCAACCTTCCTGTCCCAATTTCTAGGCGACCGCAGCACACCACTATTAAACCAAGACCAGTGTCAACAGGTTGTTAGATGGATAGCGGATAATGCTTCCAGTCATCAAAACATGTGAGAAACACACAATGGAGTTATTGTACTACAAACTTTCTTTATCTTATATAATATATAAAAAGACAAATTACTATTCCCACACAGGGGATCTTATTGTGGTGTACAGTTTTAGGCCAATGTAGTAGGAACAGTGTGCTACAACCTTCTATTATTCCAAATAACATCAGAAAATCATATCTTAAGGTCAAGTGTGTTTTAATATTGTATACTACAACTCAAACCTAGGTACAATTCCAACATATATTTGTCACTACATGAGAAAGGTTATGAAAGAGGGAATGAACTCCTCTTTACAATTAAGAGGGTAAAACTATGGTCCCCCCCAATTTGGAGAAAAATAAGACCACTGTATACCATTCAATTCCCTGTCTAAATATTACTACCAGAACATGAGTGAAATCCCAATCTCAATTTCTAGTAAGTTTAAGATGTTACACCTACCCATATGTGAAGGATATAAGGATAAGCACACTGTCCTAGTGCCCAATGTCGTTTCGGTGGAACCTTCTTCAAGGGCAGCTTCAAGGGCAGCCGCGGTCTCACGAAGCTAACAGTGGGAACGTGTCTCAACAAGAGGTGGACGATGATGAGACACAATTGCCAGAAAGTCAGGAGGAGGACTAGGATGCGGAAGTGGAAGACGACGTGGTGAAATCCAGTAACTGACCCAACCTGGCAGGAGGACATGCAGAGCGAGGACAGCAGTGCACAGAGGGAGGGAGGTGTAGCATCACATCATGCCGGAAGAAGTAGGGTGGTGGCTGCAGGCAGAAGGCAGGCAACCATTCCCCGGAACAACAACACGACAGAAGTTGCCAGTACAACTGTTAGGTCTTCCCGAGTCTGGCTGTTTTTTAAGGTGTCTGCAGATAATTCCAAAAAGGCAATTTGTAACACCTGCCATGCCAGCATCAGCAGGGGTAGCAAAACTAGCATCCGACTTTGTTGGATGTACACCAGAGTCCAGGATCAGTGTCTGCGTGTCACACCACTGCGTCTTCCACTGTTGTGCATGCAAGCCAAACCCCTGTCCATACTGCATGCGAAGATTCCTCCTGTGCTGCACCTGTAGTTGCACAAGCAGAAATACCACCATCACCAACCACGTCCTTGTCCCAGAGCAGCGTTCAACTATCCATTCACCAATCTTTGGAACGCAAGCGCAAATACGCTGCCAACGCCCCACATGCCACACTTCTAACTTTGCACATTTCGCGACTGCTTGCGCTGGAAATGTTGACTTTTAGGCTAGTGGAGACGGAAGCATTCCGCGACCTGATGGCGGTGGCCGTCCCACGTTACTTGGTCCCCAGTCGCCACTATTTCTCCGGTGTGTTGTCCCCGCATTACATAAGCACATGTCACAAAACATTACACGTGCCCTTAACAACGTCGTTTCCGGAAAAGTCCACCTAACCACGGACACGTGGACAAGTGCTTGTGGGCAGGGGCGGTAAATCTCGCTGTCGACACACTGGGTTAATATTCTGGAAGCCGGGACCCAGTCTGAGCTTGGGACGGAACATATCCTTCCGACAACAAGGATTGCAGGCCAGGGTTTCACCCACCGTGTACAGCTCCGGAACGTCATGATCCTCAGCCTCCTCCTCCACTTCACCCTCTACACCAGTCCCAAGCTGGAAGCACTGCAGCACTGCCTTGGCTAAGTGGCAACAGACTGTGCTGAAGCTAATATGCATAGGTGACAAAGCCCACAATGCTGAAGAGTTGTGGAAAGCTCTGAAACAGCAGGCAGATCACTGGCTCACACCGCTGAACCTATTGCTAGGCATGGTCGTGTGTGACAATGGCCGGAACCTGGTGGCGGCTCCGAGGCGAGGCCAGCTGACACATTTTCCATGCGTGGCCCATGTGCTCAACCTCATGGTTCAGAGGTTTCTTAAATCCTACCCGGAGCTGCTGTCGGATCTGCTCGTAAAAGTACGCCGCCTGTGTGACCATTTTAGAAAGTCACCTACTGCTTCAGCTGCCCTTGCCAGCTTTCAGCAGCGTTTGCAGAATCCATATCACAGACTGGTGTGTGATGTCCCCACACATTGGATTTCCACTTGAGAAAAACGCCTTCAGTGTCGAAACATGTTGTGGCGAGGAGACCCATAACTTCTACTGTTCACAATAAATTTGAAAGGTAATAATCGATAAGAGCCCAGTGCCTGTTTCTGTCCCTAGCGCTCATTTTATCATACCTTTTTACCTCATATCGTGCTCAATTCCTCCCTTTGGGGAGTGTTGGTTGAGAGCAGCTCTGGGACAGGATTTGGTCAGCACAGAGGATTTGCCCTTCTCTGGACTCGAGATCTCTGGGAGAGACGTTATAGTTCCATAAAGAAAAAGCTTCTCTACACGTAGCAACGGATTTCTGCCTGCTGTTAAATCTCACCGCAAATCATTAACCTAGTTGTGCAGGGGGCGCAACTAGAAAAGGTGAGTGAAATATTAATATAACCCCTTGCTTCGGCTAATTTGCACAATGTGGCGCAACAATTTTCTTGTTTTTTCTCATTACTGGTTGGTGACACTTTTAGACCCACGCTACAAGGAGAACTTTATTTCTCTTATTCCCGAGGCGGAGAGGTCTACAAAATGCTGTAGTAACAGAAGGCCCTAGTTGCGGAATTAATGAAAAAATTCCCTTCTGAAATTGCTTGCGGCAGAGGTCACGGTTCGGTGGACAACCAAGGCGTCCGGCCGAGAGAGGCACAAATCCAATCCAGCAGAGGTAGGGGAACACTCTCAAAGATCTGGGAGAGTTTTCTTAGCCCCTCCCATAGCACAGGCCCTCAGGTGCGGGGTATTGTCACAAGGAATGCAAAGTTTGTAAAGATGCTGAAGGAGTACCTTGCCGATCGTACGAAAGTGCTCCTAGATTCCTCTGTGCCTTATAATTATTGGGTATCCAAGCTGGACACGTGGCAGGAATTGACCCACTACGCCTTGGAAGTCCTGGCCTGCCCTGCCGCTAGCGTTTTGTCAGAGCGTGTTTTTATTGCCGCAGGTGGAATCATTACTGATAAACACACCCGCCTGTCAACTGAAAATGCTGACCAGTTGTTTTTGATCTGGATACTGAGATTAGAGATTAAATTACAGCAGCTATACCAGTCAGACACAAAAGCTGACACGAGTATACGGAGTGTTTTGGCGTATACAAATTGGAGCTATAACCCCCTCCTGGCGTACAAAAAAGGTAAATGAATGCAGACAAGAGTTGGTTTTTAGCTGAACACTGAGATTACAGATTTGAGGTTAAAACCCAGCAGGTGGACTGGTCAGACACAAACGCTGACGCGTATACCGTGTTTTGGCATATACTACTTGGAGATACAAGCCACTCCTGGCGCACTCAAAATGGTAAATGAATGCAGACAAGAGTTGTTTTTTAGCTGGACACAGAGATTAGAGATTAAATCCCAGCAGGTGGACCAGTCAGACACAAACGTTGACGAGAATACCGAGTGTTTTGGCGTATCCTAATTTCAGCTACAACCCACTCCTGGTGCACACAAATGATAAATGAATGCAGACAAAAGTTGGTTTTTAGCTGGACACAGAGATTAGAGATTAAATCCCAGCAGGTGGACCGGTCAGACACAAACGCTGACGAGAATACCGATTGTTTTGGCGTATCCTAATTATCGCTACAACCCACTCCTGGCGCACACAAATGATAAATGAATGCAGACAAAAGTTGGTTTTTAGCTGGACACAGAGATTAGAGATTAAATCCCAGCAGGTGGACTGTCAGACACAAACGCTGAGGAGAATACAGAGTGTTTTGGCATATCCTAATTTCCGCGACAACCCACTCCTGCCTATAAAGAGCTAAATTAAGCCCTAAAAACACTGTTTTGGGATGAATGCGATTTCTAGCCTGTCCACCAGTCCCAGATGTGATGCAGGCTGGTATACTGGCACAACGAAGTTTGCCTCCCTGCCTGCCTTTTTTAGCTGGACACAGAGATTAGAGATTAAATCCCAGCAGGTGGACCGGTCAGACACAAACGCTGACGAGAATACCGATTGTTTTGGCGTATCCTAATTATCGCTACAACCCACTCCTGGCGCACACAAATGATAAATGAATGCAGACAAAAGTTGGTTTTTAGCTGGACACAGAGATTAGAGATTAAATCCCAGCAGGTGGACTGTCAGACACAAACGCTGAGGAGAATACAGAGTGTTTTGGCATATCCTAATTTCCGCGACAACCCACTCCTGCCTATAAAGAGCTAAATTAAGCCCTAAAAACACTGTTTTGGGATGAATGCGATTTCTAGCCTGTCCACCAGTCCCAGATGTGATGCAGGCTGGTATACTGGCACAACGAAGTTTGCCTCCCTGCCTGCCTGTATACAGCTCTATTAGTCCTCAGAAGGACTGTTGTGGTAATTAGATTGGCAGCCCTGCGCCTACACTAGCTGAAAGGCCACAAATCTGTCCCTCAATCAGCAGCACCTCTCCCTACACTGACTCTCTGTGGAGCAGAGTGACGAGCACAGCGCGGTCAGGTCTTATAAAGACCTGATGACGCTGTGCGGCCAACCAATCACTGTAAAACCACAACCAACAGGGCTGTGGCTTTACAGTGGCTGTTAGCCAATCCCTGCATGCGGGCTGGCTCTGTAAAGAGCACCAACATGCAGGGAGGTGGACCCTGAGCATAGCAAGAGTATCGCAAGATTACTTGGTACTCGCCGAGTACCCCGAGTACCGAAATATTACTGCGAGTACCAAGTAGTGACAAGCATACTCGCTTATCCCTGCTGACGACCTCTCAATCACACGGCTGTTGCAGATAAAGAAGTGGAAATTCTTCAGCCGAAAGCCTGCATGTCAGCTGTGCTCACAGTCACAGAGGATGAAGAAGCCACAGATGCACTTGATGGGCCAGATGGTGGTTGCCCAGGCCCTTTAGGCAGCATTGTAGCATAGTGAGCTTCCCACTGTGACTCATGCTTCATGTCCATGTGACCGTTCATGCATGAAGTACTCAAACTATTGATTTTTTGGCCTCTACTCAGATTTTGTTTACAAATTTTGCAGATAACATGAGTTGGGTCATTCTTTGCGATCTGAAAAATGGCACAGGCTAGCCAAGACTTAGCACCCATGCAACCTGCAGAGCCACCTCGGCTTCTGCACAGAGGCAGAGTTGCGGCTGAGGACGCAGTTGTTGACATGTTTCCAGGACTCTGTCTCTGTCAAGGAAGCTGCAACCTAATCTCATCACTAACATCCTCCTCCACCTCCTCTGCTGAGCTCATCAACTGCCTTCCTGTGTGTTGACAGTAAGTGGGATCTCCAACCTCGTCATCCACAGAGCCAACCTCTTCCTGCCCTGAGCGCAAAGTCAAGTTGTCGTTCCAATCAGGTATCTGAGTCTCATCATCATCTGCCTCATTGTCTCCACCAACAGGGGTTACAGTTTGGGAATGAGGGTCTACTTTATACTCGGACCCTTCTTCATCTGGGCATGGATCCGACTCAAAAGATTTTGGACATCGGTGCAGATCACTTCCTCATCTTGACTCAATAAAGCTTTGGAGCAGACGTCTGATTCCCACGCTATAAGTATCAGTGAACAGCTTTGCAGACTCACCCATCTGTGTTAACCCATAGTCAGTAGGGCAGCTGGAGACTTGTGAGCTGTGAAGAAGCAAGTGCACTTGGGGTGACACCTCTTAGGACTGGAGTGTTTGTGATGTTGAGGTGGAGGAGAGTCAACTTGATGGAGCGCTTGATATCCATTGAAGCACCTGCTCTTTTTGGCCTCATCTACAAGTTTTAGCGATGCTCTGCTGCATAAGAAAATAGAATTATTCTTACCGTTAATTCGGTTTCTAGGGCCCTTCCACGACAGCATAGGAGGTTGCCTCTCCACGCCCTATTAGGGACAGGAAGCACAAGAGAGGTTAAAAGGACCCTCCCACCTCCCACTAGCCAGTGTCTTACAAAGAACCATAGCATGACAATAGGAAAAAAGTCAAAAGTCCAGGATAACAAACCCCTGGAAGAGGGAGGGAAATAAGTGCTGTCGTGGAAGGGCCCTAGAAACCAAATTAATGGTAAGAATAATTCTATTTTCTCTAGGCCCCTTCCACGACAGCATAGGAGGAATACCAACGAATACAAACTTTGGGCGGGACCACAGCCTGCAGGACTTTCCTGCCAAAGGTCAAATCCCTGGTAGAACCCAGGTCCAAACGATAATGCTTCGTGAAAGTATGCAGGGAGGACCACGTAGCAGCCTTGCAAATGTGCTCAGGAGAAGCCTCTGCCTTTTCTGCCCAGGAGACTGAGGTAGCCCAGGTGGAATGAGCAGTAAACCCCGAATGCTCCGGTAGCTGCTGATCGTGGTAGGATTCAGCAATTGCGCGTTTGATCCAGCTGGCAATGGTACTCTTAACCACCTTCTTGCCCTTATTCCGACCAAAGGGCTGAATGAAAAGGTTGTGATCAATGCGCCAGGGCGCCGTGACTTCAAGGTAACGTAGCACTGTTCTGCGAACATCCAAGGCATGAAATTCTTCCTCCCGCGGAGTCAGAGGGCACTGACAGAAGGAAGGCAGAATGAAGGACTGGGACCGATGAAAGTCCGAGACTACCTTGGGGAGAAAGGAAGGATCCCAGGCAGGAGCAAGAATCTTCGGACGTTAGCAAAGTCTAGAAGCAGACACCATAAATCTGCAAATCCAACGTTGATGTGCTAAATCAGCATCAAACACCGAGGTGAGGGCGGAAACCTGCACTTTCAATGTGCTGGGTTTAAGTCCCAGGTCCAACCCTGACTGTAGAAAATCTAAAATCTGGCAGACATCAGGACTGAGTGGGTCAGGAGGACGAAACCCACACCAGAAGGAAAATGTCTTCCACACTATCATAAATCTGATTGGTGACTGGTTTACGATTTTTTTGCAAAGTAGCAATTACTTTGTCAGACAGGCCCTGAGCTCTCAGCACCCTGGCCTCAGAAGTCATGCAGCTAACTGGAGCTTCCCTGGGTCCGGATGAAAGAGTGGACCCTGGGACAGCAAGCTGGAGTCCGAGCCTAGAACAACTGGACTGGCGAGTGTCAGAGAAACTGTGGCACCCTGGTTGGGGCACCACAGAACTCTTAGTACACCACTGGAATGTACACAGCAAGCAGAACTCACTAAACAACACACCTTTTTAACACCCCTTTTCACCCCAGGCCTCTAAGGGGAGCTCCACTGGTTACCTTAAGCCAGTTCCCCCTATAAATACGGGTCCTGGAGGGAGAAACAGCGGAGTGTGCAGTCACTTTAGAACTGTGAACAGCTAGGAGAGCTGACCTGGTACTGGAGCCACACTAGGCCTATACCAGCACACCCGGAAAGTGAGAGACCCTTGCAACTGGGGTCATAGGACAGGAGGCAATTGCTCACAGTGACAGAAGAGTTGTTCGACTCTCCCTAACAATCCGGTCACTGGGTCCGAGCTGCAGGAGCCACCTCGCAGGCTGCAGAGAAACCAGCACCCCAAACAAGGGAGTCTAGCTCCCTGTACACCTGAAGCACCACCAGATGAGAGCCCAGGGAAGGAAAAGTAATTAGACCTAACCCCTTTTATAGTGCCCTCAGTGCAGCAAACTCAGGTGAAACACGTCCCACCAAAACGTGCAACCCGGTTCGGCAGGATTCCATATCGACGCGACCTCACCAGAACTGTAGATACAAGGAAGCCTACACCACTGCTTGCTGTGGAACCTCCAGGAATGCCTACTTCGTCACCCGGTCGAGTGTACCTGTTGTCACCAGTAAAGGTACTAAAAGACTCTATGTGTCCGTGCATCATTCCTGGACTAGCACGCAGCAACTACTGAGCTGCCGTATTCCATCTGGTGCAGCTCCTGGCTCTGGGGACCCCTGCTCATCCTGTGGGGAGCATCCCATCTAGCTGCCGCACATCGCCCGGAGGCCCAAGCAGCGCCGGTGCAATCACCGGACTCCCACAGGTGGCGTCACGACAAATAAGAATCAGCCCATCCTTTAATCCCTTTTGATCTGACCACCGGGCCCCACAGCCTCAGGCGCGGAACCGTGACGAGGGAATCATCGCCTGAGACGTGAGCATCCGGCAACGGTGAGTCAGTGGTAGATTTCAACAGAACACTGGACCACAGCTACCTAGTCAAACTGTGGTACTACCCTAAGTAGATTTTGGTAAGTAGGTTTGGGCAATACAAAAGTGTTTTCTACGGTGTGCACATGTGTGGGGTTCAGCATGTGTGGTACCTTATGCAAAGTGGTACCGTTGCTAAGTGGATGCAGTTACTTCATGGCAGTTGTAAGGCTAGGGTCACACATCCAGTTTTGTTTTTTTTAAAACCTGATCCGGTTTTGAGTTTTTAAAAAGCTCAAAACCGGAGCAGGAAACGCTCCTCATAGGAGCCTATTATAAAAACCGGATTGCTCTACAAAAATCATGCAGGCTGCAGTTTTCGGAGCGGTTCTGTGCCCCGCATTGCGATAACCGGATTGCTCAGGATGTGTATTCCTGAGCAATGCGGTAACCGTCTACTTTGCATATCCCAGCAGCCGCCGGGATAAGCAAAGCGCTTAAACTGTTAAAAAAGCTGTAATGTTAATATTCATTTTGGCCATCATGTCTCTAGGGGGTGCCCACCCCCCCTAGTGACATGCTAGCCATGATAAGCAAAGTAGACGGTTACCGCATTGCTAAGGATTACACATCCTGAGCAATCCAGTTATCACAATGCGGTTCCCTCCACACAGTTTTCATAAAAAATGTGTGGGACCGCAATTGCGTTCACCACATCCGGATCTGGATGTGGTTAATGCAATTCAAGTTTTACGTGTGACCCTAGCCTAACATTCATGCTCTCTTCTCTTCATACAGGTATAAGAATACTGCTTGCAGCTTATGTGAACTAAACTGAACTTCTACTCTAATTGCAAAATCTCATGGTATTTCTTCTGCACTTGTGTAAACTCTACTACATATAGTGTTTCCACTATATTCAATAGTCACGAATAGTCTGTTCATTTCATGAATTGTAAAGCTCATCTGATGGGGAAGATGTGACTGTATGGAGCTGCCTTTGCATAATATTAGATCTGAGTGGAGGCCTTTGATCATCTGCTATTCATCCCCTGCTCTGAGGTGCAGCTGTTAATAACCTAGATCATCTGACTCCCCACAATCCCCCTCACCTAATACCATAGTGTGCCCTATACATTTAGAGTTATTCTAAGGGGTGCACGTGTGTAGGGTGCAGCACGTATGGTAACTTATACAAAGTGGTACCGTTGCTAAGTGGATGCAGTTACTTCATGGCAGTAAGTCATGGCAGGATTCAGGTAACCCACTCTCTAACGTTTTTTTTTTCTTGTTTCTTTTTTAAACTATGCCCTTTATTTCAATGTATATCTTACTACGTGCCTTTGCCATTCACCTCTACCGACCCATCCCCCTACCTCACCCTTCATCCACATAAGCCCCTCTCTCCTTCCCTCTACATTATTGAGCTCCCATACTATCTTCAACGTACTGAACTATCTCAAAGCTTCATATTCAAGGGTATTGCATCCTAAATAATGTCACAATACCAAAACCTATTTGCTCTTTCTCTTTTTACTGCTGCTCCTGTCAGGTGATATCTCTCCAAATCCTGGTCCACCCTCCACCAACTTCAACCCCTCCCCAACACACATGAAAACCATGCTAACCTTATCAACCGAATCGAATTATTGAATTTTTAGCAAATCGTTAAATATTGGAATCAGAGAGTCCTCAGTGGTTGATACCTTTTAATGGCTAACTGAAAAGATGGTAAACATAGCAAGCTTTCGGGACACTAAGGCCCCTTCGTCAGGCTGGTAATGACACAAATTCTGAAGGCACATATATATATACATAAGCAAAAGGAAACAAAAGGGAAAAAAAAAGACAGTGTTATAAGCTGTGGTAAATATGACAGGTGACGTTGAGCAGAGTAGGGTTAGGGAGGGGTAAAGGAGCTGGGAAAAGAGAAACCAAATTTCTAAGATAAGTGGAACAAATTGTATTATTATATGGTTAGTGGCCTGTGGAAACCTAAAAATACTTAAGTGAGTTGTGGAGAGTAATAAATGAAGCGAGAGAGCTCACATAAGAAAAGTCATAAGTTCATAGTCCTGAAAATGAAGTCACTTGGAGATGTGATTTCCCCAAGTGTCCTTTCAATTTATATAAAAACGCATGAATCGGTAATGTCCCCAAATGCCCACTTATTTTATATAAAATCCCATGAATCCATGTGAAATATTTAATCCTGTTTTGAATGTGTCAAAGGTCATTTATCAGTTTGTTTTCCCAAATTCTTCTCTCTCTGAGATTTGAAGTTGCTTTTTAAGATGAGCAGCCCCATGTCGGTTTCACTGTGGTCTGGGGACAGGGCGCTTCTGACAATGATGTTTTTTAGATTCGCAGGTTGTCTAAAGCACAAGAGTGGGGGATCAGGAAATAGTGGTTGCAGTTTCCGTGCAGCTCCTCTTAGCACCTCCAGACTTGGATTGTAGGTGACTACGAGAGGAACTCTGTTGTTTTCTTCTCTACTTCTTCAGAGTGGTACTTGCTGTGCTTTCTAGGGGACTCTCATTTTGCCCTACTAAAGCTCTGGATAAAATTGAACTGTGCAGCGACATGGAGGATTACTTAAGGAGACTACGCCTAAGGGAATTTTTCAGCGACAAAGAGGATTCCGAAACCAACTGGGCCGAAGGAAGAAAGATTCTGACAACCAAGAAAAGGTCAGACTGGACACCTGATCCTAATCGTAACTCCCATTTGAATATATATATAGAGACACTTTCAGACATTTGGTAAAATCCACTATTTTAGATACACACAAGAGTCAACCATCCAACATCAATGCACAGGAGAGAAAGGCCATTCAGTCTTTGAAAACCAACAAAGAAACCATTTTTAAACCTGCAGACAAGGGTGGTGCAATAGTCATGATGAAAAAATATGACTACCTGAAGGAAGCAAACAGACAACTGACGGACACAAGCTACTACAAGAAATTGGAGTCTGACCTCACACAGGACTATCACAAGGAATTAAACAGGATGGTTTCTTGCCTACCTGACAGATCTTTAAGAGTTGCTGACCTGATACCAGAAAGTCCAAGAACAGGCACATTCTACATGCTTCCCAAAATTCACAAACCAGGAAATCCAGGAAGACCAATCATTTCATGTGTGGGCACCCTCACTGAACAAATTTCTGGGTGGGTAGAGGGTAGTGATGAGCGAGCATGCTCGGCGCTACTCATTACTCGCACGAGTATCTCGGTACTCGAGATGCTCGGCGAGCACAGAGTACTGCCGAGATGCTCAGACTCCTCGCAAATAGTTATCGATCTGACACAAATACACAGCTCCCTTCAGTGCACACAGTGAGCTGGCACCTCACAGAGAGAAGATTGATTGTTAGGATCCCTCTGGGGGCCACAGCGAGGTGTTGTATGTTGCGACGATTTGAAAAAGCCCCCCCTCCCGCCCATTCCCAGAAACACTCATTTTATAGCCGGAAGTCTGTGGGCGGAGCCTGTCACTCATTGACTTACATTGGGCTCTGTGCTCTGGCCGAGTACACAAGTATCTTGGGATGCTCGGCCCGAGCATCGAGCACCCGAGCATTTTAGTACACTCTCATCTCTAGTAAAGGGTGTTCTCAAACCCCTGGTAAAAGAGACACGCAGCTGCATTCAGTACACAACTGACCTATTGAATAAACTGTCAGCAATAGGTCCTCTACCAGAAGGAACAATCCTCGCCACCATGGATGTGGAATCTTTGTACAGCAATATCCCACACCAGGATGGATTAAATGCCTGCAAAATATTCCTGGAAAACACAGGGATTGATGCTAACTCTTTGGTGAAGTTTATAAAATTCATCTTCACGCACAATTACTTCACATTTGATGACAACATATATTTACAAGAGACTGGAACAGCAATGGGAAGCAAAATGGCACCACAATATGCAAATCTTTTCATGGCCAAGCTTGAAGGTGACTTTTTATCCTCTTGTCCTATCAGGCCTCTGGCCTACTCCTGTTATATTGACGACATTTTAATCATCTGGACGGAGTCTGAGCAACAGCTGAAGACGTTCCACGAACACTTTAATCAGTTTCATCCCACCATCAACTTAACACTCTACCACTCCTGCATTGAAATACGCTTTCTGGACACCTACGTTAAGCTACGGAACAATGAAATAGAGTCATCCCTGTACCGTAAACCAATTGACCGTCCAACATATCTCTGATGGGACAGTTTCCATCCAAAACACATAAAAAACTCTATTGTGTACAGCCAGGCCATCAGATACAATCGGATATGTTCCAACCCTACAGACAGAGACAATCACATTGAGGACCTCAGAAAGACCTTTTTGAACCAATTGAAAACCAGATAACAGGAGCCACCAGAATATCATCTCCTACATTTCAAAACTAGAGAAGAAAACAACAGAGTTCCTCTTGTAGTCACCTACAATCCAAGTCTGGAGGTGCTAAGAGGAGCTGAACGGAAACTGCAACCACTCCTACAAAAAGATGCCAGACTAAAATCAATATTTCCGGATCCCCCACTCTTGTGTTCTAGACAACCTGCGAATCTAAAAAACATCATTGTCAGAAGTGCCCTGTCCTCTCCAGCAACATTAGGAACCTTTTCCTGCAACTAGAACAGGTGCAAAACCTGTCCATTTATAATGACAACTGACAAGATAAGGATTCCTGGGACAGATCAGGACTACAAGATCCCAGGTAACTTCAGTTGCATCACAAGCAATGTGGTGTATTTAAAGGGATCCTGTCACCTCCAGAACGTCTCCTAAGCTACCAAAACATGTCCCTGCAGCATCCTATCACTAATCTCACACTTCTTTTGTCTCCTAAAAGCATCCTGTGAAAGTGCATAAAAACGTTTTAATACTTACTTATTAGTGATTATAATTAGCAGGGGCTATATTCTTTAGCCCCTAGGGCGTGTTGTTTTCCAGGCTCCAGGATCTACCCTCTCTCTGTCTGTGTTCCTCTGCTTGTGCAGGCTTTGCCCTCCGCCTTCTCTATCACTCACAGAATGCAAATCATTAGTCCTGCCTTCAGCTGCACATAACAACAGCACAGGCAGAGAAAGGGTGGATCATTCTGGGCGTGAAAATGAGCACCTAGGGAGGGCTTAGAGTCTCACAGGGGACGCCCTGTGAGACTTATTCAGGGACAAAAAGTCTCAGATTTGTAAGTATATATTGTTGATTATTCCAATGTTACAGAGCGCTTTTATATATAGAAAAGGAGCACTAATACTGATATATTAGGGTGCAGGGAAAGGTATTAATAGGGTTGGGGGTGATTTGGAGGGGTCAGGTTCCCTTTAATCATATGTACCAAATGTCCAACAGGTGCCATGTACATAGGTGAGACCGGGCAAAAGTTCAGGACAAAAATTAATTCTCATCGCCACTCAATAAAAGAAAAGCAAAACATTTTTCCAGCCCAGACCACAGTGAAACCGACATGGGGCTGCTCATCTTAAAAAGCAACTTCAAATCTCAGAGAGAGAAGAATTTGGGAATACAAACTGATAAACGACCTTTGACACATTCAAAACAGGATTAAATATTTCACATGGATTCATGGGATTTTATATAAAATGAGTGGACATTTGGGGACATCACAGATTCATGCGTTTTTATACAAATTGAAAGGACACTTGGGGAGATCACATCTCCAAGAGGCTCCATTTTCAGGACTATGAGCTTCTGACTTTTCTTATGTGAGCTCTCTTGCTTCATTTATTGCTCTCCACAACTCACTTAAGTATTTTTAGGTTTTCAATAGCATCCTGTCCTGTCTTTATCTATTTAGCTAGAAGTGGCCTAATCTTTGCTTGATTCTGTTTTCTGCTGGAGTGTGTCTTTTCCTCTTACTCACAGTCAATATTTGTGGGTGGCTTTCTATCCTTTTGGGGTTCTGCTCTGAGCCAAGATAGCATTCCTGTTTCCCTCTTTAGGGGTAGCTAGTTCTCCGGCCGTGTTGAGGTGTCTAGGGTATGGTTAATCACATCCCACGGCTACTTCTAGTTGCGGAGTTAAATCAGGAACTGCGGTCAGTACAGGTACCGCTTCTCCTGTGAATTTTATTCATGCAGCTCCACATGTCACCGGATCATAACACATTACCAGCTTGACGAAGGGGCCATAGTATCCCGAATGCTTGCTTCACTTGCCATCTTTTCAGTTAGCCATTTAAAGGTATCAACCACTGAGGACTCTCAGATTCCAATATTTTTCTATCTACTGGCTAACACGGTACACACATTTTTTACCTTAGCAACTCGTTCCCATTCGTCGAACGACTCGAACATAGCCCAAAACAGGTCGAAATTGAAATTGTACAAAAAAACTACTAGAAAAAGCAGCATCAAAAAACCTTACCATCCATGCCAAAAACAGAAACCAAATGCACTTACAGGATGCAGACAGAGCCCAAATGTGAAGCAAGCCCAGGTGCAGGCTAATAAATCACCTCAACCAGCAAGGTGTGGGAGACGAATTGCCATGCATAGAATGGGCCTGCATAGGACACCATTCACACTGATACATATGATGCAGTAACGGTGCATGGTAACGAAATTGAAATTGGCCAACAAGTTCAATCGAACATTGCTCATCTCTAGTAGAAACACACAGCAAGGCAGAATCAGATAAAGAATCCGAAAGCTGAATATAAGAACAGTGGCAGGGGACTGAGATTTAAAGCACCACTTTAACGGTAAAAAAAACACAAAACTCTGTGGTGCCTTAACACAAGATGAACTTGATTTAATGGTGGCTGGATTTGAGCATTAATAGGATCTTCATCTTTAAAGCCCTTAAATATTTATTGCTGTGCTACCTTCGGCCACCTATATTCATGCTTTATTGAAAAGCAGATCTGTAATTTCCCAAGTGGATAATTTATTAGGTACAAAACGCTATAAATTTCACAGCTATTGACTTTGAATAGGCAGGACAGACTTTATTCTGCCAGCAAAGATTTACAGCTCTGACTATGGTGTTTAAAGATAGGAGTGAAAGAAGCAAAAAAGAAAACAAAGAACACGAACAAGAAAACAGCAGACCATGTAGAAGGTAAAGTTGAGGTGAAATAACCCCGTAGCTTCCCTCTTATAAGTAACAGGTGGTGATGATGGAGACATCTGATGACTATGACCTCTTGATATGGAAACACCATGTTTAAACTGTTTCACTCATTAACTTATAAAGGATTGTTACACCCAAATGAAACACCTTAGAAATATGTATTTTATACAAACACCTGTTAGACTTGGATCCTACATTGTATCAGTCAGTTACATAGTTTTTCATTGTTTATTACTGTGTACAAATGAAATCACTATTGCTTTCTTTGGATCATGATTGTACCTTGGTGACCTTTGGGAAGGATTAATACTTGCTGTTCAAGACATTTTTTTGTATTGCTAATTGGCAGTGGCGTATCTAGGGGGGTGCAGCCGGATCCTTTGAACCGGGCGCAACTCAGAGGGGGCACCAGCGCTATCATCAGGCGTCCGGTGGCACTACAGCGCCGGCACTAATCTTCTCTCCGGCTCCGCTCTTCCTGCCCCTGCAAATTGTGCACGGCGGCCGGCGCCGCGCGTGCATTAATGAATTGAACCCCTGCCCTGCTGGTCTGCGCCGCCCCCTGGCAGCAGTTCCCACCCCCGGCCCCGGGTCATGGCGCGCTGCGGCTGACGTCACCCGGCGCGCCGCATTCAGTGAGCCCGCGTCGCGTGCAGTGTACAGTCTAAGAAGAGGAGCTGCTCCTGCTGCCTGCCTCCTCTCCTCCTGACTGAGTTGTCGCGTCCTGCCTGGATTAGGTAAAAACCTAAACAGGCTGGGAGGGGGGTGTCTGTTCTGTCCTGGGCTGGGAGGGAGAGTTATGAGATCACAGGTGTATATATGTATATAATACATCAGGCAGGCACACTCACACTATGAGGTGTATAGATGTATACATCAGGCAGGCACACACTATGAGGTATAGTGTGTGCCTGCCTGATGTATACATCTATACACCTTATAGTGTGCCTGCCTGATGTATACATCTATACACCTCATAGTGTGTGCCTGCTTGATGATGTATACATATATATACCGTATATATATGTATACATCATCAGGCAGGCACACTATAAGGTGTATATGTGCATACATCAGGCAGGCACACTATAAGGTGTATATATGTATACATCAGGCAGGCACACACTATGAGGTATATTATATACCTCATAGTGTGTGCCTGCCTAATGTATACATATATACACCTTATAGTGTGCCTGCCTGAAGTATACATATATACACCTCATATTGTGTGCCTGCCTGATGTATACATATACGTATATATACCGTACATATATGTATACATCATCAGGCAGGCACACACTATGAGGTGTATAGATGTATACACCAGGCAGGCACACACTATAAAGTGTATATACTATATATATGAGAGACACACTGTATATACAAGGTATGTATTATATATATATATATATAATTATATATATAATGTGTATATATATAAAAATTGGCCGCGGCGGGTGGGGTGGGGCGCCAAAATAAATCTTTGCCCCGGGTGCCAGAAAACATAGTTACACCTCTGCTAATTGGCTAAGGTTAAATGTAGTATCCAGTGGCATAACTAGAGTCCGAAGGGCCCCAATGCAAAATTTGGACCTGGGCCTTCCCCCCCTTTCACTGCGTGCCTACATTGGTCAGATGTATGGGCCCCATGTAACATTCTAAATCCTATAATAAAGACTCACGAATTGATGTCTCTCCCCTTCATTATATATAAATGTCCCTCATCCTGCTGTATATGGTTCTCCTCCTGGAATATGCCCTTATCCTGGTATATATGGTCCTCCATAATAGTAAAATGCAGCCTCACATCCTTCCATATAGTATAATGCAGCCTCATAGCCCTCCATATAGTATAATGCAGCCTCACAGCCCTCTGTATAGTATAATGCAGCCTCACAGCACTCTATATAGTAAAATGCAGCCTCATATCCTTCCATATATAATAATGCAGCCTCATAACCATCCATATAATATAATGCAGCCTCATAACCCATCATAAAATATAATGCAGACTCATAGCCCTCCAGATAATATAATGCCACCTCATAGCTCTCCATTTAATAAATTGCAGCTTCATAGCCCTACAGATAATATAATGCAGCGTCACAACCCTCCAAATAATATAATGCAGCGTCACAGCCCTTGATATAATATAATGCAGCATCACAGCCCTCCAAATAATATAATGCAGCGTCACAGCCCTCCAAATAATATAATGCAGCATGACAGCCCTTCATATAATATAGTACAGCATCAAAGCCCTCCAGATAATATAATGCAGCGTCACAGCCCTTTAAATAATATAATGCAGTGTCACAGCCCTCCAGATAATATAATGCAGTGTCACAGCACCCCAGATAATATAATGTAGCATCACAGCCCACCAGATAATATAATGCTGCGTAACAGCCCTTCATATCATATAATGCAGTGTCACAGCCCTTCATATAGTATAACACAATAATGCAGCCTCATAGCCCTCCATATAGCATACATCCTCCCCACACAGACACACTGCCCCCTGTACAACCTGCCCTTCTCACCTAGTCACACTGCCCTCTGTACAGCCTGAGCCCCCACACAACGAGTCATACTGCCCCCTGTACAGTCCCCCTACACACACAGACACACTGCCCCCTGTACAGCCCCCCCACATCCAGTCACACTGCCCGCTGTACAGCTCCCCCACACACAGACACACTGCCGCCGGTACAGCCCTCCCCCCTCCCTTCTCTCCCTTTCCAGAAGCTGTGAGAGGCTCTTCTGCTCCTGAGTGGAGCTCCTGCTGGCAGCTGTGTCCCTACTGTGATGCAGCATGCAGCGGCTGTGGGAATTTTAAAGTTGCAGTGCCTGCCAGTCCTCTGGCAGCTGTGATCAGCCTTTTGGGGACTAGCCAGGCAGTCCGCCATGCAGTGACATGGACAGGTCAGGCTCCAGGTTTCTATGGGCCCCTGTGTGAAAGAGTCTCAGTGGGCCCCTTTAGCACATTATGGTTGTATAACTTGGCAAAAGAAGCATTGCCCTAACTGATTTGCACCCATTGTTGTGGAGGTGCTGCTCTAAATGTTAATATTGATATATATATATATATATATATATATATATATATATATATATATATATATATTAGATGGCGGCCCGATTCTAACGAATCGGGTAGTCTAGAATCCATATATAGTTTATTTACTAATAGTTAAGGGAGTGCAGTGAAATCAATTGTGTGTATACAGGCGGCTTTGTGGGTAGCAGAGTATACAGGCGGCTCTGCGGGTAGCAGAGTATACGGTGGCTCAGTGGTTAGCAAGACTTCCCGGACTCCATATTGCATCCAGTAGTTCGGGGGCGGCGACATGTCGACTGAGGATCCAGGCAGCGGACGCAGGGCCAGTGGTAAGTATAGCGGAGTGTGTGTGTATGTGGACAAAGTGACGGAAGTGCCTACGGCTTTTATATATTGTGTGTGTATATATATATATATATATATATATATATATATATATATATATATTGAAAAATCGTAATACATATGTATACAATCCCCACAAATATAATCCCTCTCTGAGCCCGTCTTCCCCTGTGGGCTGTGTCTCCCTGCCCTGTGCCTGTCTCGCCCCTGTGCGCAGACACACTGTGCAGGGCACCAGACACACTGTGCAGGGCCCCGGACACACTGTGCAGAGCCCCGGACACACACAGCAGAGCACCGGACACACACAGCAGAGCACCGGACAAACTGCAGAGCATTAGACACATTGCAAAGCACTGGACACACAGCAGAGCTCTGGACTCACAGCAGAGCTCTGGACACACAGCAGAGCTCTGGACACACAGCAGAGCTCTGGACATACAGCAGAGCTCTGGACTCACAGCAGAGCTCTGGACACACAGCAGAGCTCTGGACAATACTCTGCAGAGCACAGATGTCCCCTCTGCTATGGTCCCCTGGGTGCAGTGTATTTGTTCCTGAGATGAGGGCACCCTGTGTGCTGCGCCCCCTTCCTCTTTCTCCTAACCTGTGTGGCAGACGTGATATCAGTATGCCCGTCTGCACTGAGCCAGGAGCTGATCTGTATAATCCCCTGCACCTCCAGCACTTCCTGCAGGAGACCATAGAGTTCTACTCCCTCCTCGCTCAGTGCAGATGGGCATTATGATATCACGTCTGCCACACACAGGTTAGGAGGGGGGGGGCGCAGCACACAGGGGGATCCCTGGGGCCCACTGTCAGGGGCACATACACAGCGCCCAGGGACCCACAGCCTTTGGATGATACAGGACAGGGGATGCTGTTCTACGGCAGATGGCATGGGCCCCTCCCAGTCACTTCAGGGCCCCTACACTTGGGTGCATCGGGTGCGGACGCCAGCTCTGGACATAATAATAATAAATCTTTATTTATATAGCGCCAATATATTCCGCAGCGCTTTACAATACAGTGGGTAATAGATGAACACAGTATAATGCAGTAAGAAAATACACAATATAATACAGTAATTCCAGAGAAAGAATACAGTACAATAATAGGAAACAATACAATAAGCATAAAGATAATGTAAAAAATATAATACAATAGATAAAGCAAAAAATAAAGGTGACCCTGCTCAAAAGAGCTTACAATCTACGAGATAGGGGTTACACAAAGTACAGGGGCTTATTACACTGATGGTCAAGGCATCTTGAGGAAATGGGGGATAGAAATAAAGTTACATCAATGGTCACCACACAATCTGTGTAGACGTTTTGGGTTTGATGGAGTTTGAAGAAGAGTTATGTCGAGAGAGATAGTGAATGGGCTATGTACAGTACAAAGGAATTGTGTTAT
Source organism: Allobates femoralis (assembly GCA_033576535.1). NCBI lineage: Eukaryota > Metazoa > Chordata > Amphibia > Anura > Aromobatidae > Allobates > Allobates femoralis. The sequence continues at coordinate 826,807,381 of JARQOC010000003.1, read as the reverse complement.
AGAGCATGATAGGCCGCCTTGAAAAGATGTGTTTTTAGCGAGCGTCTGAAGCCATGCAAGTTGTGGATGGTCCTGATTTCTTGGGGTAGAGCATTCCAGAGAATTGGTGCAGCTCGGGAGAAGTCTTTGAGCCCGGAGTGGGAGGATCTGATTAGTGCAGATGTTAGTCGAAGGTCATTTGTGGAACGTAGAAACCGGGTAGGGTGATAGACAGAGATGAGGGAAGAGATGTAGGGGGATGCTGCATTGTAAAGAGCTTTGTGGGTGAGAACAAGCAATTTGAACTTTATCCTGCAGTGTATAGGCAGCCAGTGCAATGACTGGCACAGAGTAACAATTGGCCAGGTAGGTGATCCTGGCTGCTGCATTAAGGATGGACTGTAGAGGGGAAAGTTTAGAGAGGGGAAGGCCAATTAATAGAGAATTGCAATAATCAAGGCAGGAGTGGATTAGGGCAACGGTAAGGGTTTTAGTTTTTTCCATAGTGAGAAAGGGGCGGACTCTAGAGATGTTCTTTAGGTGTAAGCGACAAAAACGGACGAGAGATTGTATATAGGAGGTGAAGGAGATATTAGTGTCAAACGTGACACCCAGACAGCGAGCCTGCTGCCTAGGCGTTATCGTGGTACCGCACACTGAGAGATGTCTGATTTAGGGAGGTTAGTGGAGGGCAGGAGCAAAAGAAGTTCAGTTTTGGAAAGATTGAGGATTAAATAGAGAGCCGACATGATGTTGGAAACAGCAGCTAGACAGTCATTGGTGTTCTTTAACACTGAAGGGGTAAGGTTAGAAGCTGAAGTGTTTAATTGTGTATCATCAGCATAGAGATGGTACTGCAAGCCAAATCTGCTGATGGTGTGTCCAATCGGGGCTGTGTAGAGAGAGAAGAGAAGAGGTTTAAGGACTGAATGCTGAGGGACCCCAATAGTGAGAGGAAGAAGGGAGGAAGTGGAGCCAGCAAATGATACACTGAAAGAGCGGTCAGAAAGATAGGAAGAGATCCAGGAGAGAGCGGTGTACTTTATACCAATGGAGTGCAACATAGAGAGTAGGAGATGGTGGTCAACAGAGTCAAAAGCTGCAGAGAGATCAAGAAGAATAAGCAGATGTGGCGCCCCGCAACGAGTGCGTCACAGGAGTGTATTGCATCCCTGACTGGGAATGTAATATTCTCTGACGAAGTAATGACGTGGTTAAAACTCAGAGCTCCATACCCTACATGCACATCAGAATAGAGGGCCAATAAGGTCCTGGTGGGCGGAGTGTAGGAGTAGAGTGTTGAAGGAGAATGTAGGAGAAGGAGGAAGGAGAAGGAAGTGGTCGGGAGGAACGTAGGAGAGAGGGCTCTGCACAATCCCGTGCAGCCCCTAGACCACCTACCGGTTGGCGCCATTACCCGGTGCCTCAACAACCGGACTCTGGGCGAACATCTATGGGTCAAAATACACCCGCGCCCATCTACAACCGGATCACTGGTTCTGAAGCAAGCAAGTTGTTCAGCACTGCTTAGCAAACCAGGAGTGGGGGGACCGCTCTACAGGAGTACCCCACTGCCGCCGCAAACAGAGCCGTCTTGCCAGCGGAGTATCCACCAAAAGGACTCAGGCTACCCCTCACACCAGAACGTACACACCGGCAGGGAAATTTAAGTAGCCCCTTGTACCCGAACTTAGCACACCAAGGCGACATCGGCAACTCATCTAGAACAAGCTTAGATTGGAGGAACACCGCGGAACTCTGAGATAATACTGGTCATTGCTAAGTCCACCCAGTCTGTTACCCGTTACCTGTATACTATGTATCACCTGCTGGTTACAGTAAAAGACCCGTTACAGAGACTACCAGTGTCCGTGTTTCTTCAGAACTGTTTAATCCCGCCTACTAAGAGTAACTAAGCTGCCTCACAACATCTTGTGCAGCTTCTGGCTCCGGGGACTCCCGCTCGTCCTGTGGGGAGCATCCATCTTGCTGCATTCCATCCCCCGGAGGCCCAAGCAGCGCCGGTGAAATCACCGGAACTCCCGCAGGTGGCATCACGACAAGAATCAACCCCTTATCTGTTCGGCCAACTTTATTGATCTGGACCACCGGGCCCACACAGCTTCGGGCGCGGTACCGTGACAGGGATCAGCGACAGCCTGAGACGTGCACACCCCGGCTACGGTGAGTCACAGAGAGTGGTCACCATTATGTTTTGCTGTCAGTAGGTCATTGGTCACTTTGATGAAGGCAGTTTCTGTGGAGTGAAGGGGGCGGAAGCCAGACTGTAATGGATCTAGAAGAGAGTGAGCGGAGAGGTAACAGGTGAGGTGGGAGTAGACCAGGCGCTCCAGGAGTTTAGAGATGAAGGGGAGGTTGGAGACTGGTCTGTAGTTATTTGTGCAGGATGGGTCGAGAGAAGCTTTCTTTAATAATGGAGTAATGATCGAGTGTTTGAAGGAGGAGGGGAAGATGCCAGAAGAGAGGTTGAAGATTTTGGTTAGGCGAGTGGGGACAACTGGACGGAGAGACTGGAGTAGGTGTGAGTGGGTGGGGTCAGTGGTGCATGTAGTGGGACGAGAGGAAGAGAGAACCCTGGCAACTTCTTCTTCTGTAACTGGGTCAAATGTGGAGAGTGAGCTGGAGGAGATGTGGGGAAGAATGGAAGTGTCAGCACTTGGAGGCTGCGAGTTGATTTCCTGGCGGATGTTGTCTATGTTCTCCATAAAGTAAGAAGCCAGGTTATCAGCACAGAGGTCAGTGATAGGGGCCTGTTCTTTAGGACTGAGGAGAGAGTGAAAGGTGTCAAAGAGTTTTTTTTGCTTGTTGGATAGTGAGGAGATCAAGGTGGTGAAGTAGGTTTGTTTGGCGAGGTGAAGGGCGGAGTTGTGGGTTTTTAGTATTAATTTATAATGGATAAAGTCTTCTTGTGAGCGAGTTTTCCTCCATAGGCGTTCAGCACTTCTAGAGCATCGCTGGAGGAATCGAGTTTGTGATGTGAGCCAGGCCTGTTTTGTTCTATGTTTGGAGGTTCTGAGGGTGAGGGGCGCTACTTGGTCCAGGGTGCTTCTGAGAGTATTATTATAGTGATTTACTGCCAGATCTGGACAGGGAATGAGGAGATCGGGGACAGTGATGAGATGAGGGAGTCTGTGAGTGCATGAGGGTTAATGGCCGGTAGATTTCTGGATGCTTGATAGGTAGGGGTGGGCTGTGGTGGGTGAGGGTTACTGAGCGAGAAGGAGAGAATGTTGTGGTCGGAGAGAAGAGGTGAGTTATCTAAGGAGGAGGTAGAGCAGGGCCGGGTAAAGACCAGAGATTGGAGCTGGGATGCAGATGGGGAGGTGGGGCTGGTTATGGGGATGTTAAAGTCTCCCAGAATGAGGGCTGGTAATTCTGAGGACATGAAGTGTATCAACCATGTGGAGAAATGGTCGAGGAATTGGGTGGGTGACCCTGGGGGGCGGTATACCACTGCTACTCTGAGGGGAAGGGGATGGAATAGTCTAATGGTATGAACCTCAAACGAGGGGAATGAGAGTGATGGGGCTGGAGGCATGACCTGGAAAGCACATTGGGGAGACAGGAGTAAGCCAACTCTACCACCATGTCTGTTCCCAGGTGTCAGAGAATGAGAGAAATGTTAGCCGCCATAAGAAATAGCAGCAGGGGAAGCAGTGTCTGAATCCTGGATCTAGGTTTCAGTGAGGGCCAGGAGGTTAAGAGAGTTAGTGAGAAAGTAGTTATGAATGAAGGGAAGTTTGTTGCGTACAGACCATGGATTCCAGAGAGCGCAATTAAAAGAGGGAGATAAAGGTGTGCAGGTAATGTTAATAAGGTTAGTGGGGATCCTGCGTGAGGTGGGAGAGGGGTTGAAGTTACCAGAGGGCGGACCAGGGCTCAGAGAGATATTACCTGACAGGAGAAGCAGTAAAAAAAGAAAGAGCAGATAGGAATATATAAGATAGCAGATTTCGAATTAGGACATGTATTATTATGACAAACTTTGGAATATGATGGGCTGAGAATCTTCAGTAAACTGAAGATAGCATGGTATCTGTACATAGAGTAGGGCAGGAAAGAGGGGCTGATGTGAATGAGTGGTGATGTAGGGGGTATAGGGTGATGAAAGTTGGTGGTGAGAGCACATAAGAAGACAAACAATGAAATAAAAGACATGGTAAAGATTAGTAGTGAATAGAGTTATACACAATGTTTGAGTGTCCCTCTATGTCATTACCCTCCAGTCTATCCCAGTCAATTGCGGTCCATTTCTTGTCTATTTCATATTTTGCCACTTTATACAGCCACTTTGGAGTAGATTAATACTGGCCCCAGATATGCTTCCAAAAAGTGAATTCAGGTGAGGAGCAGGGGAGAAGGAATTGAGCTTCATTAGCCCATCACCAACCAGGCCATAGACACATGTGATTCACAGCCAGCTAACACAAGGGATCATAAAACATTAGGGGGCAGTGAAATGGAGAGGTACATTAATAATGGAACACAATATATGTCAGTAAGGTAAGTGCACCACATGGACAGCAGAGATGAGTGGAGGACTGCAGTTACACATACCACAGATATTTTAAGTATTGAAGATAGACATTGAAGTAAAGGACACGATAAAAAAAAAAAATGAGTTAAAAGTAAAAAGTAACCAAGACAGTTAGACGGGTATTGCTGGTACCTTCTGGTTACTCCTGTGTTATTTCTAGGATATTTCTGATATGACACTTTAAAATGTCACACTTCAATAATGTCATATCTGACCAAGGTCATATCTGTCCGGCTCCATTCCACTTATATAATTCAAATTACCAAGAAATGGATGCAGGTGAGAGAGGGGAGGAGGAGGCAGCAGGAGGACACTTCATAGCAAGGAGTAATTAACAGAATGCAGTTATCAGAACATTAGACTAGCATCAAAGCTGGAGAAAAAACAACTGAATAAAATGGAAGGAGAAGGTGTGAGAAACAAAGACATATCAATATGCATTACGTAAATTAGAAGTATGATACATGGAATTATAGTTATGAAAAGAGCAGCAGTGTACCCGTTAACACAGAGGAAGAGGAGTACATAGGATTCTGGGGTGCAGTGGACATTCTGGGTTCAGAGTTCAGATGTACCCATTAACACAGAGGAAGAGGAGTAAATAGGATTCTGGGGTGCAATGGGTATTCTGGGTTCAGAGTTCAGATGTACCTGTGGACAAAAGCAGATGGATCAGGGCATGACCAGCATGAAGGAGAATATACCATTCTGGAATATTTCTGATATGACAGTATAAAATGTCACACTTCAATAATGTCACATCTGACCGGCTCCATTCAACTTATACCATTCAACTTATACCATGCACATCCATGTAAAGCCGGCGTAGGGGTTGCAGGGGTCGCAGGGGTCAGCGGGCGTCGGGCCCCTGTACCTTCGGGCACAGTCAGAACATCAAGGACACAACCTGAAAAGGAACTCAAGCAGTCTGGGCCACAGGGCCAACACAGACACCAGGCGGGACCTCAGGATCATCTCAGACTCACTGCGAGAACTCAGTGCCATCTCAGACACCAGGCAGGACCTCAGGGCCATCTCAGATACCAGGTAGGACCTCAGGGCCATCTCGAACACCAAGCAGGACCTCAGGGCCATCTCGGACACTAGGCAGGACCTCAGAGCCATCTCAGACTCACTGCGAGAACTCAGTGTCATCTCAGACACCAGGCAGGACCTCAGGGCCATCTCAGACACCAGGTAGGACCTCAGGGCCATCTCGAACACCAAGCAGGACCTCAGGGCCATCTCGGACACTAGGCAGGACCTCAGAGCCATCTCAGACACCAGGCAGGACCTCAGGGCCATCTCAGACACCAAGCAGGACCTCAGGGCCATCTCAGGCACCAGGCGGGACTTCAGGGCCATCTCGGGACACCAGGCAAGAGCTCCAGGCACAAGTTAGCAGTCATCAGGCTCCAAACATCGGACACGAGCTCCAGACACCAGATAGCAGTTGTTAGGCTCCGGACACGACCTAAAAAGGAACTCAAGCGGTCTGGTGCAAACACCGCAGGCACGGAGCTAACACCGCATGGTGGCATGAGCACAGCATAGTAGACGCTCGGCAGCAACAACAGACTCCATTTTCTGAAGATGAACATGGGTTTATTCATAGGTTAGGTTACAAGACACTCGCAGATGCTGGGTACATGGATCAAGACACAGAAGGCTTCAGGAATCTCACCCACCAGGAATCCACATTCAAGGGTAAGGACATTGGTACCAATACAAACAAGTCAGGTTCAGGGAGACAGATATCAGCTTCACCCGAACTGGTAGCAGGCAGAATGGGAGCTGTAGACAAGGCAAACCAGGAGCAGCATGTTGTACCAAACACACAGTAGGTTCAAAAACCTAATCAGAAGCTCTGGCGACACCCAACAGGAAAAGGAACTTTAAATAGCAGCTGACCCACAGCAATAGGCTGGGGACAGCAATTGAGATGCACTCACTCCACCTAATAAAAACGGGGAGGGTGTGGCCATGCACACCGTAAGCAAAGTCACTAGTACAGTATTGCCAGCACAGGAGCAGAGGCTCAGGGAGCCTGACATCGGCTGCAAGGCTGGACACACGTGGAAAGTCATGCACCAGCTGCAGAGGACCTTACAACCTGCAGATGGCTTCCACAGCGGTAGCCAGGGACTGCACACGCGGGTGGTTGTGCAGCGGAGCAATGACTCAACAAAACGCATACGGCTATGCAGCGGAGCACAATCCATGCAGGTAACATACTACAGTATCCCAGCTGGTCGGGGGGAAGGAGCATTGGGGAAAAGCACAGTAATGCATAGTAACGCCGGGGAGCGTACAAACCCACCGGTGTTATATTTGCAGTATATAACACTAGTGATGTGAAATAGTGTACAGAGTGGTCAGTGTGCAAATATCTATGATTTATTTCTGTATAAATATTTGTGTTCAGATTTTGTGTCATTATGAGCCTGATGAAGAGACCTTAGAGTCTTGAAAGCTTGCTATTATTTACCATCTTTTCAGTTAGCCATTAAACGGTATCGACCACTGAGGGCTCTCAGATTCTAATAATTTTCTATCTACTGGTTAACATGGTACAAACATATTTGACCTTATAAGAGATTGGGAATTGTCAAGACTCTTCGAGAAAGACTGTGAGTCTTGGGGCATCACTTGTCTTGGAATCGGGGTTAAATATCTAATATATAAAAGCCGAAGGCACTTCCGTCACTTTGTCCGCACTTCCGTCACTTTGTCCGCACTTCCGTCACTTTGTCCGCACTTCCATCACTTTGTCACACACACACACACGCTCCGCTATACTTACCATCGGCCCTGCATCCGCCGCCTGGATCCTCAGTCGACATGCCTCCGCCCCCGAACTACTGGATCCAATATGGCGTCCGGAAAGTCTCGCGAGGATCCAGGCGGCGGGGAAGACGCAGGGCAGGTGGTAAGTATAGCGGAGTATGTGTGTGTATGTGTTTGTGTGTGTGTGTGTGTGTGTGTGCGCTGACCACTCTGCACCACAGAGCTGCCCTGACCACTCTGCCCACAGCGCTGCGCTGACCACTCTGCCCACGGCGCTGCACTGACTACTCTGCCCACGGCGCTGTGCTCACCCCTGTGCCCACGGTGCTGCGTTCACCACTCTGCCCACGGCGCTGCGCTGACCACTCTGCCCACGACACTGCGCTGACCAATCTGCCCACGGCACTGCGCTGACCGCTCTGACCACTTTCACCGCACTCACAGCTAACCACTGAGTCACCGCGCAGTGCTAACCATCTGAGCCACCGCACTGTGCTAACCACTGAGCCACCGCGCTGTGCTAACCACTGAGCCACCGCGCTGTGCTAACCACTGAGCCACCGCGCAGTGCTAACCACTGAGCCACCGTATACTCTGCTACCCACAGAGCCGCCTGTATACTCTGCTACCCACAAAGCTGCCTGTATACACACAATTTATTTCACCGCACTCCCGTAACTATTAGTAAATAAACTATTTACGGATTCTAGACTACCCGATTCTTTAGAATCGGGCCGCCATCTAGTGTATCCATAATATCACCATTTAAGAAGCAAAAAAAATCAAGGGTATTTCTATCATATGGTCTACTTGAAAAGAAGTGGAAGATGGCTGACACCCCCTGAAGATATTTTATTGCTAATCTCATGCTTTATTGTAGAATTCTGACTTGGCAGGAAGGCATTACAGCCGGCTACATATTTAGTTGGCAGGGATTTCTGGAGCAAAGAGGGAATGTTCCTGGTTAGGAAGTTCAGTTGCAGTTGTGGCTAGCTGAAGACACATAAGCAGGCCTGTAACAAGATTAAGAAGTGGCAGTTTTGATCCCTGAGGTGACCTGAAGATCTGTAGAGCTTAACTACAGTGGATGCAGAGCCATGAACTTACAAGGGTATTGCTGTTGGTTTAAGGGGACCCAAAGACGGTATAGGCAAACTTTGGGATTGGGGCAAAGTGTAGGCCAGACCTGTAAGTGTTATTGAAGGAATAGTTGATTTGCCAGGCACAGATACTGCACAAGGATGGCAGTGGACAATGTAAAGTTAGCTGGAATGTAGGTTCCAAGTCATCTATGCCTTATGACATGCTTCTTACAAGACAAGTGCCACAACCTTGGTTCAGTACAGATATATGGTTAACAGGTCATGTACGTACTACTGAATATATATAATCTCCTTCAAGTTCACAAGTAAATATAAGCACATATTTATAACATGGAATGAATCCTTCCTTGCCTATATTGTAAATCTGAGGTTTCTGTGTAATCAAATATGGTGTGGCCCTAGATAAACCTCCTGAGGAATTTGCTTTACTAGTACCGAAGGTCACAGCAGAAGAGTACGCCTGTGCAATCCTCATGCCATAAATTGGCACAGTCACAAGGATGAAGTGTCCTTCAAGATGGTAACTGGCATAGAGTGGCGCAGTTAGAAGGCAATTATCAGGTCCATCAAGCAGAGAAGAGAAGCCGAGCTCACAGTGATACACAGTGAGGGAGAGAGCACACTGCCAACAAATAAGTCTTGCCCATTGACAGAGGTGCATGTCTGAGGGCAGTGAAAACTATGAAAAATTCCTAGACAGCGTGAGGCAGAAGAAGGAATCGTGGTAGTGAAACCACATAAGGTGCAAGTCCAGCCCATTGTGGAAGGTGCACGCAGACGAGTTGCTTGAACAGAATGGAAATCCTGAAAATTGGGACGTAGAAGAATAGTTGCAAAAAACAAATGTAGGCGGTAGTCCATGCCCAGTCATCATCTAGCCAAGGATGGAGCAGCACATTATTGAAGTTTCTGACATTGTTGTCTAAAATTAAGAAGAATTGCGAGCCAGAGCTGGTGGACTGTATACTGGAGAAGGCAACTCTGAAGAGGATGGTGAGGAATTGTCATTGGGCTGATCTTGGTTGAGCCAGTCCAAATTTGGGGGAATGTGGAGATATCAAGCCCTTCAAAGCCAGGCCAAGATGGTTAAGTCTCGGAAGCGTTAGGTGTCTTTGGCCTATCCAAGAAAAAGCAGGCCAATATCATTGCTATGATATCTGAGCTGGGAGAAGGTGGTGAATGGGAAAATAGTTATAAGACAACAAAAGAGTATGGTGTGGACTAGGTTGTTGTGTCTCATTGGCTTATCAAGACTGTGGTAAACCTGGAACCATCCATTGTCATCTGGGATGGGCCACGGAGAGTTTCTATACATGGTATGTTACTGAAGGGGCTTCACTCACACTTAATATATGTGTAGTCAGATAGAATAACTGCAGATTTGTACTCCATGGCTGGATAACCTGTGCAAACTGTGGACATTTTGTAGGGCTGGATATGACTAGAGGCCAAAGGTTTAGCTGCTCAGGTTAATACCAAAGTCTTACATTTTTTATGGAGAGTATTTGAAGACAGTCAGTACCTTTGAATTCCATAATGTGTGCCAGGATCAGATTAAGACTGGTTTCTATAATTTGGCAAACACAGAAAAAATAGCCTTAAGCCTGGACTGATATTTCTTCATACATTGACATAATTCTCAACTCAATACAAACATTGGTCAGAACATTTGGAACTGGACATTGTCTTGGAGTAGATCAAGAACACAGATTATACTGTATGTGTAGAATTCCAAGTTCTAATTCTACATATATACTAGGAGTAGCCCAGGATAGGGAATCATATACCAGGATGGGATACATATTTAATAGGAAGAGCCAAGGATGGGAGCCAGATAACCAGGATGGGCTCAGGAGAAAAGACATATATACCAAGATGGGAGACATATATATCAGGATGGGGCACAGGTTAGGGGCATATTTACAAGGAAGGGACCCAGGATGGGGGACATTAGTAGAAGATGGGGGACATTAATACAACTAAAGGGGGCTTCAGTCACAATTTATATACAGTGAGTTGTGGAAGTATTTGGCCCACTTAAACTTTTCAACCTTTTGGCACATTTCAGGCTTCAAACATAAAGATATAAATTGTAATTTATTTGTGAAGAATCAACAAGTGGGACATAATCGTGACGTGGAACGAGATTTATTGGATATTTTAAACTTTTTTAACAAATAATAAACTGAGGCGTGGGGCGTGCAATATTATTTGGCCCCTTTACCTTCAGTGCAGCAAACTCACTGCAGAAGTTCATTGAGGATCTCTGAATGATCCAATGTTGTCCTAAACGACTAGTAATGATAAATAGAATCCACCTGTGTGTAATCAAGTCTCCGTATAAATCCACCTGCTCTGTGATAGCCTCAGGGTTCTGTTGCAAGTGCAGAGAGCATCATGAAGACCAGGGAACACACCAGGCAGGTCCGAGATATGGTTGTGGAGAAGTTTAATGCCTGATTTGGATACATAAAGTTTTCTCAAGTTTTAAACATCTCAAGGAGCACTGTGCAAGCGATCATATTGAAATGGAAGGAGTATCAGACCACTGACCTTTATGCAAGAGTGGCAAGAAGAAGCCATTTCTCAAAGATATCCATAAAATGTCTTGTTTGACGTTTGCCACAAGCCACCTGGGAGACACCAAACATGTGGAATAAGGTGCTCTGGACAGATGAAACCAAAATCAAACTTTTTGGCCACAATGCAAAACGATATGTTTGGTGTAAAAGCAACACAGCTCATCACCCTCAAAACACCATCCCACTGTCAAACATGGTGGTGGCAGCATCATGGTTTGTGCCTGCTTTTCTTCAGCAGGAACAGGGAAGATGGTTAAAATTGATGGGAAGATGGAAGGAGCCAAATACAGGACCATTCTGGAAGAAAACCTGTTGGAGTCTGCAAAAGACCTGAGACTGGGACGGAGATTTATCTTCCAACCAGACAATGATCCCAAACATAAAGTAAAATCTACAATGGAATGGTTCAAAAATAAACGTATCCAGGTGTTAGAATGGCCAAGTCACAGTCCAGACCTGAATCCAATGGAGAATCTGTGGAAAGAGCTGAAAACTGCTGTTCACCAACACTCTCCATCCAACCTCACTGAGCTCCAGCTGTTCTGAAAGGAAGAATGGGCAAGAATTTCATCCTCTCGATGTGCAAAACTAATAACGACATACCCCAAGCGATTTGCAGCTGTGATCACAGCAAAAGGAGGCGCTACAAAGTATTAACTCAAGGGGGCCGAATAATATTGCACACCCCACTTTTCAGTTTTTTATTTGTTAAAAAAGTTTAAAATATCCAATAAATTTCGTTCTACTTCACGATTGTGTCCCACTTGTTGTTGATTCTTCACAAAAAATTTAGAATTTATATCTTTATGTTTGAAGCCTGAAATGTGGCAAAAGGTTGAAAAGTTCAAGGGGGGCGAATACTTTCACAAGGCAGTGTATTTGCAATATGTAGAATCCTACAAGAATCTATACATCTGAACAACATGCAGGGGGAAGGGCATGTCCAAATTTATCATTGGGGCTCATAGGACTCTACTTACTGTATGCCACTGTGCGTGTGTTTTTGCTACTTTTTTTGTAGCGGTAAGCATTGCAATGACCCCTTAAGCTGACTGTCAATGGGTGCAATATTTTTACATTATGATTAGGGATGAGCAAGTATACTCATAACTCTTTGGTACTTGATGAATAGTATGGTATTCGGGCTACTCGCCACTCCATGCATTTCCTTGCGATTACTCGTTAGGAGTAGTGAGTAGTACATTCACTTTCACAGTGTATCTACATACACTGCAAAAGTGACATAAAAGTTAATAAAAAGTGTTAAAAATAAAAAAGTGTTAAAAATAAAAAAATAACATACTCACCTACATGACGGCTGTCCCGGGACCCACAAAGACCACATCAGCTGGCCTGCCAGGACCTTACGTCTGATGGCCAATCAGATGGCCGGTAGTGATCAGTTGGTGTGTGACATCACACACCACCTGATCGCTATCGGCCAACTGATTGGCCATCAGATGTTCTAACACATCTGCTGGCCTGCCAGGACCTTAAGTCTGATGGCCAATCAGATGGCCGGTAGCGATCAGGTGGTGTGTCATGTCACACACCAACTGATCAACTACCGGCCATCTGATTGGCCATCAGACGTAAGGTCCTGGCAGGCCAGCTGATGTGGTCTTTTTGGGTCCCGGGACAGCCGTCAGATAGGTGAGTATGTTTTTTTTTTTTTTTTTTTAACACCTTTTATTAACTTTTATTTCACTTTCGCAGTGTATATAGATTCACTGTGAAGGTACTCGCATTTTCCATTGACTTACATTGGACTCGCTATTTGTAACGAGTACCCAAGTCTTAGGAGCTACTCGTTACTAGTATAGCGAGTCCGAATATTTCACTACTCGCTCATCCCTAATTATGATGATTAACTTTGAAACATTCCATGAAATAAGACACTACGTTTATTATCAGGTAGGTCCATGGGGTAATATGCAGAGGTCGCCAAACATCAGGTAGAAAAAAAAATGCCTTAAAACATTCCCTTTCTCACTCATTATTCTGGCATTTGGCAAATAATAATTATGGTAATTCTAATTGACCTAAAACGGAAAGGTTTATTCTGATTTCATGTCACATAGTGAGAAAAACATCCATATATGTCTCTATATATAATGTATGTAAACTTCGGGTTTCAAATGTGTGACATTGAAATCCTGTGTCAGGATTTACAGCTTTTTCAGGCTACCTTCAGCATTTGCTTGCCCTTTGTCAAGATGGAGTTTGCTGTTTCACCATGTCTGCATGTCCTGTCCTTCCTGAATTATAAGTTCAGTCTGTCTTCCAGACCAGTTCTTGAGTATTTTGCTCATGCTATTGCTTAGCTGTTTAATAATCCGCTTCTGCGTCTCAGATGGCTTTTCATTTCTGGTATCGACGATAATGAAGTGAAGTAGCACTCACCGATCTTAAGTAGTTTTTCTCCTTTATTGAATAGCGGTCATCAGACTTACAAGGTGGAGGTTACGGGGGTAGGATGGGGGGGTCTTCCCCAATGATGCTTCCACGGGTTGCAGTGTACAACGGGTCACTCTTGTAGTCACCTACTATCCAAATCTGGAGGTGTTAAGAGAAGCTGCACAAAAACTGCAAACACTACTACAAAGCAATACCCAACCAAAATCAATACTTCCGGACCCCCACTTTAGACAACCTCCGAATCTAAAACGCATAATTGTCAAAAGCTCCCTGTCCCCTCCAACAGCAACAGTAACTTTTCCCTGCAACCAGAACAGGTGTAAAACCTGTCCATCTATAATGACAAAGGACAAGATAAAGATTCCCAGCACAGATCAGGACTACAAGATCACAGGTAACTTCAGTTGCACCACAAGCAAAGTGGTGTATTTAATCATATGTACCAAATGTACAAAAGGGGGTCTGTATGTAGGTGAGACAGGACAATAATTCAGAACAAGAATGAATTCTCATCACCACACAATAAAAGAACATATGGACCTACCTGTAGCCAAGCATTTTTGTAGCTCTAATAGTATAACAGATATGAGGCTGCTCGTTTTAAATAGTAACTTCAAATTTCAGAGAGAGAGAAGAATTTGGGAATACAAATTGATAACGACAGATTCAAAGCAGGAATGAACTTTTCATGTCTTTTTACATGGTATCATATCTTTGAACAGGCTCGAGTTAGAGGATAATAAAACTTTGACACTTCTCATGTGAACTGTTATCACAACCATTTCACCATTGTCTCATTTCTGCTCTTGGACCAACCACTAATCAAATGACAAACTGTCTGTGCCTCTTATCTAGGAACTCTGATTTTACTGCCAGCTGCTGCTCTTTCCTCCCTCCCACTATATGCTTCACGTCACCTGTGTTATGTATTGCATTATCCCACCCTGCATTTGTATATACAGTATGTGTTTCTCCAGACGTTGTATCAGTAAGCCTGATGAAGAGACCATAGTGTCTCGAAAGCTTACTTTGCTTTTTCTTACCATCTTCTCAATTAGTCATTAAAAGATCTCAACCACTGAGGACTCTCAGATTCTAATATTTTTATAACTTCCATAAACGTTTGTGAAGTAAGCAACCCATGCAGTCCAAATTCCAGAGGTGAATCCAGACCCTATTTTCTACCTAGGAACTTAACTAACATGAATTAAGGATTTAGGGGTCTCTCACACTGGCATATACCTTGGATGAGTGCTATTGTGGAGCCCCTACGATCCGGTTGCCACAGTGGTATCACCTCCCTAACCGGTGGTGGTATAATGTCTGGAAGTAAATGGAGCTCCCTACATCAGGTATCCACGCATCCACACACCCCACACACCAAGCCCCTAGTTTTCAGGGTGCTGCCTCTTCTGGCTGTAGGAAGGGGACAGAGTAGAGGAGTAGTGTGAGGAAGGGAAGGGAGAGTACACATGAGGAGTGAAGGGTTCCTGGGGTTTGGAGCTATTGAGGCTCACCCGGGTTGGCGCTGACAAGAGAACACCAGAGTCTTGGGCTATTCAGGGACTACAAGCTCTGGGAACCTGGAAGTGGACTTCAGCTGCTTCCAAACTGACCGGACCATGGACCTGGTGACCAGTACCCCTGGATTCAGTCACCATCAAACACCAGTAAAGCTAAAGACTGAATTCATTTGTCTCCTTGCTTCTTTCTGCTGCACTGTTCACTGCACCTCTTGCACCAACAACTACAACCACCATCATCTGCACCTCCACTTTTATTACACCACAGGGTACCGCTCTGTCTGAGGGGAGTGCTCTATCAAGCTGCCACAACACCTATTGCCTGGGGACCACGACAAGCAGCGCTGGTCCAATCTGACCAGACACCTCAGATGGCGCCATGATACATTTTATTTCCTATTTAAAAACTATTCCCCTTTTCACTTGTCCGGTCAGTCGGGGCTACGTATCTGGGCAATCACCACTGTGAAACCCCAACAGACTGCCTGCCCAGCTACCGAGTACTCTGGCCCTTGCAACCATGACAAAGTGGAGCCTACAAACAGGATTAAAGAATCGCTACTAAGCAGAGTACTGTGTGCCTAATCCCTGTTTTTGAACAGTTTTGGAACATTGTAAAACGCTGCATGCTGTGTGGTGCACTGGAACTGTGAGAGCGGCCATTGCTGTAGCACATGTGGAGTTGATGATATGTGGGGTGTCCCATTGTGGGTGGAGCCTCAGAAATGGTGCCAAGAGGCCCCTTCCATTTGCATAGAATGTACCTTGAGTTGTCTGTCACTCGAGCTGAGGAGCCAGCCCCCCTCCTTGCTTCAAACTGTGTGCTACCGCCCCTGCAAAGACTGCACCTCCTCTCTCCATTAGACATTGCAGAAATGACTGATCCACCCCTCTCCACTGTGTGATGTGCTAATCATGTGACCCTTGGATCCTGCCCTCTGTGTGGCATCATCGTAGGACCTGTAAGGACAGAGAATGAACTGTGTGTGCTTGCCTGGAGAGAGAGGGCTCCTGCATGAACCCCTGAAATGTGTGTGGTGCCCCGCAAATGCAGGCATCACACAGGGGTACTGCACCCGTAAAAGAGGTGCAGATGCTCCAGCTGCAGGTGGACCCTAGGATGGTGGGTGGGACCCATTCCCAGCACTCCCACATTAGTTTAGAGTGGGAGATTAGAGATTAAAGCCCTGCAGGTGGACTGGTCAGACACAAACGCTGACGAGAATACTGAGTGTTTTGGAGTATCCTAATTTCCGCTACAACCCACTCCTGGTGCACACAAATAGTAAATGAATGCAGACAAGAGTTGTTTTTTAGCTGGAATCTGAGATTAGTATTTGATGCGGCCAGGGCTAGGGGGGTACTCGGCCACCGGGTCTGCTGAGTAGGGAGTCAAGGATGGACGGGATCCCGGTGCTGTGCCCTGGGGATCATTTGAAGGGGGTTGTTGATGATGGGAGAAGGGGGCTATTTACAGGGGAACGTGACGCCACTTGTAGTTCCCAGTAAGATGGTACCGGCGCTACCAGCCGGCCGCTGAGGTGATGGTTGGGGCAGCAAAGTGTGGTACAGCTCCTCACAGGTGGAGCTTTACCTCAGGGCAGCAATGAAGGAAGATGGTGAGGGAGGGCAGTAATGAAGATGGTGCTGCAGTTCTTACCCCTCTGCTGAGCTGCTGCTGATGCTGAGCCCTCCAGGCTGCGGTGGGAAGAATAACGGAAACCAGTTCAAGTTTAACTCCACTTTACTCGGTACCGGCTGATGGCATAAACAAGACACGGTACAGTTTGGTTTACAGGGTGGATGTTGCCAGCTCAGGGTCCCCCTTATGGAATCTCTAGATGTTCACTGCCTTTGTCTTTCAGGGTCTCCTTCCTTCCTTCTCAGTCTTTCCCACCCTTGCAGAGCTCTCGCGCCAGTCCTGCAGTCTGTATCTAGTAGGCTCAACTGGACCTGTACCGGTGCAGACGGGAACAGCAGGAATGCAAAATTTTCCCGCCTGCCACCGGGATTCAGTCCTCCACCACTAGTGTATAACAGTCTTTTGGTCCTGAGGGGTGAGGTACCTTGTGGCGCTGTCAGCAACCCGGTCTCTATGGGCCTGCAGCTCGTCGGTTTGCAGTCAGGGCTAAACTCCTGGCCACCTCGGCTTTCCGAGTTGCCGGTGCTCCCTCAACGTGACCAGCCGGCTCCTACCAGTCCTGGCCTGTTGCCTTCTGTTCTGGGCCCCCACTTGAAGATGTGGCACCCTCCTGTTGGCAGTACTGTCAGGCCTGTCCCACCTGACTACCTTCTCAGCACTAACTAACTGTCAACTGTCACTTCTCTTCTGCATCTACCCCTAGGCTCCACCCCTTTTTGGGACCTACCAAGATACTGGTACCCCCCACTCTAGTGGTCTATTCCTAGGTGTGTGCACTTTCAGACTCCACAGGATTAAACCCTGAACTAGCAATTTACAAAGGATTACACATTTAATAATAAAGTGCAAAACTACCCTGTGGCGCCTAGCCGCAGGGGTGCCACAGATTAAAGCCCTGCAGGTGGACGGGTCAGACTCAGATGCTGACGAGAATACCGAGTGTTTTGGCGTATCCTAATTTCCGCTACAACCCACTCCTTTTGCACACAAATGGTAAATGAATGCAGTCAAGAGTTGGTTTTTGGCTGGACACTGAGATTAGAGATTAAAGCCCAGCAGGCAGACTATCAGACACAAATGCTGACGAGAATACCGAGTGTTTTGGCGTATCCTAATTTCCACTACAAAGCACTCCTGGTGCACACAAATGGTAAATGAATGCAGACATGAGTTGGTTTTTAGCTGGACACTGAGATTAGAGATTAAAGTCCTGCAGGTGGACTGGTCAGACACAAATGCTGATGAGAATACAGAGTGTTTTGGTGTATCCTAATTTCTACTACAACCTACTCCTGCCTATAGAGAGCTAAATGAATCCCTAAAAGCACTGTTTTTGGGATGGATGAGATTTCCAGCCTGTACACCAGCCCCAGATGTGATGCAGGCTGGTATACTGGCACAACGAAGTTTGCTATATACCCTGCCTCCCTGCCTGCCTGTATACAGCTCTATTAGTCCTCAGAAGGACTGTTGTGGTAATTAGATTGTCAGCCCTGCGCCTACACTAGCTGAAAGGCCACAAATCTGTCCCTCAAGCAGCAGCACCTCTCCTTACACTGACTCACTGACTGTCTGTGGAGCAGAGTGACGATCACAGCGCTGTCAGGTCTTATAAAGACTGTGCGGCCAGCCAATCACTGTAATGCCACAACAAACATGGCTGTGGCATTACAGTGTCTGTCAGCCAATCCCTGCATGTGGGCTGGCTCTGTAAAGAGCGCCAACATGCAGGGAGGTGGACCCCTAGCATAGCAAGAGTATCACGAGATTACTCGGTACTCGCTGAGTACCCCGAGTACCGAGATATTCGTACGAGTACCGAGTGGTGACAAGCATACTCGCTCATTCCTACTGCAAACCAACGGACTGTGCAAGAAAATGAACCAGGTGGTGATCGACTTACTAAAGACATACCACTGGAAGAACACAACCTATTGCCTGAGAAGCTACTTGACTTAGTCAACATGAATAACCACTTCCCAATAAACTCGACTATCTTCACCACAGCCTACCTGATATGAGCAAGACCAGCTAAACTCCCCATCGACCTGGAAAACGAAGGCCTAACACCAGAGACAGTACCTAGCCAGCCAGACACAGACTGGGGTACTGAGAGACAACTGCAGTACTGCAAAGTCCAGCAGTGTGTAGAAGAAAGTCTGTTGCCTGCCTGGCAAAAGCTAGATAAAGACTACAATCAACATGCCCCTGCCACTCCCTTATCACCTGGAGAGCAAGTATTGTAAAGGAAAAGAAGAGGTCATAAGCTAGAATATCAGTGGGAAGCTGAACCCTACACAATCTTACCATCTAACTTTGACAACAGTAAAGTGTGATCCATCCATCACCAATGATGGAGGAAAAACCTCTGCCACTTTATCCAGAGACCACCTAAAAGTGTGCCCATTCCAATTGCGAGAGAAAGATGGAAGTCAAGACTCAGCAAATAAAAGAGACTGAAGCAAAGGTTCACACAATTGTACGTGAATTCCCCCAGTCCTTTACACAAGTGAACAATGCAGTACTGGTGCCAGTTTTAACATTCCCACAGTTGATAATACTAGAAACATGCAAGATATTGAAATATCCTGAAGAAGAGCAGTTGACCCAAGCAACAGATGCTTCACCTGCTTCGGATCAAAAAAATTTGCCTCCTGTCAGCTGTGAGCCTTTCATATCTATGGTAAGCTCAAAGAGTTGTAGAAAGCTACACAGTTTCCCCATAGTGTGCAGATCACAGCGTAGCACACAAGGACAAATCTCTAGTTACTAAAGACATGATGCATAGGACACTATGTAAATCTGTACATACGTTTGAGTGTGCTTTATTGTAACATTGGTTAAAATGTTGAAAAGTTTTGTGCCCACATGGACCAATGTGAGGCCCAGTAACCACTATGCTTAAGTTGCCAATGTGGCACCCCAGGGGTTAATGTGCCACAGTAACATCACACGGGTTCCCTCCCCACAACACACTGATTTACACTAGCACCTCTGGGCCAGGAGGGGGAGCTCAACCAGCTCCCTTATATACTCCAGCTCATGAGGAAGTAGTGAGTTCAGTACGAGACAGTACTGTGAAGAGCAGAGTTTAGTTTCAGTTTCTGGGAGAACTGAGAGAGACTGTAGTGTCAAGGAGCTGCGAAAGGCTTCTCTACAGTCTGCTCATCGATTCCAGGCCTAGCCAGGGTCTGAGGAGAGGAGACTCAAAGACAGAGAAACACATCTGGGAACTTGAGTGCCATCACCACTCACCCCAGGGGAGTGCACAGAACGGACACCGGATCCGAAACTGTGACTGACACACACAGCACAGTAAATCCAGGAGTAGTGGGGTTTCTAGACCACCACAGTACCAGAGCAAAGCAGCACGGCGGGATCAGCAGTACATAGAAGACTCAAGTTGTCTAGCCAAGTGGTACCAGCAGAAAGAGAGAGAGAGTAAGACAGTGCCAGCAGCTCAGCTAGAAGCAGCAGCAGGGCCACACACACAGCGCAGCACGAGGAAGCTGAGGACCCGGACAGGGTGGGAGTAACCCGGCCCCCAGTACAGACTCCGTGGACTATAACCTGCAACAACATCGCAGTAAAGATTTGGAAACTCTAGAAACGTGAGTGTGTGTTCCTTCACCCGTCTCCACTATCCACTCGCTTATCACATCCACCATAGACTATAACAACCACTACCCCGGGGACCTCGCCTCTACCTACGGAGAGCAGTACCATCTAAGCTGCCTAACATCACCCAGGAGGTTCTGCAGCAGCGGTGGTCCCAATACTGGCCACACACCGTGGGTGGCGTCATGACAAACTATTATCCCCTGTAAATATCACCCTTCTACTTGCCAGGGCCCGGGAAACAGTCCGGACCAGGCCCTCTGTGACATCCCCAGTAGCAACACGGTCTGGTTCCGAGTACCCCGTCCCAGCGAGCTCGACACCTACAAGGACTATTGTATGAACTTATAAGCTAAACTAAGTATACCCAAAGGTGGACTAATGTACTTTGCTGAGCATTGGTCTCAATACACCTTTCGGGGACTTTTGCACTTGACACCTTTTGCACTTGAAAAGATATGCACTTAACTGAGACCTTAAAAACCATTGGTGTGGCTGAAGACTGATGGTGGGTTTACACACACCAATCATTGTATCCAATCTCTGAACCAATCTCTGGTTGCAGTGAAATCATGGACAGATTGCTCCATGTTGTACACAGCCACAAAATGGAACTATGTGTCCATGATTTCACTGCAACCAGAGATTGGTTCAGAGATTGGATACAATGATTGGTGTGTGTAAACCCACCATAAGGTCTATATAGTCTTTGTGACCTGAAGTCATGCCTAAGAATGAAGTTGAAGGTAGTTTGGGGCGGTTCCCACCACTTACTCTTGAGATGTAACGTGACACAATGCACTGGCGTCGTGGCAGAATTGTTAAATGTTTATTGTGATTTTTACACTTTTTGTATTTTTATACCTGTGTAAAATTCAAGAAATGTGCCTCGCATAAGGGGACAAAGTTATTTGTTACTAACTATATTTTATGTCTTTACAGTCCAGGACGTAATGATTCACTAGGAGGATACAGTCATATGAAAAAGTTTGGCACCCCTCTTAGGGTGCTTTCACATCAGCGTTTTTGCCGATCGCGGCAGATGCGGTGAAAAAAATGCAACTGCCGCGATTACCGCATAACCGCTGCACTTGCGGCACAGTTGCGGCAAGCCCCATACAATGTCTATGCGGGCTTGCGGGATCGGCACTTGCGGCAGGTGCGGCCACAAAAAAACGCGGCCGCACCTGCCGCAAGTGCCGAAACTGCACTTGCCGCACCTGCCGCACACTTACCGCAAGCCCCATAGACATTGCATGGGGCTTGCCGCAACTGTGCCGCAAGTGCAGCGGTTATGCGGTAATAGCGGCAGTTGCGTTTTTTTCACCGCATCTGCTGCGATCGTCAAAAAACGCTGATGTGAAAGGGCCTTAATCTTAGGGCCCTTTCACATCAGCGTTTTTTGAAATTCGCGGCAGATGCGGTGAAAAAAACGCATCTGCCGCGTTTGCCGCATAACCGTTACACTTGCGGCGCGGTTGCAGTAATCCCCATAGAAAGTATAGGGGGACTTGCGGCAGGTGCGGCAAGTGCGGTTTTGCACTTGCGGCAAGTGCGGCCGCGAAAAAAACTGCAGTCAGCCGCGGTTTTTTTCGCGGCCGCACCTGCCGCAAGTGCAAAACCGCACTTGCCGCACCTGCCGCAAGTCCCCCTATACTTTCTATGGGGATTACCGCAACCGCGCCGCAAGTGTAACGGTTATGCGGCAAACGCGGCAGATGTGGTTTTTTTCACCGCATCTGCCGCGAATTTCAAAAAACGCTGATGTGAAAGGGCCCTTACTCATTTTTTTTTTTGTTTAAAATTGTTTTTTTGCAACAGCTATTTCAGTGTGATATATGTAATAACTGATGGACACAGTAATATTTCAGGATTGAAATGAGGTTTATTGTACTAACTAAAAATGTGAAATGTGCATTATTTCAAAATTTGACAGGTGCAAAAGTATGGGCACCTCAACAGAAAAGTGACATTAATATTTAGTAGATCCCTTTTTGCAAAAATAACAGCCTCTAGTCGCTTCCATTAAGGAAAAAGCAACACCAGAGGCATTGACCAGGTTTAATGGGGAAGTTGCAAAGGACATCTCCAGGTGGGAAAAGGAGGTCAGAGAATTTAAGGTCAAGAAATTTAAGAGAGATACACAAGATAAACAGGAAAATAAAGTTTATCGGTGGAAAAACCCCCGCAAAAGGGGAAGACGCCCGTCGCGTGTTCCACCAGACTCAAGATCCTCCTCCTTGCAGTCAGGTGCATCCAATACTGGGAGTCCAGGGTCTGGAGCGGAAGGGGCAAGTGGAAACCTTGATCTGGGTATAGCTGGACGAGTGGGATTACTGCGCCAACAGCCCCAGAGAGCCAGTAAAAATGCACTCAATAAGATGCAGGTAGTGAATCTTTCCACTCACCAACTTTCCAACTCCCAGACTGAGGTACTTGCTTTGGGTCTGACATTTTCACCCACAAATTCTTTTAATTTTTTTTCAGCCGTAAAGGATTTGCACCTGTTTGCAAGAAGGATGATCTTGAAAAAACTCCACCACAAAGACCCAACCTCTGATCCCCTGACCCCCATGGAGATGGATGTCTTAGCTGAATTAGAAGAGCTACAACTTGAGCACCCACGCACTACAGGTGTGTTTCCTAACAACCTTCTTCCCAAGTCTAGGAAGTTCCCCCCCTTGTCGGTCTGCCCTGCAGTAAACATGTTTACACGTCTAGTTGAGTCGGATCTCAAACGGGTCTCTTGCCGCCGTAAGTTTGATAATCTTACTCACAAACAGAGACAGGCGATTAAAGAGCTACAGGACCTGAAAGACGTGGTATTTAAGGCGGCCGACAAGGGGGGGAATATTGTTGTGTGGCCAGTGGCTCAATATGAAAAAGAGGCTCTCAGACAGCTTCGAGATAAAACTACCTATAGTAAACTACAGTCTAACCCCTTACCTGCTCATTTGTCTGAGTTGACAGCTATCCTTGATGGTGCTCTTGATCAGGGTTTGATTAATAAAAAGATGGCCGATGGGCTCTTGGTGTTGTTCCCCCGTCTGCCCACGTTTTATTTGCTACCCAAGATCCACAAAGATGCCCTCAACCCTCCGGGACGTCCGATTGTGTCCGGGATAGGTGGTCATTGCGAGCCAATCTGTAAATTTATTGATTACCATCTTAAGCCCTTAGTAGAGACCCTACCATCCTATCTCAAGGACACAACGGACGTCCTGAAGCGTGTTGATGGCATCTTTGTGGAACCTGATATGCTTTTGGTCACGGCTGACGTAGAATCCCTCTATACTTGCATTGGCCATACTGATGGCGTGAATGCGGCCTGCTTCTTCCTCGAATCTGGCGGTGTGGATGGTGCCCTTGGTGAGTTTATTCTACAGCTGCTCCGCTTCATCTTGACCCACAACACTTTCGTGTTTAAGGACGTCGTCTATCTACAGGAGCGTGGCACTGCTATGGGCGCGGCCTGCGCGCCTTCATACGCCAATCTCTTCCTCGGTTATTGGGAGAGATACATTTTTGGCGACGGAGGCGCGCGGGCCAGCGCCCAAGTGCATTGCTGGATGCGCTACATAGACGACGTCCTTTTTGTGTGGCAGGGTTCGGCGGAGCAGCTTGATACGTTTATGCAAGAACTTAACATGAACTGTTATAATATCAGACTGACGTACAAGTGTAGTCCGGTAAAGATTGACTTCCTGGACGTCGTCCTGGAGGTGGATTGCTCCGGTCTTATTCAGACGGACGTCCACAGGAAGTCAACTTCCGTGAACTCCTTGTTACATGCTTCTTCTGGTCACAGTTCATCCACCATACGCGCCATCCCCACCGGCCAGTCTTTGAGGATGAGGCGGATCTGTTCGACCAAGGAGGGATTCGAGCGTCAGTCCGTGGACCTCAAGCAAAGATTCAGGGATCGTGGTATTCCAACAGGTGCATTAAACATGGATTTCAGAGGGCTGAACATACACCGAGAGAACATTTGCTGAAACAAAAATCAAAAAAACCTGAGTTTGAACCGACACTGCGCTTTGTGGGTACTTATAACCATGAGTGGCAGACCATGCGGGACATTCTCAGGAGGCACTTGGGGGTCCTGCGTACTGATCCAACTTTGAGTAAATGTATCCCCAATAGACCTTTTATGACTCCACGACGCGCCAGAAACCTTGGTGATATGTTGGTCAACAGCCACTATGTGCCGCATGTTCCGAATCTCTTTGGGTCTCGGGGACCGATGTTGGGGTGTTACCCTTGTGGACATTGCGTCTCCTGCGCTAATGTGGAACGGGCAACCCATTTTCACTCGTCCGACGGCTCACGTACTTTTGAGATCAGGTACCGGATATCATGCTCATCCACACATGTGGTATATTTTGCTCAATGTGCCTGCCCTCTGATCTATGTGGGTCTGATGTCGCGAGAATTAAGGGTACGCACACGCGAGCACGTTCGTGACATCATCGCAGTGAAGGATGCAAAAGATCCCACAGTGCTTAAAACAATACCTAAGCACTTCTTTAAACATCATGGGTGCAACCCTGCTTCCTTCAGGGTCCGAGGAATTGATTTGGTACATTGCGGCAATAGAGGGGGTGACCTAAAAAAGGTACTGGCCCGCCTGGAGACTAAATGGATCGTGACATTGGGTACTCTTACCACCAGTGGGCTCAACGAGAGTGTCTCCTATGGTCCTTATTTATGAGAGACTGTTTCTTATGCCATAAGCTGGTTTTCATTTTCCTGCTTTTTTCAGTTTTTAACTCTTTTTCCTGGTTCTATTTTTTAGGTTGTTTTTAATTTCACACACCTTGCCATACACCTCTATGGTGCACAAGCCTCTTTTCCTGTGTCCTTTGCCCTTGGATCACCATATGTGAAACATACAAACTGGACTATGCTGTGACAGTGAGATGGAGATCGACCAACCTTATTACTGAAAGACTATTTCCTGAATTCTAGAGACTCTTTTCTTTGGGGATAGTTATATGCTGATGAGGATCGATTCTCCTGCTTCCCTATCCTGATATAATATAGAATTCTCTCCTACCAGGTTGTTTTTAGTGTCCACATTAAGTTTGGGTGCTCCTAGATGGGCTACTTCCGCAGCCTCGGTCTGTGCTGCGTCTGAGAGGTCTCGGTACCCGCCCACCGGCGCCGCCGCTCCGCCCAGCATATATGGTGACACGTCCCTATGCTGGATGACGGTGCGGGCATGCGCGGTGAGTGGGAGCCGCTCTGGGCTTCAGCACACAGACTGCGCATGCGCACGACGCAACGGTGAACCCGGAAGTGCCCTACATCGCATCCGGGTCTCACAGTGCTATAAAGACACCGCTGGTGTCATGGCATGGTGTCCACTACTATCTACAGACCTCTCCCTGAGGAAGCTGTGTGGGAGAAACATATGTAGGGGACATAGGACCTACTCTCTCTCTCCCTGGTTGCTCTCCCGCAGTTTTGACCATATAGGTATTACCCTTTGGATGTTTTACTATGCTCAGCTGTTACTGTGACTGATGGTGCTGTTATTTTTACTTTTGGTATAACCTTGTATGTAAGACTTAGTCTTATACTTGTTCTGAGAATCATTAAGGTGGAATTCTCTACCAGAATGGAGCACTTTATCTATTTATTATGTGGTTCTCTATAGTATCTGTACTATTGCAATATACCCTATATGTACATTGTAAAACCTATTTCTGTTCAGCAGTCAAGTACAACTGTTCTATATCTTGGTCTTAACATGTTGGTTGAGTTGCATCTCAGAACCTCTGCTGTGTCACTTTTTATCACACTTTTTTACACGATTTAATAAAGAAAAAACTTTTACTGCAATAAACTCCATGTTTTCCTCCAGTTTATAAAATCTAGTCGCTTCCTGTAGCTGTTAATGAGTTCCTGGATCCTGGATGAAGGTATTTTTGACAATTCCAGTTTTGGGGAATGGAGTGGTTTAAATGAAAGTTATTCATGACGCCACCCGTGGTATGTGGCTATAGGTGGCCATGGCTGCTGCAGGTGATGGACGGGCAGCTAGGATGCAGCGGCTCCCCACGGGCAGAGCGGATTCCTGGGGCAGTGGATGTAGTAAGGGGTTGAGGTACAGGACGACGGGAATAAAGCAATAAGCAGACTCACTGTTTTGATGGTTATTCAGTCTTTACCGGAGCATCTGCATTCCGGGCAGTTGTCAACAGAGTCCTTGCTTGGGAGCAACTCGGGGTTCTCCTCACCCGTCCGGGTCGTTGGCCTCCTTATTGTGCTCTGTGTTTGGGCTCCTGCTACTGCATTTGCTAAGTTGCCGGCCCTGTCTCTCCTGCGAGGTGTATGACTACTGGGTTTCTTTAGTGTATTAAACACATAATAGCTATAAGATATATAAATAAATTAATTAAAGTGTCATTGTTTGTTGGTACAATACAGTCTGCAAGTGTTGAATACTCCAACATAAATTTGAATCTCCGGTTATAAACTGTATACCACAATACAATGTGGCACATATACTAATACTAAGAAAATGAGTAACTCTATAATATATAATCAGAGAAATGAGGTTATTTCTCCTTTTATATTGATCTTTGTTTCTCTTTAGGAGGTGGCTGTGTCTTTGCTTCTCTACAGTAGGTGCCAAGATTTGTTTTTCTACAGAAGGTAGAGAAATGACTTTGTTTTTCTAGAGAAAGTGGTTCGGGACACGGTATGTCTGTCAGTGTTTTCTTGGTCTGTTATACTGCACCTAGACATAAAATAGAGGCAGGCTTTCATTTCGGGGTATATCGACGATATCTAAGGTCACGTCCTCTTTTGGTGGTGCCCAAGCGGGTGTAACACACTGCTTCCAAAAAATGCTTGGCATTCAGGTTGGTTTGAGTTCTTTATGTTTTTATGCGGTAACAAATTAAATGTGTACAGACGTTTCCACCCTGTAACCTTGGGCCTTCTTCAGTGAACTCAATATGTCACTTACGAGATATATCCAATGGGGGATATGGCAGATTGCAGCTCAATTATGAAGCCACAAGGAATAATTCTGGCCGGTAGGATTAGAAAGGAAAGCACTTGCAATATAGCAGACTGTTGCTTCTTCAAGCAGCCACAAAGAGTAATTCTAATAGTAAGAAAAGCGGCACTGTGTTATGACAATTAGAATACAGAAATATTTCAGTGAAGCAAAATATGCAAAAAATTGAGACACTTAAGGTCATATCGATAAACCGCCCAGTCGCGGCGTCGAGGTGTGTCTCATTGACTGGGGAAAAAAAGTGATTCTGGCTGGTAGAATAAGAGGGGAAAACCATTGTTGCATGGCTGACTGTTGCTTACTTGAGAATGAGAAGTCTTTGTAGAGATTAGGGATGAGCGAGTACCTTAATATTCGGACTCGCTATACTCGCAACGAGTAGGTACCGATACTCTGTACTCGTTGCGAGTATAGTGTAGTCCGAATACTTTCTATAGATACACTGCGAAAGTAGCCTAAAAGTGACTAAAAGTTGTTAAAAATAATAAAATTACATACTCACCTGTCTGACGCCTGCACCAGGACCGTCCCAGAAGACCTGCGATTACAGGACAAGGATCTGTGATTTCCAGCCAATCAGATGGCAACACGTCACATATTACAAGGTCCTAGGTGTACTTCCAGGACCTTGCTGTCTGGCCAATCAGGTGGCCGCTAGCAATCACGTGGTTGTGACGTGTCACCATCTGATTGGCCAGATCGCTACCAGCCATCTGGTTGGCTGGAAATCACAGGTCCTTGTCCTGTGATCACAGGTCTTCTGGGACGGTCCCGGTGCAGGCGTCGGATAGGTGAGTATGTAATTTTATTATTTTTAACAACTTTTAGTCACTTTTAGGCTACTTTCTATAGATACACTGCGAAAGTATTAGGACTACTCGCTACTCCCGAGAACTCATAAATACTCGGAGAGTAGCAAATCCCCGAATACCGCTACTATTCAGCGAGTTCCAAATAGTAGTGAGTATACTCATCCCTAGTAGAGATATATTGCAGGATGAGAGATAGCGCCTGTAAATACTGGGAAAGTCTGGTGGGCAAACCACAAGCGCTGTTAAGGTCATATATCAGCGGTGTCCACCGATGTAAATGATGTGAGCAAAACTAACACAATTTAGTGAGAAAATATGCATATGTGCCTTTTTATATGGTGTATGTAAACTTCTGGTTTCAACTGTATATCAAGATGGGGACATATATACCAGGATGGGGACCATGCATACCAGAATGGTGAACATGAATACATAATGAAGGGGGAGGGCAATTCATAAGTGTTCATAGGATTTAGAACACTACAAGCGCTTCTTACATCTGACCAGTGCATGTGTGTGCGTGTGTGTGTGTATGTGTGCGCTCGTGTGTGTGTGTGTGTGTGTGTGGTTGGGGAACAACAGGACCAAATTTCACACCACGTCCCATCGGACTTTAGTTAGGCCACTTAATCACTATGTATCAATGTACGTGACACTGTAGGAATTCACATCATGTTTTACATTTTCATCATTGTAGAGATGGGGAACATTCTTGTAAATCACTAAGTAACAATGTACGTGACAATGTTGGAATTTCCATAACCTTTTACATTTCATCACTGTAGAGATGGGGAACATTCCTTTTTGTATGGGTGAAATGTTTTTCTGCTTCTCTGCGATATAAAGGTCCCAAGGGTACAAATATTAAGAGTTGATTGGTTATTTATAGCACAATTTATGTATTTGTAATACATGGGACATAAATCTGCATGACTTTAGGTTTACGAAACTTCATCAGTGTTGCGGCTGCTGTTTCCTGAACATGAGATCCTTTTCCTTTCCGTCGCTTTTATGTTTGTGAACCCATTGTGTTCTTTATGCCGCCTTTAAGATTATCATCTCCATAGTGCACACTAATCATGTGGGTCACAATAAATATTTCATAGTAACATTTTAGCTGGCAAATTTAAATATTGGGTCATGTTCTAATGTTGTACTTTTGATTCTGCTTATATAGGAATTTGCAGCATTTTTTACCTAAGGTCCCTTTCACATCTGCGTTTAAGTGTAATTCCTGGCAGATCGGCAGATGTCGCCCCATCTGCTGGATCTGCCGTGTAACGGCTGACTTGCGGCACCGATCTGGCAATCCATATTCATTCTCTATGGCACTTGCGGTCAGGTGTGGCAAGTGCAGTTTTGCTAGATCCAGAAGATCCGGCACTTGCGGACGCTCAAAAGAACACTGCTATAAGCAGTTTTTTTGCGGTGCCGCAAGTGCCAAATCTGGTAAAACAGCACTTGCTACACCTGGAAGCAAACCCCATAGATAATGAATATGGCTTACCAGATCGATGCTGCAAGTCGGCCATTACACGGCAGATCCACCAGATGAGGCGACATGTGCCGGATCTGCCGGGAATTACACTTAAATGCAGATGTGAAAGCAGCCTTAGAGATGAAGTGTCTCCTTATGGAGATGGAAAAACCAGATCTAGTGACATACCACCAAGGGCTGTGGGGTACTTGGAACTGGGCTGGTTTTGGTTCTTCAGGGGATCACGAGGACTGAGATTCGGCTCTGTGACCCTGGTGGTTTCAATAAAATGCGGGGAATTGGGAATTAAAGTTTGTGACGCCACCAGGAGTACTCGGGTAGTAGGAGCCAAGAGCTTCATGCAGAACCTCTGGGAACGATGGATGAGCAGCAGTGGTGGTTCCTCTCCCTATGGGTGGAGCGAGTCCCCAGGGCAGAGTAGTAAAAGGAATTGTCTCTAGTAAGCGGGAGGTGCATTGCGGCCCAGCTACATGACTCCGGCAGCCCGATGATGCATAAAGATACAGTCTCTCACAACTTTTGAGTTCTGTACCCGGTTTACCTACTGATCGGTTTAGTATTGTCGCCGGGTGCCGCTCTCTGCCAAACCACGGTCCAGACAGTCTTCAAGGAACCGGGTTAGTTCGCCCAAGACACTTCTTTCTGTTCCTTTCTCTCACGGGTTGTTCTCCCAGTGATAACTGTCCGCCTCTCTGTTGCTCGCGCCTCTGCACACAAAGCCCCAATCCAGCAGCCACGGGTCTTGTTGGGCGACTGGTACCAAGACCCCTTACCCTAGTACCTTCTCAGCAGATGTGTCGGGTTTCAGCCACAGCTCCTATAGATCTCGTGGCCTCCGGGTCCGTGGTTGCAGTATGGAGTCTCCTCACCACCTTCAGGGCTGGTCCCTAGTTCCCAACCAGCTCTTCCGTCCGACTCCGGTCAAACTCGGATTTAGGCACACGGGTAGTTCTCTCTGCCTCTGCCCATTCCCGTTGGGCTTCTTCTGCCTCTTGCTGTCTCTAACTTCGCCTTTACTCCCGGGATGAGCTCCTCACTTGCTGAAGTCCCCGGGTCTCCCTCCTGGAAGATCCTATCACTCCTGCCTCCTCCTTTCTTTTCCTCACCTCGACTCTCTCTTCCTACTGGAGGCTCCTCTCAAACCGGCCTCATCCTTCCAACTCTCTTGTCTTCTCTCTCTACCACTCACCGATACTTCTCTCTTCCACTGACCTACCCCTGGAATGGGCCCTTCCTCAGTGCGTCCACCCATGGTCCCTTACCTGTGTTCCTAAGCTGTATTGGATGCTTGTTAGGTGTCTCAGACTTGCCCTACCACTTCCCCGAGGACATACCACACTCCTGGAGTGGGTGCAGTACCCTTCGTGGTGACCAGACCATAGGGTCGCCACACAAGCGTGCCAGCATTAGTAGACTTAAATGCCTCACAAGCTCCTCTGGGAAATTAAATTTGCAAATTGCCTCTTCAAAAAGTACTTGAACTCTAGTGCCAGAGGGTACTATTAGTATCATACTGAAAAATGACCTGACAGAGACCCGTTAAGCTTTTAAGATTTCATAATTAGCTGGATATTTCTCTTTAAAAGCGAAACTGTCATATAAAAAATATTAACCTGCTGGTTAATAATGTTCTGATGCCATGCATCGCTGCACTGAGAGCCCTGCTGCCAGGAGAAAGTGATATACAGTATATTCGAGATTTTAGTCATTGGGATGCAGCTGGCACGGCTTCAATCACTGCTTTGTGCATAGTGAGCAACAACTAAGGACTAACTGACATCCGGCTCTGTATTGAAGCACTGTCGAGCCAACTGTCAGTTAGTGCCAGGGCGGCTAAAGCCACTACTCACTATACACAGAGCAGTGACTGAAGCCGTGCCCCTAGGGCTGCAAATCTAAGGCTATTGGGAGGAATAAAGATAATTTTCTCCCAGTAACCGGGCTTCAGTGTGAAAGATGCAAGACTTCAAAACTCTATTAACCTGCAGATAAACCCCATGTTTTTATTTCATGACAGGTTCATTTTAAGCATTTATGACACATCCAAAAAGATAAAAAGAAGTGGCATGACAACATACACTATACATTTTTAGAATAGTCACTTGTTGAGAGAACAGGGCCCCTAACCCATTCTATTGGCTGTGCCTCTCTTTTTACAATTAAGTGTACCTCTTTTTAGCCCATTGTATTATTGCATATGAGCTAAGGGTTATTCATCCCGTAGCGTTCTCTCGTGTGATCAATAGTGATGAGCTAGTGTGCTCACCACTGCTCGATACTCAATCAAACATCGGGGTGCTTGAGTATAGTCATTACTTGGTCGAGTATCACAGGTGCTCAAGCCCCATGCCTGAGTCTCTGCCACACACGTAATGCTGTAGCCATGTTGGTCACTGGCATTACTGTGATTGGCCGGCCGCATTGCATCATAAGGTCTTCTATAGGACCTGATGCCACGCTCTACTCTGGAAGCAAAGATGCTTGGCACACACTCTACTCTGGAAGCAAAGATGCTCGGCACACACTCTACTCTGGAAGCAAAGATGCTCGGCACACGCTTTGCTCTGGAAGCAAAGATGCTCGGCACACACTCTACTCTGGAAGCAAAGATGCTCAGCACACACTCTACTCTGGAAGCAAAGATGCTCGGCACACGCTTTGCTCTGGAAGCAGTGCATGGAGAGTTATTTTTGGAGGGATAGATAATATTAGTGCAAGTATATAGGCAGGGTTTAATTGTTATTACATTACATTGTATATTGTACACTTAATAAATTCTTAAATAAATGGCGCGTGGGGTCCCCCTGTTTTTGATAAAGGTAAAGCAGACAGATGGGGCTGGCATTGCCAGGCTGGGAAGAGCTATAGTTGTTGGACCTTTCCAGCCTAAGAATATCAGCCCGCAGCCACCCCAGAATCGGCGCATTACATTAGATGCAACAATTCTCTCACTTTTCCCAGCTGTTCCCAATTGCCCTGGTGTGGTGACAATCTGGGTAATATTTTTTGGGATTGAAGTCAGTTGATGTCAGTTGTGTAGTGTCAGCTGGCATCAAGCCCAGGGGTTATTAATGAAGTGATGTCTATCAGACACCCCAGGAAAGAAAGGTTTATTGAATAAAGGCTCTTTCACACTATCCCTCGTTCACCAATTTATTATTAAAAATGTTAACATGAAGCTCTGACGGTGTAGTCCATGTTCCTTTCATGCAGCTCCAGTGACTTTGAACAGCAGTAAAGTACAGCTAGTTACAGGCAGTGGGTGACAACAACTCTCATCAGGGCTGCTGGGTCTCACTGAGCGCAGAATTGAGCCGGAGGCTCTGATGAGAACTAGACGTCACCCATTAGGCACCTCTGACTTCTATCTCTTGTGGGAAAAAATAGAAATTGTAAAGTCCAATTGTGATAAATTTGATCTTGTTAAAATTGTTGTGTTCAATTGACAAATATAAAATGTGTATCAACAGTTTTAAGGTGGAAACACAACTATGTGCTCAAATGAGTCGCTTGGCCCGGCCACTGTCTCTCTGAACAGGAGTGTGGAACCGCTTTAATTTTTATGGAGCTCTATGCTCCCGTTAAGAGAGGCAGGGCCGGGCCAGGTGACTCATGTGAGATGCATGACAGACACTCGCATGCAGATCCCATAAGTGTGGCTCTGCCCTTACTCACAGTGATATTTACCCATCAGGCTTTAGTTACAGAGGCTACAATATGAACTAAAAAATATGAGCCTAAGGGTACGGTTACACGTCGCAACATTGCATGCAATTTCACTTGCAACTTACTGTTTACAGTGAAATCAAGGAGACATTGTTGTATTTTGTTGCCGTATACAAATTTACAATGTGTCCATGATTTCACTGCAACTAGTAAGTTGCAAGTGAAATTGCATGCAATGTTGGGACATGTAAAGGTACCCTTATGGCCACTTTACACGTCCTGATATCGTCGTCCAACTCCGATAAAAAGTCACGTGGTTTGTGCGTTGGCCCCGATATCGTTCATGCGTTGTGTGGTGTAAATGTACAATGCGACACAAGAACGATGCGAAAACGATATCGGGGAAGAATTGTGCAGGCTCTCCAACTGCCCGATATTGGATGGACGATCTGTCAGGATCGTGCTGTGTGACAGCCCAACAACGACTTGGAGAGCAACTTCCCCTATTCACTCCCATGTTAAATGGTCGTTCCTGGGTCGCTAGTACAAGGGGGCGTAGACATCGCAGTTGTGATGCCTGCCGATATCTCCCTGTGTGACAGCTCATATGCGATCTTGGATTTCAGCCAAAAAAGTGCGCGCTCCCGTGCTGTTGTATACAATATCGGAACGATGTTGGGACGTGTGAAGCGGCCATAAGGGTTTGCTCAAACAAGTGTATAAATCAGATGAGTGCAATAAAAAAAGGGATTGCACTCGGATAAATAATATAAAATGAGGCAGTGCAGAACTGCCTTTTTTTTCTCACCTGTATTCAATATGAGAAAAGAATTGCTTCATGCTGCAATTTAACACTGAAATCAGTACAATGTGAGAAAAAGATTGGATGCCATAAAGACCATCATTATGACATCTGATTTTTATGGATACATTGCAATTCTCTAAGTTGGGAAAAAATGGGAAATCTGGTATGGCTACTTTACACGTCCCGATATCGGCGTCCAACTCCGATAAAAAGTCACGTGGTTCGTGCGTTGGCCCCGATATCGTTCCTGCGTTGTATGGTGTAATTGTCCAATTCGATGCAAGAACGATGCCAAAACGATATCGGGCGAGAATTGTGCAGGCTCTCCAACTGCCCGATATTGGATGGACGATCTGGCAGGATCGTGCTGTGTGACAGCCCAACAATGACTTGGAGTACAACTTCCCATATTCTCTCCCATGTTAAATGGTCGTTCCTGGGTCACCCGCAGGGGCGGAACTACAATAGGTGCAGGGGTTGCGATTGCACCCGGGCCCTGCAGCCTAGGGAGGCCCCAAAAGTCCCTGTGGTCCATAGAAAAAGACTAATATTATTAAAGATTTGCAATAATTGGGGGCCCCGTTGGAGCTTTCGCATTGGGGCCCCTGGGCCTGAAGTTATGCCACTGGTCGCCTGTACAAGGGGGCGTACACATCGCTGTTGTGTTGCCTGCCTATATCGTGCTGTGTGACATCTCCTATGCAATCTTGGATTTCTGCCCAAAAAATGCACGCTCCCGCGCCGTTGTATGCAATATCGGAACGATGTTGGGACGTGTAAAGTGGCCATTGATGATCCTGTAAAAGATTAAAAGCTGCTAGTAAAAATAAAACAGACAGCACACGGTGACAAAAAAATCATGCCACCTTTCTGGATAAGAATGATGACCAATTTTGATACGTTAATGTGACCCCAGCCTTATATTTGCCCTCAATATTTGACTCACCATAGACAACCTAAGGGCTCAGACACACGGGCATTGAAATCGGATGAGTGCAATGTGAGAAAACCTTGCATTTCCCTCTGACCAATGTTAATGAATGAGTCAGAATAGATGACCGAGTGTCTTCAGCTTTTTTCTCATCCAGATTCTATTGAAAATTGCACAGCACACTAACAGCATAGGGACAGCGATTTTAGTATGGTGTGTCTCATGGTAGAAAAAGTTAGAATAGAAAGGATAGATAGGAATAGCTAGAACATCTTAGGCTACCTTCACATTACGATTTTGAAGGGAGCCGATGCTGTCCGATAAATTCGGACAGCATCGGCTCCCTTCTGATGCCTGGAATCGGATGCCAAATAGGCATCCGATTCCGGCATAAAATCGTAGCCTCCAGGCAAAAAACAAAACAAAAAACCTTATGCTCACCTCCCCACGAGCCCCCGTCGTTTCCAGCTGTCTTCCTGAAGGCTCCCGGTGGCTCCCGTAGGCTCCCGGTGGCTGCAGAGGTCTTCCTCTGCTGTTCAGGACCTGCGGTGATGTCACAGTCACGTGACCGCGGGTTCACCATGGTAACCCGCGGTCACATGACTGTGACATAAGGTTTTTTTTTTTTTTAACCCTTGTGCTCCCAGTAGCAGTAGGAGCAGTTTTACTGTACTGAGCATGCTCAGTACAGTAAAATCGGGTCCGAGGAGACATCAGATGTTTCCTCGAACCCTGCTCCATTGGGCCCCATGTTATAGGGATCGGGTCAAATCGGATGTGCACTAAATGCCATCTGATTTGGTCCGATCAGATTCTGTCAGATTTTATTTTCGGTGCAAAAATCGGAGCTGGCTCCGATTTTTGCACCGATAATAAAATCGGACAGAATCGGATCGGACCAAATCGGATGGCATTTAGTGCACATCCAATTCGGTCCGATGCCCATAGGGCTGCATGGGGCCAAATTCGGATCCGATGCTGTCCGATTTTGATCGGACAGCATCGGATCTGAAAAATCCGTAATGTGAAACCAGCCTTACCAGACTCCTGCTCTACTTCCTGGGCCACCTATTAAGCTACTTGCATATTCACTGCACTGTCATACAAACAGCCAATCACAGACACTCACACTGTGTGAGAGCCTCAGTGATTGGCTGTTGTAGTCAGATTGAACTTCCTCAATCTGGATGGTGATTCTGCTTAGTTGCCATACGCATTAGTATATGGCAACCAATCTGCCATCATAGAGTCTTAAATAAATATAAAAAATTATTTAAAAAAATGCATCGGGCTTTGCAGTATTTTTAAGTCTAGCCTGATGAAAGCGTACAGTTGTGAGTTGTCACCCTCAGCTGCCTAATTTTACCTTTGCTTACAATAAAATGCGTGAGCTCTGCCCTATTTTTAATTGCCAGCCAAGGTAAAACTCAACAGCTGAGGACTGGTATTCTCAGCGTGGTAAGAGTCCATTGTTTTAGGGCCACCACTAGGAATGGGCGAATCTACTCGCTAGGACTCGTTACTCTGCGAGTAGTAAGGGACTCGCAGGACTCGGTACTCTGCGAGTTTCCCAGCGATTACTCGCACAATAACGAGTCCAATGCAAATCAATGGCAATCCTAGTTTTGTCAGAGACTCTGACAAAACTAGGATTGCCATTGACTTGCATTGGACTCGTTACTGTGCAAGTAATCGCAGGGAAACTCGCACAGTAAGGAGTCCAGCTGTCTGCTCTGTGTCTGCTCTCAGCCTGCAGGCTGCCGCAGCTCCAGGGCCCTAGAGCCCGCCTGCTCTCCCTGTGCCCAGAGATGATGTAGCAGAGCTGAGATTGTTCTCAGTCTGCTCATTCCCTGTGCATAGACATCTATATCTATGCACAGGGATGTAGCAGAGAGGACATCGCATTTTGGACTACGTCGGACGGAAGAGGATTTTTTTAATTAAAGATGGAGTCCCTAATGGCTTTTTTTTAATTTCTAATAAAAATTTTTGTCTGTGTTGTGATTTTTTTTAACCCTTTATTGGAGATTCTTAGTGGCCGGGTCAAACCTGGCCTGACATTAAGAATCTCGGGCTTAATACCAGCTTGTATAACAAAGCTGGTATTAACCCCTTTATTACCCAGCGTGCCACTGCCACCAGGGCCGCTGGAAGAGCGGGGTTCAGCGTCAGAGGATGGCGCTTCAATGAACGCGGCATCTTCTGGGGCGGCTGCGGGCTGCAATTTGCAGCGGGGGGTGCCCAGAAAGCTTGGGCCTCCCTGCGCTGCGGATTCCAGCCCCCAGCTGCTTAGCTGTACCTGGCTAGATATAGAAATTGCGCGGAGCCCCACGCATTTTTTTTTTTATTATTTCATGAAATTCATGAAATAATAAAAAAAAAGGGCTCCCCTATATTCTTGTATCCGGCCAGGTACAAATAGCCACCTGGGGGTTGGGGGCAGCCCGTCGCTGCCTGCTGGATCCGGCTGGTTCCAGAAATATGGCGAAGCCCACGTCATTTTTTTTCTGAAAAATCAATAAAACAATCCTAAAAAAGGGACTGCATCTTTATTAACCCCTCGTCCATGGTCCAGGGGTTAATAAAGATGCAGTCCCTTTTATTCACATTGTTTTATGGATTTGTCAGAAAAAAATTTGACGTGGGCTTCGCCGTATTTCTGGAACCAGCCGGATCCAGCAGGCAGCGACGGGCTGCCCCCAATCCCCAGGTGCCTATTTGTACCTGGCCGGACACAAGAATATAGGGGAGCCTTTTTTTTAATTATTTCATGAATTTCATGAAATAATAAAAAAAAATGCGTGGGGGCTCCGCGCAATTTCTATGTCTAGCCAGGTACAGCTAAGCAGCTGGGGGCTGGAATCCGCAGCGCAGGGAGGTCCAAGCTTTCTGGGCACCCCCCGCAGCCGCCCCAGAAGATGGCGCGTTCATTGAAGCGCCATCCCCTGGCGCTGAACCCCGCTCTTCCAGCGGCCCTTGTGGCGGTGGCACGCTGGGTAATAAAGGGGTTAATACCAGCTTTGTTATACAAGCTGGTATTAAGCCCGATATTCTTAATGTCAGGCCACGTTTGACCCGGCCACTAAGAATCTCCAATAAAGGGTTAAAAAAAACACAACACAGAGAAAATTTTTTATTAGAAATAAAAAAAAAAAGCCATTAGGGACTCCATCTTTAATTAAAAAAATCCTCTTCCGTCCGACGTAGTCCAAAACGCGATGTCCTCTCTGCTACATCCCTATGCATAGATATAGAAGTCTATGCACAGGGAATGAGCAGACTGAGAACAATCTCAGCTCTGCTACATCAGGCAGCAGGCGGGCTCTAGGACCCTGGAGCTGCGGCAGCCTGCAGGACCCGAGGGCACAGAGCAGACAGCTGGACTCGTTACTGTTCGAGTTTCCCTGCGATTACTTGCACAGTAAGGAGTCCAATGCAAGTCAATGGCAATCCTAGTTTTGTCAGAGTCTCTGACAAAACTAGGATTGCATTGTAGCAGATAGAGCCTGAAGCTTGCGAGACACATCTGCGATTTGTAAATCGCACATTACTCGCTATTACTCGCTTCCCCATTCTTTAACATTGGACTCGCTAGACTCGAAACGAGTAGCGAGTCCCAGGCTCGGACTCGCTAGAGTCAAGCGATTCCGAGTAATTTAGGACTCGCCCATCACTAGCCACCACGCTAAAGAATTACAGCCCGCAGCTGCCCCTGAAAATGGCACATTTATAAGAAGCCCCATTTCCATGTGCTTTACCAGGCTCTTCCAGTGGCCCTGGTGGCGGGTGTCATGCTAGGTAATAAGAGGTTAACACCATCTTTGTTTTACCAGCTGGTTTTAAGCCCTGAGATTCTTACTGTCAGGCCAAGTTAGACCCAGCCATTAAGAATCTCCAATAAAGGGTTAAAAAAAGACACCACACAGAGAAAAAAAAAATTATTAGAAATAAATACACAGACACCCTTAAGCCCCAATCACACATAACGAGATCGTTAGCGAGATCGTTGTAACTGTGACGTTACAATGATCTTTCCAGCGATGTCGCTATGTGTGACACTTAGCAGCAAATAGGCCCCTGCTATGAGGTCACTGATCGCTGTGAAGTGCTCTGGGTCATTTTTTGATCGTTGGTGTTCCGTTGGTCAGCACGCATCGCTGCGTGTGACAGCGAGAGACCAGCTATTAGTGGCCTCCCAGGGCTGGTAAACATGGTAAACACCAGGTATCTAGGCAGCGCGCGCTGCCTAGATACCCACTGTTTATCATAGTTACCAGCTTCCTCCCTGCTTACAGGCAGCGCTAAGCAGGGAGGACGCTGGTAACATCGCCTTCAGCTGGGGAGATCTGCCTGTTTGACAGCTCCCCAGCGACCAGGTAATGATGCTCCAGCGATCCCAGCAAGTTGTTATCGCTGTCGGGATCGCTGTAGCGTCGTTGTGTGTGACACGTACCTTAGAGATGTCATTTTTATTTATCCCTCCCCACCCACACAGCCTTCTACGATCCTAGTCTTCTGTATTCTTCAACTGATGCAGTTCTGCTATGTCAGCACAGGGAGGAAAAACGCTTTACTCCCTGTGCTCGCTAATCACTCAATGAGTGAGCAGAGACTCCGGCGTGGTAAGCAGTGACGTCACCGCTGCCACCATTGTCATAGTAATTGAATGAGCGCTTATTATAGCAACGGTGATCTCCGATCACCCCTGTTAACTTCCTGATTACCGGCGCTAGCTATTCCCAGCATCTATCTATTCTTTCTATCTAGCTATTATGTCCTCTCTGTCTATTCTTTTCTAACATTATACAGCATGAGAAAGACCATGTTAAAAACACATTGCACACGGACACCACACAGATGTCACGTTGATGTTAGCTGAGAAAAAAATGCACAATCGCTTTGCACTGGCATGCCACACGGATCAAAAAAATGGATGATACTTATCCTACTCTGCTGGATGAGAAACAGTCAGATTTTTTATACAATCATTTGATTCTAGCCTAATACTGAATGCACAAATAGGGTGCAGAGAACGTCCTAACCTAAAATGCTGATAGAACAGCCACTCACAGCCTTCCAGATGGAGGGGAGCAGCTGAATGTCTGAACAAGAGTGACTCCAGGTAGGGTGGGCGAGTATACACAGTCTCTGAACAAGAGCCTATTAGTGACACCAGGTAGGGTGGGCTAGTTAACACTGTATGAGTGTATACACAGTCTCTGAACAAGAGCCTATTAGTAACACCAGGTAGGGTGGGCGAGTTAGAACTAAATGAGTGTTCCTCACAGGACAGTCTCACCAATTTACCACCTAAAGTTAAAAGGCCCAACTACAACCTACAAAAAAATGTAGAAAGTGTGCATAAAAAATGTGATGTGTTAGTTGACATTTTGGCCAAAATACGGAGCTTTGCAACCCATCCGTCAAGAGTCCTCGCACTTGCAAGTCCCTATCTTATTACAAAACCACAGAGAAGTTTAAAAAACTCATCATAGCCAAACTAAAATGCACAAATTGGCTCTGTGGTTGGAAGACAAGCCTCGGATACCCTGAGCCATTTCAATGAATATACATGTATGAAGATCAGGAGCAGCAATCACGGTGTCAGCTTTGGATGCCCTTCAAAAATAATCTGATACATTTCTTTCTATTGTTTGTTTAGTACAAGCTGTTATCAGTCACTTATCTTCTTATCGGTTAGGATTACAGGAGACATTGTCAGTTATAATGTTTAGTGTACACAGAGCGTCCAGACATTTATGAGACAACTGCTGCCTCGAAACATCTATAAAATGATTATATTACTGTTATTATGATGTTTTATAAATGTTATGTAAAACAATGATGAGATGGCTCTCGGAGATATTATGACGTCTTGACTGCAAAACGAACGTCGGGGGTATCAAGTTTATTAATTATCCCCTAATAGGGCTTATACCTAGAAAAATATTTTTCTAATATGTGATCTCAGCAGGCCTTCATCACAGAAACCTCTATCAGTCCCCTAAACATCGACATCTGCTCGATCCAAACTGGGGTCATGCAGTAGGGAAATACAGAGGAACTTGGGATCCCCTTTCGAGTGATTAGTGAAAGTCCTCTTAGGCCCCTTTCACATCAGCGGTAATCGATGATCGCGGCAGTTGCGGTGAAAAGCCCGCAACTGCCGCGATTACCGCATAACGGTCGCGCTTGCGGTTCACTTGCGGTAAGCCCCATGCTATGTCTATGGGGCTTGCGGTAAGTGTGCGGCAAGTGCGGTATAGTTGCGGTTTCGGCACTTGCGGCAGATGCGTTTTTTTTTGTGGCCGCA
This sequence comes from Allobates femoralis, assembly GCA_033576535.1. NCBI lineage: Eukaryota > Metazoa > Chordata > Amphibia > Anura > Aromobatidae > Allobates > Allobates femoralis. Next base: position 826,766,116 of record JARQOC010000003.1, on the reverse strand, counting down.
TCTGCCGCAAGTGCCGAAACTGCACTTGCCGCACCTGCTGCACACTTACTGCAAGCCCCATAGACATTGCATGGGGCTTACCGCAAGTGAACCGCAAGTGCGGCCGTTATGCGGTAATCGCGGCTGTTGCGTTTTTTTTCCCCGCACCTGCCGCGATCAGTGATTACCGCTGATGTGAAAGAGGCCTTAGTGAGACTTTTTTGTGGATAAATGTTTTTCGAGGGATAACTCTTTGTAGAGATACAATTAGTAGGATGTTGTCTAGTACCCGACTGCAGCCACTATCAGAAGACAGAGCTGCTCCAGAACTGAGCTTTCCACTTGCCTGCTGCAGCTGACACAGAAACAGCTCATTGACAGGAGTACTAGAGGTCCAACCCTGGTTGCTCATCAATGTTTAAGTAGGTGACAACTTCTTTAAATCTAAGTCTCCTGACCTCTGTCATATACTCACCTTCTGCATCTTCATTTGTTTATAGTGTCACTATGATCAGTCTCTTCTGATTTGTGACCTACCGGCAGCACCAGTTTTTCATGGAGCCAGACTGAGGTCACAGATCCAATGCATCAATGTGAGCCTCACTTTGGCCTCATCTCGCTTGGTTTTGGCTCTCAAAGAGATGCATTGAGACCCTGTGATGCAACTTCTGACTTCCGGCCAGTTAGACGTTACAGCAGGATGGGTAAAAGGTGAAGATACTGGAAGGTGAGTATAAGACAGGGGCAGGGTCTTACATTTAAAGTTCCACTCCACTGCTGAAAAGAATAACACATTAGAGGGGCTTTAAGATCTACAGGCTTAGAAATTAAGGCTTGTAATTAGATTAAAAACTGGCTTAAAGACTGCATTTCGGATTCCTTTTGGCACCTGAAAAAACTGGTCCATCCACAGTTACACAATTCTTGGGAATTGAGTTGGATTCGGTGCCTATGGAATTCCAATTACCAATGGAGAAAGTTAAAGATTTGAGGGCATACTTGAGCTGACAGAGTGAAAGGAGGTGCTGCTGAAGCAACTTCAGTTACTCGGTTCAATTTACTGAACGATATTGCTTAAGTGATCTCCTTTTTGATCGCTTAAGCGATATCATTTGTGCGTTGCTGCGTTACCAGCTTCCTGCCTGCTTACAGGCTGAGCTAAGCAGAGAGGACGCTAGTAACTATGATAAACACAGGGTATCTAGGCAGCGCGCACTGCTTAGATACCCACTATCTTTGAAAAATCGTTTGATTGTTTGATTGCAGATTTGTGAACATGTTTACAAATCTATCGTTGGTCGGTCGGTGGACACGCAGCATCCCTGCGTGTGACACCGTCAGAGCAATGATGAATGAGCTCCCAGCGCCTCTCAGCCTATGCTGGGAGCTCGTATCCATGGTAAACATCGGGTTAATAAGCGCGGCGCCTAGTAACCCGATATTTACCATGGTTACCAGCGTTCTCACTAGTCCACATCGTTGGTGAGTCTGCCTGTGTGACAGCTCACCAGCAATGTAAACGATGTTGTTAGCGATCACGCGTGCATGTGATCACTAACAATATCGTTCAGTAAATTGAACCGTGTGACATGGCTCTTAGGCAAACTTAATTATAAGTGTTGCATCTTGTCAGTGGAATTGATTTTTTGCAGAAGGCTGGTGCTACGTTAGGAGTTTGTAATCCAGCTCACTTAGTTCGCTTGTCTTCCAACAACAGAGCCGATTTGTGAATTGGGATATCTTTCTTAAAGTGGTTCAATGGTAGGTCAGTTCTGATGGAGGAATGGGTGGACAGTTGGGAGCTGGAATTTTTCATCAATTAGACCATCAGCCCTTGCAGGCAGGGTCCTCTCTCCTCTTGTACCTATTTGTGCCTTGTATTGCTCATGTTTATTGTACTTGTATATGTATGCCCCTTTTCACATGTAAAGCACCGTGGAATACATGGTGCTATAATAATTATTAATAAAAATAATAATGCCTTGGGGCCCCATAGTTTTGGTGCTTATTTTCAGGGAAGGAGATTTTCAGGTCATGGCCGTTGGAATGGAATGTAACATGGTGGAGTTATTTCCTATTGTAGCCGCAAATGAAGTTTGGGGTGAGGTGTCTTATAGCAAAAGGGTTAAGCTTTGCTCTGACAATTTGGCTTTGGTTCAGTTTATCTGCATCTCCCCCACCCCTATCGTAAATCTGATTAGAAATTTGGTGCTTTGAGGAACTGAATTATTATTGTTATTATGCATTATTATAGCGCCATTTATTCCATGGCGCTTTACATGTGGAAAGGGTATACATAGACAAGTACAAATACATGAACAATATAAGGCACACAAGGTACAGGAGGAGAGATGAACCTGCCCGTGGGGACTCAAAGTCTACAAGGGATATGTGAGGATACACTAGGAGAAGGTAGAGCTGGTAATGGCGGTGGTTCAGTAGACTGATAGACTGATGTTCACTGCAGGTAGTAGGCTTGTCAGAAGATATGGGTATTCAGGTTCCTTATGAAGGTATCAGCGGTAGGTGAGTCTGGTGTATTGGGGCAGAGAAGTCCAGAGTATAGCAGATGCACTGAAGAAATCTTGAAGAGATAAGAGAGGAGTAGAGGAAGAGATCTTGAGAGGATCGAAGGTTGTCCGAGGGTAGGTATCAGGAAGCCATATCACAGATGTATGGAGGAGACAGATTGTGGACAGCTTTGTATGTCATAGTGAGGGTTATGAACTTTGGCCTCTGAGAAATGGGGAGCCAATGAAGGGCTTGGCAGAGAGGAGAGACTGGGGAATAGCAAGGAGACAGGTGGATTAGTCAGGCAGCAGAGTTTATGATAGATTGGAGTGGTGCAAGGGTGATAGGGGGGAGGCCACAAAGCAGAAGATTACAATAATCGAGGCCGGAGATGATAAGACATGTACAAGTGTTTTTGCATTATCTTGGTCAAGGAATGTACGGATCCGGGAAATAATTTTGAGTTTGAGTTGGCAGGAGGCGGCAGGAGGCGGCAGGGGCTTGAATATGTGGCTTGAAGGAGAGGGCAAAGTCAAGTATCACTCCGAGGCACCAAGCATGCGGGACTGGGGAAAGTGAGCAGCCATTGACTTTGATGGATAGGTCTGGTGGAGTGGTAGAGTGAGTTGTAGGAAAGATAATTAATTCTGTTTTGTCCATGTTCAGTTTTAGAAATAAAGCAGAAGAGAAGAATGAAAGAGCAGACAGACATTGTGGGTCATTGGTATCTTTAGTTATGGCAGTTTCGGTAGAGTGATGCGGTCGGAAGCCAGATTGTAAGTGGTCAAAGAGGGAGCAGGAGGAAGGTGGAAGGACAGTTTAAGTTGGAAATGCTGTTCCAGTAGTTTAGAGGCAAAGGGGAGAAGTAATATGGGGCAATAGCTAGAAACAGAGGATAGCTCGAGGGAGGGCTTTTTGAGGATGGGTGTGACCAAGGCATGTTTGAAGGATGATGGGAAGACACCAGTTGTTAGTGATAAGTTGAAGAGATGAGTTAGTGTTGGGATGAAGACTGTGGTGAGGTTGGGTATGAGGTGGGATGGGAGCGGGTCAAAGGCACCGGTGGTGAGGTATGATCTTGACAGAAAAGGAGAAGAGCTTATCTTCTGTCATGGTGGAAAAGCTGGCTTTAGAAAAGGAGGGCTGTGCAGTTATGAGGAGGGGCTGTGGGGATAGTGGATCAAAGATGATGATATCAATCTTCTGCTTGAAAAAAGAGGCAAAGTCTTCAGCAGAGATAAGAGGAGAGGGAAGAGGTGCTGGGAGATGGAGGAGAGAATTGAAAGGGCTTATGTGCTTTAGCCCCAGTATCTCTAGTGATGTATATACTCCTTGCCCAGTGGCTCCTGTGATGTACATACCCCAGCCCCAATGTATTTTGTGATGTATGTCACTAGTCATTACATGGACAAGTTGTGAGACAGGGTAGTCAAATGATCTGGGGTCACATGCCAAGAGAGCACATCAGGAATAAGGGAATAGAAAAAAGCTTAGTTAAGTCATGGTCCAAGCTTAGAATATGAGGATAGTGGATCAAAGAAAAGAGACATGGCAAATAGATGATCAGATGAGGTCCAATGTCAGAAAGCAATAGAACACAAGGCACAGATGAACAAAGCCAGCATGAACCAATTAGCAAAATGCTACAACTGGCAGAGATCTGGGAGTAACTGCTCACATAAGCAGCTAGACAAGTATAGAAAACAGGGAAGACCTGAAAAAGACCAACACCTCCTAATTTCAGATCGGACAGCTGAACTGTCAAAAAACACAGCTCAGCACGCCTCAGAACTAAATTGTACCAATGAGCTGTCATTTACTAAACTGATGGCTCAACTCAGCCAAGATTCCATAGTTCAGCAAAATGTCACTCATTGTGTAGTGACGTAATCTATATATGCCAGTTCCCTATGATGCACATTTTTCAGCCCCAATGTATCCTTTGAGGCATGCACCAGCCCCAAGTGTCTCTTGTGATGAATATGCACTAGCACCAGTGACTCCAATGTTATTTACTCCAGCTGCAGTTTCTCCTGTGATGTATATGCTCCAGCCCCAGGGTCTCCTATGTGACTTATATGCACCAGTCCCATGTCAAAAGTTGAAAGCACACAGGGCCCCGCCGGGACTGAGATTAGTCATCCTGTTCATGATGCCAAAAGGTTGCGACTGCATGGGCCTGGTTACTCAACCATGTAAGGAAGACTGTTCAGAAGTCACAGTGGCAGTTCCCAGAGGTTGTGGTCCTGGCCAGACATGTTAAGGGGTTGATTACAGGGGATAGTTCGTGATGCCAACTGGAGATGTGACCAAAGAGGGCCAGGGGCTGCTGTGGAGCTTTCAAGGAGAGATGGTAGGGCAGCCAAGTGGTAAGCCCTCTCCAGTCAGGGCAAAGGTCTCTTGCAAGATGCAAACGGATGGATTAAATAGTGTAAGGGAGGAAGAGGAGCATAGTGGTGCAAGAGGACTCAGGAAGGATCAGATGACACAGTCTTTGTGGCTCTTACCCTTTACTTGTAGTTCAGGATTACAACCCAGCCGGGGTATGATGTTCACAAGGAGTGCAACCTGGCCAGCCCAGAGATAATTAGAGTCCACCTTGCCAAGACAAAGGGTATGGTGGCCTTCCAGCTGCCTTTTCCCACTCTGACACTTGCTACCGCTTTCCTCCTCTAAGTGTCTGTGGCTGCAATCTTCTGCTGGGCAGGTAGTTGCGGGTCCTGCAAGCGACAGTCCTTTGTCCTCTGACCCTATATAGACCCTTAAGCCCACAAGGTGAGTCACTGTACTTGAAGCCCAGTGACCTCCAGTTTCATGACCAGTCCTGAAGTATCCTTGGTAGATTTGGAGATGGTACCTCTGTTGCAGCTAGTTCCTCTGCCTAGCTTCAATAGCTAGCAGCAGGTTCGTCTCTCCAGGCCCTTGGCCTAGCACTTCACTTCATGCTCCATGCTGTCTCTCAAGCTACCTAGACTCAAGCTGCGATTGCACTGCGATTGCCTCGCGCGAGGGGCCATTAAAAGTATATGGGTGTGAGTCTAGCTCGCACCCATACAGCACACGGTGCGAGAGTCACAGCTGTGTGCTGTCAAAATCACTGGCCCCCGCAGTCCCATACAGTTACAATAATGTTTCATTGCTGTGACAGCAGCAGTGAAGCAGTATTGTATGTATAATTTATTATTTTTTGCAAAGTTACACCTATCAGCTTGATTTTACAGGTTTTTACCATGTCGGCTGTTCAGGGCTTCATTCAGCACTGTGCTACCGAGGGGGTTAATTTTTCTGTAAACCAGGTTCAATTGTATGTCGGCTTCATGGTGGGTTTACACACACCAATTTCAGTGTCCAATATCTGAACAGATCTCTGGTTGCAGTGAAATCATGGACACATTGTATCATTTGTACACAGCCACAAAATGGAGCAATGTGTCCATGATTTCACTGCAACCAGAGATCTGTTCAGATATTGGACACAGAAATTGATGTGTGTAAACCCACCATTAGAGAAGTGACAGAATAAGCCGTGATTTGTAAGGAGCTGTCCATGATGCTGAAGCCCTGGCTTCCATTTAGAAATCACCGGCTTATTCTACACCCGACATACACTTGAACCTGGTTTACAGAAAAATTAACCCATTCAGACACATGATGTCATGTCACCATGTATCCAGGGGGGGAGGACAACCCCTGGACAGATGGTGTCATGACACCAGTGTCTGATTAACCCCTTATTCACCGGGTTAAAACCCCCTCGGTAGCACAGTGCAGAATGCAGTCCTGAACAGCCGACATGGTAAAAACATGTCAAATCAAGCTGATAGGTGTAACTTTGGAAAAAATAATAAATTATACATACAATACTGCTTCACTGCTGCTGTCATGAAACATCACTCGCATCACTGTCGTGCATCAATCACGCTCCGTGTTTGATGCACAACAGTGTGCCTCCACCCATACAGAATCTGTTGTGTTCCGACAAAGCTTCCGAGACACATCTGCGATTTGTAAATCGCACATTACTCGCTATTAGTCGCTTCCCCATTCATTAACATTGGACTCGCTAGACTCGCAACGAGTAGCGAGTCCCGGGCTCGGACTCGCTAGAGTCAAGCGATTCCGAGTAATTTAGGACTCGCCCATCACTACATAGCAGTTTACATACATTGGCAACACGCTGTCCCCATTGGGTCTCACAATCTAAATATCCTATCAGTAGGTCTTTAGAGTGTGGGAGGAAACTGGAGTGCCTAGAGGAAACCACGCAAACACGGGGAGAACATACAAACTCCTTTGCAAATGTTGTCCTTGGTGGGAATTTAACCAAGGACCCAGCACTACAAGGCTGCTATGCTAACCACTAAGCCACCGTACCGCCCACATACTACAGTGCCTTCTAGAGAATACCCATAACACTGTGCCTTCTGGTGAGTACCCATGACACAGTGCCTTCTGGAGAGTACCCATAACACAGTGCCTTTTTGAGAGTACCTATGACGCAGTGCCTTCTGGAGACTACCCATAACACAGTGCCTTCTGGAGACTACCCATAACACACTGCATTTTGGAGACTACCCATAACACACTGCCTTTTGGAGAGTACCTATGACACAGTGCCTTCCAGAGAAGCCTGTCAAATGCAAACTTTTAGCTTTCAATGAAAAGTCGTAGTATCAGTTAAAGCTTTGTTACTGTCTTTTTCTTTTTCTTTTAACGCAAAAGATGTTAAGGTGTGAGTTGTTTTTTTTAATCTGAAACCTCAGTATTCAGGTTAAAATATTGCTTTGTCAGTTTGTGATAAATAAGTGAGCAAAAACTATCGAACACGCGCAAAGAAATTCTTCCACACAAAAATTCTTCACATCCTGCAAGTCCTGTGGATCCTTCTATGAGCTCTGAGTTTTAGTTCTTTCCAGACATTTTCAATTGGATTCAGCTTGGCTATTCTAGCAGATTCATTTTCCTTCTCTGAAACCAATTGAGAGTTTCCCTGGCTGTGTGTTCGGGATCAATATCTTGCTGAATGTCCACCTCTAGTTGAGTCTGTGGTCTCCATGGCAACAGACTACAAACAAACCCTCTGTGTAGTCTGATGTATCTTTTGGCATAATTTGAAGCTCATGGACTCCAAATGCAAGTTCTCAAACAAGGATTTAGACCCACTATGTGTGTATTGCAATATAGTAATCTAATCCATATATATATATTGCAAAAAAATTGGGCACACCACCAAAATAACAAGGAGGTGCAAACCTGTAAGGGCAATGTCAAAACCCACCAGCATATCAAAAGCAAAAAACAAGGCAGCACTCCAAAGTAGATGAAAAAAAGTCACTATTTAATGATCCATATCGTTGTTTCGGCAGAATGCTCGACCTTCCTCAGGCTTGAAACATTGGTATGGATCATTAATTATCGACATCTTTTGTCATCTAATTTGGAGTGCTGCCTTGTTTTTTGCCGTTAATATTATATATATATATATATATATATATATATAGTGCCTTGTGAAAGTATTCGGCCCCCTTGAACTTTTCAACCTTTTGCCATATTTCAGGCTTCAAACATAAAGATATAAATTCTAATTTTTTTGTAACAAATCAACAACAAGTGGGACACAGTCGTGAAGTGGAACAAAATTTATTGGATATTTTAAACTTTTTCAACAAATAAAAAACTGTAAAGTGGGACGTGCAATATTATTCAGCCCCTTTACTTTCAGTGCAGCAAACTCACCCCAGAGGTTCAGTGAGGATCTCTGAATGATCCAATGTTGTCCTAAATGACTGGTAATGATGAATAGAATCCACCTGTGTGTAATCAGGTCTCTGTATAAATCCACCTGCTCTGTGATAGTCTCAGGCCACGTTCACATGCTGAGTAGTGATGGGCGAATCCTAAATTACTCGGAATCGCTTGACTCTAGCGAGTCCGAGCCCGGGACTCGCTACTCGTTGCGAGTCTATCGAGTCCAATTTTAATGAATGGGGAAGCGAGTAATAGCGAGTAGTGTGCGATTTACAAATCACAGATGTGTCTCGGAAGCTTCAGCCAGAAGCAATCCTAGTTTTGCCATTTATTTGCATTAGACTGGTTTACTTTGCAAGTAATCGCTGGGAAACTCGCACAGATAAGACTCCTGTCTGCTCTGTGTGCTGGCTGCCGCAGCTCCAGGGTCCTAGAGCCCGCCTGCTGCCTGATGCAGCAGAGCTGAGATTGTTCTCAGTCTGCTCATTCCCTGTGCATAGACATCTATATCTATGCACAGGGGATGTAGCAGAGAGGACATCGCGTTTTGGACTGCGTCGGACGGAAGAGGATTTTTTTAATTAAAGATGGAGTCCCTAATGGCTTTTTTTTTTATTTCTAATAAAAAATTTTCTCTGTGTTGTGTTTTTTTTAAAACAATTTAATAGAAATTCATGGCGGTCATGTCTAATATTGGCGTGATCGCCATAAATTTCGGGCTTAGGGCCAGCTGATAATACAAAGCTGGCCCTAACCTCTTTATTACCCAGCGTGCCACCGCCACCAGGGCCGCTGGAAGAGCGGGGTTCAGCGCCAGAGGATGGCGCTTCAATGAACGCGCCATCTTCTGGGGCGGCTGTGGGCTGCAATTTGCAGCGGGCGGTGCCCAGAAAGCTTGGGCCTTCCTGCGCTGTGGATTCCAGCCCCCAGCTGCTTAGCTGTACCTGGCTAGACATAGAAATTGCGCGGAGCCCCACGCATTTTTTTTAAAAAACGGAGGAGCATCAGACCCCAGCCCTCCAGGGAGCTATCGGTGCCTCCCGCTGCGAGGATTTCCCACTACCTTCGCAGCAGCTCTCAGGACCGCGCCATGGCCGCAGAGAAGATGGCGGCGGGAGCCTCCCAGGACGCCGCAAGAGACAGACCCAGTGAAGCGGCAGAGACAGGCAAGAGCTCCATGCCTGCTGAAGAGGCTCTGCAAAATGGAGGGGACCGCCGAGCAAACCTGGTAGTGAGTGCTCCTTCTCTCCTTGCTCTGACGCCTGTTGTTTCTACTCTGGTGAGCACTGCAGATGCCTTGCAAACCCCTGTAATGGCCGGGTTGTCCTTCCAGGAAAACAAGACAGCAGGTCAGGCTGAGACTCTGCTGCCTAGTAACACTCAGACCCCCCAGAGTGGTGAGGACTGGCCCCTGATATACACTAATGAAGGTCCTGCAGACAAAAATCACAGATCCCCTCAGGACAATAGGGGAGGGGGAGTAGATTCTGGGAGCCATAAACAGCAGGGACTCCCTGACACATATAATGTAACGATGGGAATAATTTGGTTAACCCCCTCACATCCACAACAAAGGAGAGAGACAGAGGCGAGGAGGGACAGAGAACCCACAGGGACTGGTCTAATGGTGGGAGGCTGGGAGAGATCTTCTCAGCCTTTGACAAATGATCTGATATAGAATGCTCCATCCGCCAGAGACCTTCTATCCCCCAGTTATATTCCAACGTCACCAACATCTGGGGGACAGGGGATCTGGGACGACCAGGGAGGAGATGGAGGGCTTTATTGCAAGAATGGAGGCCTCTTTTAAAGCCGAGTCCTCTGAGCTTAAAGGGGAGGTCAATAGACTGAGCCTAAGAGTGGATTCTAATGAATCGTCCTCTTAAAACTTGGACAAGAGACTGAAGTTCTTGGAGGATACTGTATACACGCAAGCCACTCACATGGAACGGATGTTAGACTCCATGGAGGACCTGGAGAATCGAGAGAGGAGGAACAACATCAGAATCAGAGGCCTCCCAGAGAGTGTTGGACCTAGGGATCTCGATAGTGCCCTTAAAATTATCTTCAACTCTATTAGAGAGATACCGTCAGACTCGGTTTTAGAGTTTGACAGGGCGCATAGATCCCTGGGACCTCCACCTTCGGATGGAGATAGACCCAGAGACGTGGTATGTAGGATCCATAAATATAGAATAAAAGAGGTCATTTTCTCCAAGGCTTGGGCCAAGGGACAGACGCAGTATCAGGATCATCCTCTTCAATTACTGGCAGATCTATCAAGACGCACCCTTCAAAAGCGAAGAGCATTTCGCCCCCTCTTGGAGGCCCTGCGTCTCCAAGACATGCCCTACTCATGGGGTTACCCGTTGCGCCTGCAGGTGCGGAGGGATGGGGTGACTCACTTTGTTACACACCCGAGAGGGGTCCCAGAATTCACGGCTGCTCTTGGCCTCCCCGCGGTCTTCATTAACATGGAGGGTTGGCCGGGATATGTTGATCACCCTGGAGGGATGTCGTATGTTCCGGGACCATTCAGAGAGAGAAGGAGGAGGGGGAGGGGGGCCTCTCGGAGAAGAAGGAATAGAGGACGGCGAGTGGAATCGCTGGACGAGGGTTGAGGGACCCCTGCTCTCTTTCTGATGATAACTACTTTGTTCTTTTGCTTAACTAATGTTTTATTTTACTCATGGACAGGGCATTAGACGGGGCCATTGAGAATACCCACACAGTGATTTGCAGGTTAAGGTTCAGGAAGGTCTCAGATATTGATAATAATTTGTTTATTTCATAACGATATTGAATAAGTTTTCACCCTTTGCACTGACTCAGATATTATTGTTGCATTTAATTTTAGATTTAGCAGATTTATTGAATATTCTGTTTGCTTTGTTTATTGCCAATACAAGGGTCTTCATGCGACACTTTATAAAAAGATTGGGCCCGAGGTAAAGGGGACGGCCCCAATGTAGATAGGCTACGCTCCACTGGGATAGTCTCCTGACCTCAGGATAGACAGGTCGAATAGACCACCCTAAATTGCTATCTCAGATTATTCTGAGATTTTTTTCATAGTTTAATATATCCCCTGTCTTCTGTTCTATTCTTTTCAAATCTCTCTAATCATATAAATCCTCGGGTCTATTTTTCTTCTCCTTTTACTTATTTTCTCGTGTCCCTCTATATTCCCCCCTCCTACTCGTCTCCCTCTCTACCCCTACTGGCTCCTCGTTAACCATGTCCTCCATAAAAATTTGCTCACTCAATGTACGGGGATTTAACACCCCTCAAAAGAGGTCTCAGATTCTGTACAATGCTCATAAGCAGAAGTGCCAGATTCTGATGCTTCAAGAGACTCATTTTAAATCTGGCCATGTCCTGAGTCTCCGTAATAGATACTTCTCTACTTGGCACCATAGTACCAACCTGGAAGCAAGAACAAAGGGTGTTTCCATTGCGATACACAGGTCGCTTTCTCACTAGATCCTAGATGCCTGCATAGACCCCCAGGGTCGTTATGTGTTCCTTAAGATGAGAATTTCCGGATCCCTACTAACTATCGCTAACTGGTATCTACCCAATAGATTTCAGACAAAAACGTGCAGATTATACTTAACGCGCCTGACGGAATTCGCAGAGGGATCAGTCGTCATCGGGGGAGACCTCAATTTCACCCTAGACCCGGCAGCTGACTCATCATCTGGTAAGAGATCTATCCCGAACAAAAAACTTGCTTCCCTGAAAGGGTTCCTTCACACACTGAGACTCATTGACATTTGGAGGATTTTAAACCCCCAGGAGAGGGACTTTACGTATTTTTCCCCAATACACAATTCTTACAGTAGAATTGATTTATTTTTCATAAGTCACAGCTTGCTTTCGTGGAACCCTAAGGCGAATATAGGAGACATTTTCCTCTCAGATCATGCCCCCATCTTCTTGACACTAACACTCCCTGATACAAGTAGACGACCGTGGACATGGAGGCTAAATGACCACTTAATGAAAGACGAGTTGTGTATGACAGAGGTGAGAGAAACTATCCAACTCTTTGGTCGCGACCATGCAGAGGACCCCACACCTCCACCCACTAAGTGGGAAGCCTTAAAATGCGTTCTAAGGGGGTTTTCATAAAGCATGGAGCCCGCCTGAAGAAAAATAACACAGAAAAGGTAGACGACCTCCTCTCTCAGATACAAACTCTGGAAATTTTACACAAACGGACCTTATCGAAACTGACATTAGCTGACTTGACAATTAAAAAGACAGAACTTAAAAATCTATTGGACCAAAAATATTGCAGATACACCGAGAAGTCCAGGAGTTACTTTTAATCTAATGCGGACAAATGTGGGCATCCCCTGGCCCGATTGCTCCATCCTCGCTTGAACCTGCCTTTTGTACCCTATATATCAACCAATAAAGGTATACGAACGTTTATCCCGAATGAAATCTTGGACGAATTTAAGAAATATTATTGTGATCTTTATAATATTAAGGGACACTTCTCCGATCTCTCATCCTCCAAGTTGTCGGATAAGATCAAAGGGTATATTGACCAGACGGCAATTCCATCTCTGGCTAAAGAAACAGTTGCGATGTTGGGGGAAGATATCTCGGAGGAGGAATTATCCCAGGCTATTCAGTCTACTCCTTCTGGGAAATGCCCAGGCCCTGACGGGTTTTTGCCCAATTTTTACAAAACGCTCAAGTCCCAGCTGACACCAGTGCTGCTGACGACCTTTAACGCTATACTTAGGGGATCAGATTTCGTGCCCCAATCATTAGAGGCTCATATCAGCGTCCTTCCCAAACCAGGGAAAGATGAATCTTTGGTTTCGAACTATAGGCCGATTTCGTTACTAAATGTGGATGTAAAACTTTTCTCCAAACTATTAGCTGACCGTTTGGCTCCACTCCTCCCTTCGGTGATTAATGCTGACCAGGTGGGCTTTGTCAGAGGGCGGGAAGCTAGGGACAATACTATCAGAACCCTGCTCCTTATAGCTAAGGCCAAAAACAGCTCGATTCCACTAGGCCTAATTTCTGTGGACGCTGAGAAGGCCTTTGACAGAGTCCACTGGAGGTTTATGAGGGAGGCGCTGGCACAGCTTGGTCTGGGTCCTAGGTTCATGCACGGAATCCTGTCCTTGTATTCCTCCCCTTCTGCTAAGGTGAAGTTAGGAGGAGCCTATCCTCTCCGTTCAAGATAACAAACGGTACTAGGCAGGGATGCCCTTTGTCGCCCCTGTTGTACATTATCGTCATGGAACATCTGGCCATGGCACTTAGGTCCAATGAAAGCGTACATGGGGTCACGCTGGGACAGAGTCTTCACAAATTAGCCTTATTTGCAGATGACCTCCTCCTATACGTCTCACAGCCCCTGGTCTCCATCCCTTCGGTTTTAAAGGAGTTTGAACGGTTCGGACAGTTGAGCAACTAGAGTGAACTGCTCCAAAACTGAGGCACTTAATATCTCTTTGCCTGGAGACTTGGTCTCTCATTTATCTAAACAGTTTCCATTCAAATGGAAGGCGGAAGCCATTAAGTACCTGGGAGTCCTTATACCAAAAGACCTTAAACAAATATTCAATTTGAACTATCAACCCCTTTTGACTAACGTGGAACCGGCATTTACCTCCTATAGACAACTAAAGTTGTCCTGGTTCGGGAGAATGAACGTAGTCAAGATGGATGTCTTGCCCCGACTCTTATATACTTTCCAGACTGTTCCTGTTCAATTGGATAGAGGTTTCATATGCAAATTGCAATCTATGATATTCAGATTTATCTGGGGGGGCAAGAGACCCAGATTGCGAATTAATATCCTCTCCTTGCCCAAGACCAGAGGAGGGGTCGGATTACCCAACATACGAACGTACTTTTTAGCTTCCTCTCTAGTTAGAGCTTTGGACTGGCAGTATTCTGCGTCCTCCAAGAAATGGGTAGAGGTGGAGCAAGAGGGTTTGGGGATTCCGCTGAAATACCTACTCTGGATTTCCCCTAGAGACTCTACAGACTTAGAACCATTGACAGATATGACCAGGACCACATTGAGGGTATGGCACCTAGTGACGAAAGCCCTCCACTTGGACGATCGACTTAGTCCTCTGACCCCTCTTTTTAGTAACCCATCTTTCTCTCCTGGATTTAACAGGCAGAGATTTTTATGTTGGCAGAGTGTGAACGACACCCGAGTAGGACAGACCCTATGCAACGGTGGTTTGCCCTCTTTGGCAGAACTACAACTCAAAGATCCTTCGAGACCACTTAAGTGGTTCTAATTTCTCCAATACAGAGCCTACCTATACTCAGCTGACCACTCATGCAGGGTGAGATTGACGCCCAACGTATTGGAAAAATTATTCCAATTGGAGTCTCCCCCAAGGTACAAAATATCAGCTCTTTACCAGGCCTTAGGGTCCATGAGAGATCAGGGCATCCTTTACTTCCAGAGTGCTTGGGAAAGGGAATTGGGGTTTAACATTTCAGAGGGTAATTGGCAGAAATGCTTTATAGTTACCCACACATTAGCTAATGCTTGTTCTGCACAAGAAAGAAGCTATAAGCTGCTCACTAGATGGTACTTGTGCCCGACGACACTCCGGAACATGTTTCCTGGAACCCTGACACCTGCTGGCGTTGTGGAGAGGAGACAGGTACAATGTTACACATTTGGTGGAGTTGTGGGGAAATCCGGCGGTTCTGGTCTGAGGTATTCAATGCATATACCCGGATAACAGGTAAACAAGCTGAATGCTGTCCAGAATCGGCACTGTTGTCCATCTTTCCAGGTCCTATTGGACTTCAAAAGAGGGATATTCTCCGCTTTTGTGTCTCGACCGCTCGAGCGGTGATCCCGAGGTTCTGGAAATCAACTCGGGTCCCATCTCTACTTGAGTGGTTCAGAGAATTGATGGACATATATCGAATGGAGGAGCTCGCAGCTGATGCATCGGGATCTCGAAACAAATTCTTAGGGACTTGGTTTGAATGGATTCATTTTCAGGATTCTACAGAATTTAGGAGTATCTTTTCCGAAACGGACATCGTGGCACGACCTCTGGCAGACGGGGAGTCAGTGTGACCTTTCCTCTTTCCCATACCCTATCATCCCTTTTTTTGTGGTCTTTCTTAACCCAGTATAACCTTTTCTAATGGTTTCTATATCTCTTCTCTCTTACTTCTTCTCTATCTTTCCTTTTTCCCCACCAGATTTATCTCCCTTTATTCAGGTTAGGATTTTTTTTTTTTTTTTATATATCTAAACCCTCGGAACTCTGGTGAATATAGACCAGTATTGATAGCCCTGAGTTAGGAGTAGCTCTTTAGACCCTGGACTTTCCTTTCTGGGGTCTCAGTCAGTGGACTACTCTGACTGGGCCTCTCAGAGGCGGGATTCAACGGACATTAACCCACTTACGTGGTATTCCTGCTAGTAGGGGCTAAGAGATTAAAATCTTTTTGTTGGGGTCGTAGGTTCCCCTGGGACCAGACCATCTCGAACCCCGGAGAGAAGGGGTCTAAACGTATTTGTTTAGAACAGTACCTTGAGTGTAGTAAATATTCCATCAGGGATGGGCGCAAAAGTAAAATTTACAGCTCATCTTAAAGTTACTATTAATTTTGTGAATTTGTTTGTATATTTCGTATGACTCAAAATCTGTTCATAAGAATGATTGTATGTCTTTAATGTGTTTTTGAAAATTCAATAAAAATGAGATTAACCATAAAAATAAATGTATCCAGGTGTTAGAATGGCCAAGTCACATCCAGACCTGAATCCAATCGAGAATCTGTGGAAAGAGCTGAAAACTGCTGATCACAAACGCTCTCCATCCAACCTCACTGAGCTCCAGCTGTTCTGCAAGGAAGAATGGGCAAGAATTTCAGTCTCTCGATGTGCAAAACTGATAGGGGCCCGTCACACTGTGTCACCTCGCCGGAGATGTGGGCAGAGACTGGCGGGAGCGTGCACGTTTTTGGCGCCCCGCCAGCGTCACCGCCCCCCGTTTACATGGGGAGACACCTCCAGCGATGACCCGGTGAGCTGACAGGCGGCATCGCCGCCGGGGTGTCTCAAAACCCCAGCGGCAATGCAGCACAATGGGAGCCTATGGCTCCCATCGCCTGTCAGGTCGCCGGCGGCCATTTACATGGGGCGATGTGTGCACATCGCCCCAGATCGGCCGCCTGGTTTCCGAGCAATGTCACACGGTGCGACGGTACCGCAGATTTGTTAGGCGATGCAGGGGTGTGGCCTATCGGCACCGACATCGCCCCTGCGTCACTTAATGTAATTGGGCGATGGCGACGCCTTTTACTGGCCGCCTGGTTCCTCAGGCGGCCGATCTGGGGCGATGTGTACACATCACCCCATGTAAATAGCTGCCGGCGACCTGTCAGGCAATGGGAGCCAGTACTGCATTGCTGCTGGGGTTGTGAGACACCCCGGCGGCGATGCTGCCTGTCAGCTCGCCAATGTATCGCCGGAGGTGTCTCCACGTGTAAACAAGGGGCGGCGACGCTGGCGGGGCGCCAAAAGCATGCGCGCTTCCGCCATGTGCCGCCGGCATCTCCGGCGAGGTGGCACCGTGTCACGGGCCCCTTAGAGACATACCCCAAGAGACTTGCAGCTGTAATCGCAGCAAAAGGTGGCGCTATAAAATATTGCACACCCCACTTTTCAGCATTTTATTTGTTAAAAAAGTTTAAAACATCCAATAAAGTTCATTCCACTTCACGATTGTGTCGCACTTGTTGTTGATTCTTCATAAAAAAATTAGAATTTATATCTTTGTGTTTGAAGCCTGAAATGTGGCAAAAGGTTAAAAAGTTCAAGGGGCTGAATACTGTCACAAGGCACTGTATATATATGTATATATATATATATATATATATATATATATACTAGCTGTGAGCCCGATGCAAATGCATCGGGATTCTAGAATGTGACAATATTATTTGCATTAATAGCATTATTATTACCATTAATAGCATAATTATTAGCATTAACAGCATTATTATTAGCATTAATAGCATTATTAACAGCAATAATAGTACTATTAATAGTATTGTTATTAGTATTAATAGCATTATTACCATAAATAGCATTAATAATAGCGTTAATAGCATTATTATGAGGAGTAATAGCATTATTAGCATTAATAAAATTATTAATAGCATTAATAGAATTAAAAATAGCATAAATAGCATTATTAATAGGATTAATAGCATGATTATTAGAATTAATAGCATTAATATTAGCATGAATAGCATTAATAGCATTATTAATAACATTAATACCATTATTAATAGCATTAATAGCCTAAATAATAGAATTAATAGCATAAATAATCGCATTAATAGCATGAGTATTAGCATAAAGAGCATTAATAGCAATATTATTAGCATTAATAGAATTTTGAATAGCATAAATAGCATGATTATTAGCCTTAATAGCATTATTAATAGCGTTAATATGATTATTATTAGCATTATTAGCATTAATATTAGCATTAATAGCATAATTATTAGCATTAATAGCATTATTATTAGCATTAATAGCATTAATAATACAATTAATAGTATTAATAGCATTAATAGTATTATTAATAGCATGAATAACATTATTAATAGCATTAATAGCATTATTAATAGCATTAATAGCATAAACAATAGAATTAATAGCATAACTAATCGCATTAATAGCATTACTATTAGCATAAAGAGCATTAATAGCAATATTATTAGCATTAATAGCATTTTGAATAGCATAAATAGCATGATTATTAGCCTTAATAGCATTATTAATAGCGTTAATATGATTATTATTAGCATTATGAGCATTAATAGTAGCATTAATAGCATAATTATTAGCATTAATAGCATTATTATTAGCAGTAATAGCATTATTATTAGCATTATTAGCATTATTAATAGCATTAATAGCATTAATAATACAATTAATAGCATTAATATTAGCATTAATAGCATTAATAGTATTATTAATAGCATGAATAACATTATTAATAGCATTAATAGCATTATTAATAGCATTAATAGCATAAATAATAGAATTAATAGCATAAATAATTGCATTAATAGCATTACTATTAGCATAAAGAGCATTAATAGCAATATTATTAGCATTAATAGCATTTTGAATAGCATAAATAGCATGATTATTAGCCTTAATAGCATTATTAATAGCGTTAATATGATTATTATTAGCATAATTAGCATTAATATTAGCATTAATAGCATAATTATTAGCATTAATAGCATTAATAATAGCAATATTATTTGCATTAATAGCATTACTATTACCATTAATAGCATAATTATTAGCATTAATAGCATAATTATTAGCATTAATAGCATTAATAATAGCATTAATAGCAATATTATTTGCATTAATAGCATTATTATTACCATTAATAGCATAATTATTAGCATTAATAGCATAATTATTAGCATTAATAGCATTAATAATAGCATTAATAGCAACATTATTTGCATTAATAGCATTATTATTACCATTAATAGCATAATTATTAGCATTAATAGCATAATTATTAGCATTAATAGCATTAATAATAGCATTAATAGCAATATTATTTGCATTAATAGCATTATTATTACCATTAATAGCATAATCATTAGCATTAATAGCATAAATATTAGCATTAATAGCATAATTATTAGCATTAATAGCATTAATAATAGCATTAATAGCAATATTATTTGCATTAATAGCATTATTATTACCATTAATAGCATAATTATTAGCATTAATAGCATAATTATTAGCATTAATAGCATTAATAATAGCATTAATAGCAATATTATTTGCATTAATAGCATTAATATTAGCATTAATAGCATAATTATTAGCATTAATAGCATTATTATTAGCATTAATAGCATTAATAATAGAATTAATAGCAATATTATTTGCATTAATAGCATTATTATTACCATTAATACCATAATTATTAGCATTAATAGCATAAATATTAGCATTAATAGCATTAATAATAGCATTAATAGCAATATTATTTGCATTAATAGCATTATTATTACCATTTATAGCATAATTATTAGCTCTAATAGCATAATTATTAGCATTAATAACATAAATATTAGCATTAATAGCATAATTATTAGCATTAATAGCATTATTATTAGCATTTTTTTTTATTCTTATTTTTTATGTTATTATGTATAATTTTTTTTTTTTTTAATTATTATTTTTTAAATATTATTTAATTATTTTTTTTATTATTAAATTTATTATTAATTTAAAGTGAGCCTGAGGCAGAGACCCAGTTCTCTTTCAGGTCCGCTGAAAGGGCTGATATTATTAGCATATATTTATTTTTTTTATTATAATTTTTTTTAAATTATTTATTATTTTTTATTTATTTTTTTATTATTTTTTAATTATTTTTTAATTATTTTTTTTATTATTAAATTTATTATTTATTTAAAGTGAGCCTGAGGCAGAGACCCAGTTCTCTTTCAGGTCCGCTGAAAGGGCTGATATTATTAGCATATATTTATTTTTTTTATTATTATTTTTATTTAATTATTAATTATTTTTTATTTATTTTTTTATTATTTTTTTATTATTTTTTTTATTATTAAATTTATTATTTATTTAAAGTGAGCCTGAGGCAGAGACCCAGTTCTCTTTCAGGTCCGCTGAAAGGGCTGATATTATTAGCATATATTTATTTTTTTTATTATTATTTTTTTTAAATTATTTATTATTTTTTATTTATTTTTTTATTATTTTTTAATTATTTTTTAATTATTTTTTTTATTATTAAATTTATTATTTATTTAAAGTGAGCCTGAGGCAGAGACCCAGTTCTCTTTCAGGTCCGCTGAAAGGGCTGATATTATTAGCATATAT
The DNA here is from genome assembly GCA_033576535.1 of Allobates femoralis. Lineage (NCBI taxonomy): Eukaryota > Metazoa > Chordata > Amphibia > Anura > Aromobatidae > Allobates > Allobates femoralis. Next base: position 826,745,955 of record JARQOC010000003.1, on the reverse strand, counting down.
TTATTTTTTTTATTATTATTTTTATTTAATTATTAATTATTTTTTATTTATTTTTTTATTATTTTTTTATTATTTTTTTATTATTTTTTTATTATTAAATTTATTATTTATTTAAAGTGAGCCTGAGGCAGAGACCCAGTTCTCTTTCAGGTCTGCTGAAAGGGCTGATATTATTAGCATATATATTTTTTTTTATTAGAATTTTTTTTTTAATTATTTATTATTTTTTATTTATTTTTTTATTATTTTTTAATTATGTTTAAATTATTTTTTTATTATTAAATGTATTTGTTGATGCGCTCTTCTGATTGGTCGCTGTCTACTGCCCTCAGCCAATCAGAAGAGCCCGTCATTTCCCATTGACATACATTAGCGGTGTGTCGGCGATTTTATGGCCGGCCACCTGGTTCTATTTGTCGGCCCTAAAATCGCGGACACACCGCTAATGCATGTCTATGGGCAGTCATCCTGATTTCTGATTGGTCGCTCTTTGGTGACGCCGACCAATCAGAATTCGAGCTCACTGCCCATAGACATGCATTAGCGGTGTGTCCGCGATTTTAGGGCCGACAAATAGAACCAGGTGGGCGGCCATAAAATCGCCGACACACCACTAATGTATTTCAATGGGAAATGAGGGGCTCTTTTGATTGGCTGAGGGCAGTAGACAGCGACCAATCAGAAGAGCCCCTCACATCTCATTGAGGTAGAATGGTGGATTTGTCGTCCATTCTATCTTAATGATAAGTGAAGAGGACGTCGGAGCTGAAAGTTGGCGGAAAGAAGACAGAAGATCCCCGGGGCCGGACGAAGAGGCGGAGATGGCGGAAAGAAGAGAGAAGACCCCCGGGGCCGGAGGAAGAGGACGCCTGGCCGGACGGAGGACTTGTGGATCGGACGGACGATCAGATGACTAAGAAGGCATGTAAGTAATCGACGGGGACGTTAGGTTAGGGGATGGCGGGGGCTTCGGGTGTAGGGCTTTAGGTGTTAGCGACAGCGGCGGGGAAAGCGGCGGGAGCTTAGGAGGCGGCGGGGCTTAGGGGGTAGGGGCTTAGGTACGGCGGAGCGGCGGCGGACGGTAGGGGCTTAGGTGCGGCGGGGCTTAGGGGGTAGGGGCTTAGGTGCGGCGGGTCGGGGCTTAGGTGCGGCGGGGCTTAGGGTGTAGGGGCTTAGGTGCGGCGGTGCTTAGGGGGTAGGGGCTTAGGTGCGGCGGGTCGGGGCTTAGGATGCGGCGGGGCTTAGAGGGTAGGGACTTAGGGGCGGCGGAGTTAGGGGGTAGGAGCTTAGGTGCGGGGTGGCTGTGCGAACATTGCGGGGTGGGTGTGCGGACATGGGGTGGCTGTGCGGACATGGGGGGGCTGTGTGGACGACATGGGAGTGGCTGTGTGGAGATGGGGGTGGCTGTGCGGAGATGGGGGGGGCTGTGCGGACATGGGGGGGCTGTGCGGACATGGGGGGGGCTTTGCGGACATGGGGGGGGCTGTGCGTACATGGGGGGGGCTGTGCGGACCTGGGGGGGGCTGTGCGGACATGGGGGGGGCTGTGCGGACATGGGGGGGGCTGTGCGGACATGGGGGGGGCTGTGCGGACATGGGGGGCGGCGAATTGTGGGTAGCGGGGAGCGGAGGCGGCTGTGCCGCCTCCGCTCCATGGTCCCCGGGGAGCGAGTTGCGGCTCAGGCAGCGACTCGCAATGGCCTCGCGGCCATTGCTCGCGCTACCTGAGCGGTAAATCGCTAAGGTTGTGGCCGAGCCTCTGGTTGGATTTTCGGCCAGCGACTCGCAATGGCCGCTTCGCGGCCATTGCTCGCAATCAGTCAGCGACTCGCAATGGCCTCGCGGCCATTGCTCGCGCAGCATTGGGCGCTTAGCGCCCAATGTTAAATTCGTATCCACATGACGACGCCGGAAGTAGCGCGCGGAGGGGCGCTTTTCCGATTCGCGATTATATAATAGATATATATAATATATAAAGCTGAATGTGTGTGTGTGTGTATATATGTGTGTATGTATATCCGGGATTGGCATCTACACTGTCGAAGCTACAGCTACAAAATTTTGCACAGTCACACATCTGGACCCCGAGAGCGTCATAAGCTATGTGGTGAGACGAGATTTTAACCCTGCGCGTTCCAGTTCACCAAACAATTTTGCCCCTATCTACATAATGGGGAAAAAGTGAATGGAAAAGTGTGGGAGGAAAATCGACAGCTGTCAGCTATAGCCACAAAATTTTGCACAGTCACATATCTGGACCCTGGGAGCGTCATAGGCTATGTTGTGAGGCGAAATTTTAACCCAGCGCATTCCAATTCACCAAACAATTTTGCCCCTATCTATATAATGGGGAAAAAGTGACAGTTACCAGTTGACAGTTGTAAATGAGAGGGGCTTAATGATAGTGCCAAAGACTAACAGCTAGTGATGGGCGAATCCTAAATTACTCGGAATCGCTTGACTCTAGCGAGTCCGAGCCCAGGACTCGCTACTCGTTGCGAGTCTAGCGAGTCCAATGTTAATGAATGGGGAAGCGAGTAATAGAGAGTAGTGTGAGATTTACAAATCGCAGATGTGTCTCGGAAGCTTCAGCCTGAAGCAATCCTAGTTTTGTCATTTATTTGCATTGCTCCTTTACTTTGTAAGTAATCGCTGACTCGCACAGATAAGATCCTGTCTTCTCTGTGTTCTGGCTGCCCCAGCTCCAGGGTCCTAGAGCCCGCCTGCTGCCTGATGTAGCAGAGCTGAGATTGTTCTCAGTCTGCTCATTCCCTGTGTACAGACATGAATGTCTGTGCACAGAGATGATGTAGCAGAGCTGAGATTGTTCTCAGTCTGCTCATTCCCTGTGCATAGAGATCTATATATATGCACAGGGGATGTAGCAGAGAGGACATCGCGTTTTGGATTGCGTCGGACGGAAGAGGATTTTTTTAATTAAAGATGGAGTCCCTAATGGCTTTTTTTTTTATTTCTAATAAAAAATTTTCTTTGTGTTGTGTTTTTTTAAAACAATTTAATAGAAATTCATGGCGGTCATGTCTAATATTGGCGTGACCGCCATAAATTTCGGACTTAGGGCCAGCTGATAATACAAAGCTGGCCCTAACCCCTTTATTACCCAGCGTGCCACCGCTACCAGGGCCGCTGGAAGAGCGGGGTTCAGCGCCAGAGGATGGCGCTTCAATGAACGCGCCATCGTCTGGGGCGGCTGCGGGCTGCAATTTGCAGCGGGGGGTGCCCAGAAAGCTTGGGCATCCCTGCGCTGCGGATTCCAGCCCCCAGCTGCTTAGCTGTACCTGGCTAGACATAGAAATTGCGCGGAGCCCCACGCATTTTTTTTAAATTATTTCATGAAATTCTGAGATTCTGACTCTGAGACTCTGACTCTGAAATTCATGAAATAATTTTAAAAAAATGCGTGGGGCTCCGCGCAATTTCTATGTCTAGCCAGGTACAGCTAAGCAGCTGGGGGCTGGAATCCGCAGCGCAGGGATGCCCAAGCTTTCTGGGCACCCCCCACTGCAAATTGCAGCCCGCAGCCGCCCCAGAAGATGAAGCGCCATCCTCTGGCGCTGAACCCCGCTCTTCCAGCGGCCCTGGTGGCGGTAGCACGCTGGGTAATAAAGGGGTTAATACCAGCTTTGTTATACAAGCTGGTATTAAGCCCGAGATTCTTAATGTCAGGCCACATTTGACCCAGCCACTAAGAATCTCCAATAAAGGGTTAAAAAACACAGAGAAAAATTTTTATTTGAAATAAAAAAAAAGCCATTAGGGACTCCATCTTTAATTAAAAAAATCCTCTTCCGTCCGACGTAGTCCAAAACGCGATGTCCTCTCTGCTCATCCCTGTGAATAGATAGATGTCTATGCACAGGGAATGAGCAGACTGAGAACAATCTCAGCACTGCTACATAATGTCTGTGAGCAGGCGGGCTCTAGGACCCTGGAGCTGCACAGAGAAGACAGCTGGACTCGGCTAGCAAAGAAACAGCAGTTACTTTGCGAGTTTCCCTGCTATCACTGGCACAGTAGCCGAGTCTAATGCAAACAATGGCAATCCTAGTTTTGTCAGCGTTTCTGACAAAACTAGGATTGATATTGATTTGCATTGGACTCGTGCGAGTAATCACTGGGAAACTCGCAGAGTACCTAGTCCTGCGAGTCCCTTACTACTCGCCGAGTAACGAGTCCTAGCGAGTAGATTCGCCCATCCCTACTAACAGCACATACCAGCATATAGTCACTAAGGTGGGGCCCCAACATGAGATATTCACCACGCACGAGGACATGTATACACACCACACGCACACAAAGAGTAACAGCAAGTGTATAGTCGCTAAAGTGCAGCCCCAAAATTGGATACTCACCACGCACCCGAACAAACACACACCACAAAGAGACATACACAACACAGAGACACACACACACATCCCCAAGGAGACACACACACACCCTATAGCGACACATGCACTCACCCCACAGGGCACACACACCACAAAGAGACACTCACAACACAGAAACACACACCACACAGACGCCCCCCACAGGGACACAGACACATAGCCACCCTATAGGGACACATGCACTCACCCCACAGGGACACACACACCACAAAGAGACACACACACACCACACAGACCCCCCACAGGGGCACACACACATACACACCCTATAGGGACACATGCACTCACCCCACAGGGACACAGACCACAAAGAGACACACACACACCACACAGACGCCCCACAGGGACACACACACATATACACCCTATAGGGACACATGCACTCACCCCACAGGGACACACACACACACCACAAAGAGACACACACAACAGAGACACACACCACACAGACCCCCCCACAGGGACACACACACACACACCCCAGGGACACACACACCACACAGACAGACACAGATGTGCACAAATCACCTCACACAACTCGCCTCATACGTGTGCTATCTTTAATTTCCAAACATAAACATCTGATTAAAAACTGCCAATGTGCAACACATGTGCCATATAGGGAATTAAGGCAGATGTCAGTCACATGAGCTGTCTATTATGTGTATGTGTGAGGTAAGATATACTACCAGGCCAGGGGGAGGGTTTACTGTTGGCTGGAGATTTATTAGGCTGCCTATAGCAACCAATCACAGCTCAGCTTCTATTTTCCTACAGGTCATTAATATGACATATTCAAATTCTATTTTGTTATAGCTAACATCAGTTATTTATTAACCCGGGCGTAGCCGGGTACTACAGCTAGTATATATATATATAATGAACAAAATGTAGGAGCAGCACAATCTACTGGCTATCCCGGGTGCAAAGCGACCCAAACAATTCTCCAATTGCTGATATATACATGCAAAACTAAGGGCGCTTGAGCCTGAAACGTTGCTATTGTACCATTGTACCTCAGATGCTGGAGTAAAGATCTTCAGAACATCACCACTGGAGTGCTGCGACATTTTGTATATATATATATATATTACCTTCTCACCCTATGGGGTGGTTATTTGTCATTCCTCATGCTTGCGTCCTCTACGTGAGGCATGCTGGGAGTTTGAGGGTTCTGTGCAGGGTCTTAGTTGTTCCCCGCTGTTTTCTGTTTCAAGAGGGGAGGGTGGGTGTCACTAACTGTGTAGATCAACCGGACACACTTGAGGTGCAATCAATAAGACAAAATGAGGAAAAGAGCGTGTGTAATTCCGGGATCAACCATGCTCAGATACAAAATGATGAAAAATGATTAACTTTATTAAGACATAGGAAAGGGGACATACAAAATAAAAGAGTTTAAAAAAAGTGTATACAAACACTTGCACATCTTACAATACCACAGCTCAGCAGAATTCAAAAAGCACCTCAGGATGTAATGTCCTTACAGAGGTAAAGTTCAGGCTTCAAAGGTTACCGCTAGACAATGATCAGTAAATCAATCAATCAAGTTTATCATAACTCATATTAAAGACACCAAATAGATTCACAGATTCACAGAACCATGATATGTAATCAACCAAGTGTCTAAAGTCACTCATTAATTAGCATCCTTAATGTAGTGCACTAGTAGTTGCTCTAAGATAAGCGTGTGATAAACGTGATTGCAAGGGGATTGTGAACAAGGAACCCTTTGAGAGATACCAAAAAAGGTGTCCATGGAACCTGTAAAGAAAAATATGGACACCTGGAAAGAGCGGTAACAAAGATAGAAGCCATCCTTACAGTGGCGTAACTACCGGCATAGCAGCCGTAGCGGTCGCTTTGGGGCCCGGCGCTTGTGGGGGGCCCAGACCCAGCGCCGCTACGCAGCCGCTGCTATACCGGCAGCTGCGCCTGCGATACATACAGGGGCGGACTGGCCCGGGGGGCCCCGACACTTTGGGGCCACGCCCACTAAGTCCCGTTCCCATACCCCCCTGGGTGCTGTAGGGGGGGCCCGGACGGAAAGGGGGGGCCCATTGGTCCCCTGAGCGCCCCCACATGTCATACAAGGGGGCCCCTGACCGCTGCCCCCACACGCTATCCTCGGGGCCCCCTGACCGCTGCCTCCATTACTGCTGCGTCCCCCCGGCCGCTCTCCATTACCGGCGGGCAGTCGCGCTGATCTGCCTGTCATGTGGGCTGTAGCCGGCGCCGCTCTATTTCCTGTATCGCCGGCTACAGCGTCACACTACATGACAGGCTGTGGCTGCGATCAGCGCGACTGCCTGCTGCAGGTAATGGAGAGCGGGGCGTTATATACACCAGGGCCTGTATACTACCACAGGCCTGGCTCTGTATACTACCACCAGGGGCCTGTATATACCCACCAGGGCTCTGTATACTACCACCAGGGGCCTGTATATACCCACCAGGGGCTCTGTATACTACCACCAGGGGCCTGTATATACCCACCAGGGGCCTGTATACTACCACCAGGGGCTCTGTATACTACCACCAGGGGCCTGTATATACCCACCAGGGGCTCTGTATACTACCACCAGGGGCCTGTATATACCCACCAGGGGCTTTGTATACTACCACCAGGGGCCTGTATATACCACCACCAGGGGCTCTGTATACTACCACCAGGGGCCTGTATACTACCACCAGGGGCCTGTATACTACCACCAGGGGCTCTGTATACTACCACCAGGGCTGTATATACCACCAGGGGCCTGTATATACCACCAGGGGCTGTATACCCACCAGGGGCTCTGTATACTACCACCAGGGGCCTGTATATACCCACCAGGGGCTCTGTTATACCTAACCACCAGGGGCCTGTATATACCACCACCAGGGGCCTGTATACCACCACCAGGGGCTCTGTATACTACCACCAGGGGCCTGTATATACCCACCAGGGGCTCTGTATACTACCACCAGGGGCCTGTATATACCACCACCAGGGGCCTGTATACCACCACCAGGGGCTCTGTATACTACCCCACCAGGGGCCTGTATATACCCACCAGGGGCTCTGTATAGTACCACCAGGGGCCTGTATATACCCACCAGGGGCTCTGTATACTACCACCAGGGGCCTGTATACCACCACACAGGGGCTCTGTATACTACCACCAGGGGCCTGTATATACCACCACCAGGGGCTCTGTATACTACCACCAGGGGCCTGTATATACCACCACCAGGGGCCTGTATATACCACCACCAGGGGCCTGTATATACCACCACCAGGGGCTCTGTATACTACCACCAGGGGCTCTGTATATACCACCACCAGGGGCCTGTATATACCACCACCAGGGGCCTGTATATACCACCACCAGGGGCCCTGTATACCACCACCAGGGGCCCTGTATACCACCACCAGGGGCCTTGTATACCACCACTGGGGCCTGTATATACCACCACTGCGGAGGCTGCTGTAATACTGCTGGGGCCTGTATATACCACTGAGGAGGCTGCTGTATACCACTGGGGCTGCTGTAATACTGCTGGGGCCTGTATATACCACTGGAGAGGCTGCGGCATACCACTGGGGCTGCTGTATATACTGCTGGGGCCTGTAAGGGGATGTGTCTTGAAGGGGCGTGTCTTGGAGGGGGCGTGTCTTGGAGGGGGCGTGTCATTGGGGGGCGTGTCTTGGAGGGGGCCCCGTTCAAAAGTTTGCTATGGGGCCCTGCCAGTTCTAGTTACGCCCCTGCATCCTTATTAATGATAATTCACGTCATTTCATCCGAATATTCTGCTAGGTATTTGTCATTATCTCTTTTTAACCCTTATGCTGATGATATACCTTGTTCACAATCCCCTTGCAATCACATGTTTATCACACGCTTATCTTAGAGCAACTACTAGTACACTACATTAAGGATGCTAATTAATGAGTGACTTTAGACACTTGGTTGATTACATATCATGGTTCTGTGAATCTGGGATTATATAGTAAATTGCCTTAAGGGGATGTCACACGCGTCGATATCGCTGTCAATGTCGCTCGTACGTCATGGATTTTCAGTTGCTCGAGCGACGTAAAAGTGAAGCAGGAGCGACATTGAAGCGTGTGACCAAGCGATGCAACCAGCGATATGTCGCTGATCGCCGATCGCAGGTTTCACTGCCAGATGTAAAACCTGTCGCTCATCGCTCAGTAGACCTTGTGCATCGCTGCGTGTGACACTAAACTCAGCGACGTATTTTCTATTTTGACATCGTACAAGTGACTAAATAAAATCGCTCGCAAGATGGCGACATCACCGCATCGCTGGGTCATATTGACGCGTGTGACATCTTACCTGCGATAATTTCACATCGCTCAGGCGATTAATAATTTGTGACGCATGAGCGATATTGCGGGCGACATTGACACGTGTGACAGGCCCTTTAGGGACAGTGATGTGTTTCTACCTTACCACTCTTTAAAATCTTGTTGTTCTTATTTGGCTATACCCTTGTTCTTATTGATGCTGTTCATGTTGTTTATGCATTCGTGTGTACAGCAACATGCTACCACCATTTCTGATTCTTTGTATTCCATGTTTGACCAGCATTGAAATCCTTCTATTTGGTGTCTTTAATATGAGTTATGATAAACTTGATTGATTGATTTACTGATCATTGTCTAGCGGTAACCTTTGAAGCCTGAACTTTACCTCTGTAAGGACATTACATCCTGAGGTGCTTTTTGAATTCTGCTGAGCTGTGGTATTGTAAGATGTGCAAGTGTTTGTATACACTTTTTTAACTGTTTTTATCTTGTATGTCCCCTTTCCTATGTCTTAATAAAGTTAATCATTTTTCATCATTTTGTATCTGAGCATGGTTGAATTACACACGCTCTATTCCCTGCTGTTTTCTGGACAGACAGTTCAGATATTGCTTCTGGAATCTATTGCAGCTATTTTTTGCAGCTATTTGGGGATCACTGTTCTAAGTGCTTCTATCACCACGTGAATTACTGTTGCCTTCACCTTCAACATCTTGTCCAGTTATTCTTTGAGGCCCTGGTAAAAAGTACACTTAAGGTGAAACTGTCAGTGGGCATAATCTCCTAAGCATCTATGTTCTGCCATCTTCCATGTGTGGTGCTGTGGATATCCAGCATTTAGCTTTAACCCTCGTTCACATTCCCAGTAACCAGACTTTAGCAGTTGATTAGTCTTGATTTATTGAGTGATATCAACTTGAAAGCGGTAAAAACTATAACACAAGTGTGAAGCCCACTGGGACGGGGTACTTGGTGCCGGACCAGGGTGCTGCTGGGGGATGTCACGGCGGTCCTGGTCCGGACCGTGTCCCAGGCACGCACAATAAAATGGGGGTTATTTACAGGGGATTTGTCAGTCATGACGCCACCCACTATATGCGGCCAGTGATGCGGCCACCGCTGCTGCAGAACCTCCGGGATGATGGGATAGCAGCTGGATGGAATAGTTCCAGTGGGTAGAACTAGGTTCCCCGGGGCAGTGGTGATAGTTAAAGTCTGTGATGATGGTTATAAATGTTACAGGATAGTAGGGGTAGCAGTAGAGATGATGAGAGTGGAGGCAATGGCAGTTTATGAGGGAAAGTGGAGCTTCAGCATAAGGATCACACACACTCACGGTTTCTGTCGTTTTCCAAGTCTTTACTTGCAGATGGTATAACACAGTATTGTCCACGGAGTCTGTACCGGGGCCTGGTTGCTCCCACCCTGACCGGGTCCTTGGCTTCCTACTTGTGCGCTGTGTGTGGCCCTGCTGCCGCTTGTAGCTGAACTGCTGGCCCTGTCTCTTCCCACGGGTACCAATCTGCTAGGCAACTTGAGTCCTCTTTGTCACTGACCCCTCCGTGTTGCTTTGCTATGGTACAGTAAAGATGGTGGGCCTTCACTATCCCGGTGTTTACTGTTCTGTCTGTCTCAGGCACAGCCTCAGATCCGGTATCCGTCCTAAGCGCCTCTCGGGGTTGTGTTTAGGGTAACTCCTTGTCCCGGGTATGTTCCTCTGTTCCTCTGTCTCCTTTCCTCAGACCTCTCAGGATCTCCACTCCTACTTGACTCTACTCCTGCTCCAGACTCAAACTGACTGACTAACTGTCACTCCTGCCCTGAGGTAAACAACATTAGCTCCTCCCACTCTTGCAGGTGCCACCTGCTCCTCCCACTTTCTAGTGTAGTGTTGTGTGGTGTGGTGAGCTAACCCTGTGTTGATGTTTCTGTGGCACATTAACCCTTGGGGTGCCACATTCCCCCTTAGTTAAAGACAGTACTCCGGGACTGTGGAACAACAAAGAACAAACAATTAATACAATTAATATTTACAAAGACTTAAAGTAAAATGTACAAAAATCACTAAACTTTAAAAACAGTCCAAAAATTCAAAAAGCAGTCCTTCCGGAGGTTTAGTCTATTGCCTCCGGGCTGATGAATATATACAAGAAAGTTGATGCCACAACCAGTCCGTGGTAGTATGGTCCATAAAAATAAAATAAAAGGAAAAAGTTTGAAGAATATGCAAAAAGTTCATACAGGATAGTCTCTGTAGGTACTGGGCTTTTTAAACGTTGCATTAACTATGTACATTTGTCCACGGGCGTATCTGCTTAGGAGGCCTGGATTCTCTACACCACCCCCAGGCACTAGGGATGGGCGAGTCTACTCGCTAGGACTCGGGACTCGGCGATTCTGAAGGTACTCGCAGGACTCGTTACTCGGCGAATCTCCCAGCTTGGACTCGCACAGTGACGAGTCCAATGGAATTCAATGGCAATAAGCTTGACTCGTCACAGATACCCGCTGTCAGCAGCGAGTCTGAGCGAGTCTACGATTCCGAGTCCTACGAGTCTACGAATCCGAGTCCTGTATACTGTATTCGGGATTCGGACTGTGGAATACAGAATCTGTTATGTTCCGAGTCAGCACAGCGTGCGTGTTAGGTCAGAAAACTTGTGAAGATAGCCAATCATAGTCAGTAATGGCATAGCAAAGTTGGTTGTGTCAGGACTATGATTGGCTGCTGTCCAGCGTCATGCCTATGTCATCTATGACAGGCAAGGCAGTATATAAGGCTTGTCCCCGCCATTTTGGGCACATTCCTGAGACGATCTGACCTAGTATAGGGAGAGAGAGATATATGCTGGAGCAGATCAGGGATTGTCAGTGTAGGGAAGATTCCTTTTATTAACCCAAAAAGCTCTTCTGAGAGCTAGGAGGAGGACGGAGTAGTGCTGTGTAGGCAGGCAGGCAGGGAGGGAAGGAAGGAGAAGCCTTAGAGTGCACACAGGACGGACCTCATAGCTTAGCTTACTCACTCAGCTTTGCTAACAGCTGCAGTCAGAGGCTTAGCTGAGGTGCTGTTTCATTTTTGTTTTTGCACCAGATCGATTTTTGTTCCTAATAAGCCATAGAGCGTTATTTTTTCTGTGGCAGACCAGTGCGTTGCTGCTAGCACGTACTCCACCTTAGGGAGTGTAGTGTGCGGCTTCACTGCCAAGTGTGAGTGCGCACACTTACCCCGCCAGCAAGTGACGCATTCAGCTAACCTAACCACATCTCGGTGGCTGTGCGCACTTCAAACCAATTTTTTTAGGGAGTGTAGTGTGCGGCTTCACTGCCAAGTGTGAGAGCGCACACTTACCCCGCCAGCAAGTGACGCATTCAGCTAACCTAACCACATCTCGGTGGCTGTGCGCACTTCAAACCAATTTTTTTAGGGAGTGAAGTGTGCGGTTTCACTGCCAAGTGTGAGAGCGCACACTTACCCCGCCAGCAAGTGACGCATTCAGCTAACCTAACCACATCTCGGTGGCTGTGCGCACTTCAAACCAATTTTTTTAGGGAGTGTAGTGTGCGGCTTCACTGCCAAGTGTGAGAGCGCACACTTACCCCGCCAGCAAGTGACGCATTCAGCTAACCTAACCACATCTCGGTGGCTGTGCGCACTTGAAACTAATTTTTTTAGGGAGTGTAGTGTGCGGCTTCACTGCCAAGTGTGAGAGCGCACACTTACCCCGCCAGCAAGTGACGCATTCAGCTAACCTAACCACATCTCGGTGGCTGTGCGCACTTGAAACTAATTTTTTTAGGGAGTGTAGTGTGCGGCTTCACTGCCAAGTGTGAGAGCGCACACTTACCCCGCCAGCAAGTGACGCATTCAGCTAACCTAACCACATCTCGGTGGCTGTGCGCACTTGAAACTAATTTTTTTAGGGAGTGTAGTGTGCGGCTTCACTGCCAAGTGTGAGAGCGCACACTTACCCCGCCAGCAAGTGACGCATTCAGCTAACCTAACCACATCTCGGTGGCTGTGCGCACTTCAAACCAATTTTTTTAGGGAGTGTAGTGTGCGGCTTCACTGCCAAGTGTGAGCGCGCACACTTACCCCGCCAGCAAGTGACGCATTCAGCTAACCTAACCACATCTCGGTGGCTGTGCGCACTTCTAACCAATTTTTTTAGGGAGTGTAGTGTGCGGTTTCACTGCCAAGTGTGAGAGCGCACACTTACCCCACCAGCAAGTGACGCATTCAGCTAACCTAACCACATCTCGGTGGCTGTGCGCACTTCTAACCAATTTTTTTAGGGAGTGTAGTGTGCGGTTTCACTGCCAAGTGTGAGAGCGCACACTTACCCCGCCAGCAAGTGACGCATTCAGCTAACCTAACCACATCTCGGTGGCTGTGCGCACTTCAAACCAATTTTTTTAGGGAGTGTAGTGTGCGGCTTCACTGCCAAGTGTGAGAGCGCACACTTACCCCGCCAGCAAGTGACGCATTCAGCTAACCTAACCACATCTTGGTGGCTGTGCGCACTTCAAACCAATTTTTTTAGGGAGTGTAGTGTGCGGCCTCACTGCCAAGTGTGAGCGCGCACACTTACCCCGCCAGCAAGTGACGCATTCAGCTAACCTAACCACATCTCGGTGGCTGTGCGCACTTCTAACCAATTTTTTTAGGGAGTGTAGTGTGCGGTTTCACTGCCAAGTGTGAGAGCGCACACTTACCCCGCCAGCAAGTGACGCATTCAGCTAACCTAACCACATCTCGGTGGCTGTGCGCACTTCTAACCAATTTTTTTAGGGAGTGTAGTGTGCGGTTTCACTGCCAAGTGTGAGAGCGCACACTTACCCCGCCAGCAAGTGACGCATTCAGCTAACCTAACCACATCTCGGTGGCTGTGCGCACTTCAAACCAATTTTTTTAGGGAGTGTAGTGTGCGGTTTCACTGCCAAGTGTGAGAGCGCACACTTACCCCGCCAGCAAGTGACGCATTCAGCTAACCTAACCACATCTCGGTGGCTGTGCGCACTTCAAACCAATTTTTTTAGGGAGTGTAGTGTGCGGCTTCACTGCCAAGTGTGAGAGCGCACACTTACCCCGCCAGCAAGTGACGCATTCAGCTAACCTAACCACATCTCGGTGGCTGTGCGCACTTGAAACTAATTTTTTTAGGGAGTGTAGTGTGCGGCTTCACTGCCAAGTGTGAGCGCGCACACTTACCCCGCCAGCAAGTGACGCATACAGCAACACCTAACTCCAACTTGGTGACTGTGCATTCGTCTACAATGTCTCAAAAAAAACAATTACCAAAAAGGATGTTGCAAAGGGACAGGGACGAGCTCGTGGCCGCAGCAGTCTTGCCCAAGAAGGCACTGGTACAAGTACACAGCCTAGGATTGATAGAACGTCCTTTTTTCTACCTAGAAATCCCAGTACTCAAAGAAAACGTGTGTTGAGGCCGGATGAGCATGACAAGATAACATCTTGGATGGCTCAGACGCCCTCGACCACTGGTTCTTGCAGTACGCAATCATCCGTGGCAAGACATTCTAGTGTCGCTACAGACAATGCAGCGCCATCCAATCCTCAAAGTCGTCATATTGCCTCAACCCATCGGCAGCCAGAGGAAAATTTGAATATGGACCTTGGTCACTCGGATGACTTATTCGGTTCTTATCAAGGGGTTTCTTTGTCACTGCCTGACGAGATACTTGAAGTAGACGAAATGTCTACTCATGGCCAAAGTTTGGAAGTAGCGCGTCCTGAGGAAAGACACTTTCACGAAATGCAAACAGTATCTCAGGAGGTGGATGATGATGAGGATGATGAGACACACATCTCATCTGGCCAGCCTGCTCAGTCAGTTTAGGCTGGGGTCACAGTACCATTTTTCACATGCATTTTTGGAGACCTGCATTTTCAAAAACGCATGTAAAAAACGCACCCATAGGCCCCCATGTTAAAAAACGCATGCCCTACTAGCCAAAAAGCATGTGTGACTGTCCCATGCGTTTTTGGAGCATATCCAAAAACGCATGCGTTTCTGTAGAAAACGCATGCGTTTTTGTAGAAAACGCATGCGTTTTTATAACATGGGTTCCTATGGAAAACGCATGCAAAAACGCATGTACAGTTAGTACCTTTTAGTGCCATTCAAAAACGCATGCGTTTCCCATAGGAGCCCATGTTAACAAAAACGCATGCGTTTCCGGAAACGCATGCGTTTTTGTTAACATGGGCTCCTATGGGAAACGCATGCGTTTTTGAATGGCACTAAAAGGTACTAATTGTACATGCGTTTTTGCATGCGTTTTCCATAGGAACCCATGTTATAAAAACGCATGCGTTTTCTACAAAAACGCATGCGTTTTTCAAAACGCTCAAAAAAATACTACAAGCACTATTTTTATGTGCAGATTCAAAAACGCAGCCAAAAACGCAGGGAGCCATCAGAGACCTTAAAAAACTCATGCTGACATGAAAAACGCATGTAAAAAAGCATGCGTTTTTAAAAGGCACTAAAAAAACTGTGACCACAGCCTTATCCAGAATCCTTTGAACTGGAAGGGGTGGATGATGACACCACAGATCCTACCTGGATTGCTGAATTGCATAGCCAAGAGAGCAGCCAGGAGGACGAAAGTGGCTATGTACCACTGGCAAAATCACAAAGGCGTACTGTCTCCAGAACACAAACTGTGAGAACAGTTGCCCAAATAGCGTCAACTGTGGCACAAACTGTGCCAACTGTTGCACAAACTGCAAACACAGTTGCCCAAAATGTGTCCACAGTTGGTGTTGAACAGAGTCATCCTCCTCTTCCTCCAATTAAAAATAAAGGACGAACAGCCAGTGTGTGGAAATTTTTTAAGGATAGCCCAACATTACCAAATATGGTTATCTGTAAGATGTGCCAGGCAAGGCTTAGCAGAGGCACGGTAAAAGGAAACCAGAGCACCAGCAGTATGCGCAAGCATATGTCTCTTAAGCACCCAATTCAGTGGGCACCCTATCAGGGTTCAAAATCAGTGCCTTCTGATCCAAACACTTCCAGGCCACCTCAGATACATCCTTCACCAGCAAGTGTTCAGGCTTCAGCTCCTGCTCAAGCGTACTCCTCCCAAGGTGCTTTACAAGACAGACATGACAGTAGTCAATCCTCTTGTCAGTCTGGTCCAAACGTGCAGTTGTCTGTGCCACAGCTGTATGAAAGACAGCGGAAGTTCCAACCGACACACCCATATTCCCAAAAAGTGACAGCGAAAATAGCCAAGTTGTTAGCTGTGGAAATGCTGCCGTTTAGGCTTGTGGGTACAGAGTCTTTTCGGGAGTTGATGGCTGAGGCAGCACCACGATACTCTGTACCCAGCCGGTACTTTTTCTCACGTAGTGCCGTTCCCGCCTTACACCAGCACGTGGTTAACAACTTAAAACGTGCTTTAACAAATGCTGTCACCGCCAAAGTCCACCTAACTACGGACACGTGGACAAGTAGTTGTGGACAGGGCAGATACATTTCACTAACGGCTCACTGGATCAACCTGGTGGAGAGTGTCCCAACTTCTAAAACTGTACCATCTGACATACTTCCAACTCCACGAATAGCGGGCCCAACATCATTCCGGGTGTCTGCCTCCTCATATATGTCCAGTGCCCAATCTGCTTCTGCCACTTCCTTGTCCACTGCTGAGCCTCAAGCACCATCACGTCCGAGTTGGGAGCTTTGCAGTACTGCTTCTGCAAGGCGACAACAGGCTCTTCTGAAGCTTATCTGCCTAGGTGACACACGTCACACTGCAACAGAGTTGTGGAAAGGTCTCAAGCAACAGACCGATGAGTGGCTGGCCCCACTGGAACTACAACCAGGTCTAGTTGTGAGCGATAATGGTGCAAACCTTGTGGCGGCAATAAAGCACGGTAAACTTGTACATGTGCCTTGCATGGCTCATGTCCTGAACCTGGTAGTTCAGAAATTCCTCAAAATATACCCAGAGTTATCTGAGCTACTGGATAAGGTGAGGCGAATTTGCGCCCACTTTAGACATTCGTCCACAGCAGCCGCAAGTCTTTCTGCCCTTCAAATCCAATTTAACTTGCCGAAACACAGGCTAATTTGCGACATGCCTACGCGATGGAACTCCACCTTCCATATGCTGGCAAGGTTTAATGAGCAGCAGAAGGCAATAGCAGAATTTCAGCTGCAACATGCCCGTCAACCTGGAAGTCATACCACACACATCGGTACTTTCGAGTGGGTCTGGATCGCTGACCTTTGCGAGTTGCTGGATAACTTCGAATACTGTACCAAACTCGTCAGTGGGGATCAGTCGATTATAAGTCTCACCATCCCCATGCTCTGCCTGCTCCAAGAATCCCTATTGAATCTCAAAACAGATGCTTTGAGAGCACAGCGGATGGCTATGGAGCCAGAATTGAACATCGCTGATCCTAGCCACCCTAGCCAATATCAGCAGGCTACATTGGTTCAGGAAGATGGTGATGAGGGTGATGATGAAGAAGATTTATTTTTCTCTGGTACTGATGTGAACCCTGATGGGACTCCCAACCCTACGTTTATGTCGGTACAGCATGGGTGGGCTGAAGAGGAGGAGGCGGACACCGATTTAGAGGCCACGACGCGTAGTGATCTTCATTCTGTTGTAACCGAGGAGATGAGTCTTTGCAGCTTAGCACACATGGCTGAAGTAATGTGTCAATGTGTCTCCAAAGATCCACGCGTCATACACATCTATGACAGCGACCTCTACTGGTTGTCAACGTTTTTGGACCCACGGTACAAAGACAAATTTCAGTCGCTGCTGTCGCACTCATCCAGGGGCTTAACGATGGATCATGTAAAGAGGGTTCTTCTTGATATTTTGCTGGCAATATCACCGTCTGAATCCGTTATACATCGAAGAACCAGCTCTTTCCAACAGCAGCCTTTGGTTGGGACACAAACGCCATCAATGACAAGAAGAGGTGGGGGTAAGATGTCCGCCAACTGGGCGATGTTCAACAGACCTTCCAATCAAGAACGTAATTTGCCTACGGTGACCTTGAGTAGGAGACAACAATTGTCCAACATGGTGCAGCAGTATCTCAGTGACAGTACCAGCTTCCTAACCGACCCTTCTGTACCCTTTAATTACTGGGTTTCCAAGCTGCACACTTGGACTGAGCTGTCATTGTATGCCTTGGAGGTGCTGGCATGCCCAGCTGCTAGTGTGACATCAGAGCGTGTTTTCAGTGCCGCTGGGGGTATAGTCACTGATAGAAGGTCCCGCCTCACCACAGAAAATGCCGACAGGCTCACTCTAATTAAATTCAACAAGGATTGGATATCATCACAGTTCCTAAGCCCTCCTGACGACAGTACACAATCCTAGATTAACCTAATCATAATTAATATGATTGGGATATTGCGCTGTTAACAATATGCCCATTTTTGACAGGAATTAATGACAAGTCCCGTAGCTCTGTTGATTTGATTCGGCACCCAGTCCAAGCAATAATATGCTATGGGCCAAGCGCCCTGCTTTATGTAAAAAAATACTTTATTAAGCCCTTTGGGCTAATTTTTTGAGGCACCAAGCCTAGGACTGCATAGTTGGCCTTGCTTCTTCTATGCTCCTAGTCCAAGCAATAATATGCAATGGGCCAAGCACCCTGCTTTATTTATAAATAGACTTTATTAAGCCCTTTGGGCTAATTTTTTAAGCCACAAAGGCTAACAAGCTTATCATGCTTTGGGAGACACCCTGGCTAACAAGCTTTTTATGGCCCTTAGGCCTACATTTATACCAAAAATGGGATACAGCCCCTTGGGCTAATTTTTGGAGCCACCCAGGCTAACAAGCTTATCATGCTTTGGGAGACACCCTGGCTAACAAGCTTTTTATGGCCCTTAGGCCTACATTTATACCAAAAATGGGATACAGCCCCTTGGGCTAATTTTTGGAGCCACCCAGGCTAACAAGCTTATCATGCTTTGGGAGACACCCTGGCTAACAAGCTTTTTATGGCCCTTAGGCCTACATTTATACCAAAAATGGGATACAGCCCCTTGGGCTAATTTTTGGAGCCACCCAGGCTAACAAGCTTATCATGCTTTGGGAGACACCCTGGCTAACAAGCTTTTTATGGCCCTTAGGCCTACATTTATACCAAAAATGGGAAACAGCCCCTTGGGCTAATTTTTTGAGCCACACAGGCTAACAAGCTTATCATGCTTTGGGAGACACCCTGGCTAACAAGCTTTTTATGGCCCTTAGGCCTACATTTATACCAAAAATGGGATACAGCCCCTTGGGCTAATTTTTGGAGCCACCCAGGCTAACAAGCTTATCATGGTTTGGGAGACACCCTGGCTAACAAGCTTTTTATGGCCCTTAGGCCTACATTTATACCAAAAATGGGATACAGCCCCTTGGGCTAATTTTTGGAGCCACCCAGGCTAACAAGCTTATCATGCTTTGGGAGACACCCTGGCTAACAAGCTTTTTATGGCCCTTAGGCCTACATTTATACCAAAAATGGGAAACAGCCCCTTGGGCTAATTTTTTGAGCCACACAGGCTAACAAGCTTATCATGGTTTGGGAGACACACTGGCTAACAAGCTTTTTATGGCCCTTAGGCCTACATTTATACCAAAAATGGGAAACAGCCCATTGGGCTAATTTTTCCAGGCACCAATCCTATGCCTGCATCGTGGGCGTTGCTTGGACTATCATCCTGCTGGAGCCTGTTGAAGGGTCCCACTGTACGCTCCATACAAAACGCGTAGACGCGATGTGTAGCATGTAGACGTCCCAGCCTCTCACATGTGTGTTCATAGTCTTGTTGCCATAGCGAGGCAGAAAGTAACCCCCCAAACACAGGCACTGTTTGTCAGCAACAGTTGTATGTGGAGTCATGATTTGACACTTAGTAACCAAGGTGACTTCATGCGCCATGCGGGCCGTAAAGTACTTGCTAATGATGCTCTCTCCCCTGTCCCCCACGCCAAATGTCTCGGGGTAATCCTTGACTCCTCCCTCTCCTTCAAGCCCCACCTCTAGTCCCTAACCAAGTCCCTGTGACTCCAACTCAAAAATATTTAACCAATTCGGTCGTTCCTCAATCCTGACACTGCTGAAACACTCATAAATGCCCTCATCATCTCCCGCCTTGACTACTGCAACCTCCTTCGCATAGGTCTCCCTGACAACTCTCTTGCACCTCTCCAATCTATACTAAACTCTGCTGCCCGACTAATACATCTGTCCTCACGCTACTCCCCTGCCTACCCCCTCTGCCAAGCCGTTCCCTGGCCCCTCCGGCCCACAGAGAGCTCACTTTAAAACACTGACCATGACATTCAAAGCCTTACACAACCTATCCCCACCATACATCTCCGACCTGATCTCCCGATACCATCCCTCACGCAACCTGCGTTCATCCCAAGAACTTGTCCTACAGTCCACCCTCATCTCCTCTTCCCACAACCGCATACAGGATTTCTCCCGGTAATCCGCCATGCTATGGAACTCCCTGCCCCACCTCATCAGTCAGTCGCCTACCCTCTGAACCTTAAAGATACTTCTAAAGACTCACCTCTTCCGACAGGCCTACAACCTGCCATGAGACCCCGCTACACGCCCCACGACCGACACCTTCCCCACCCTATTGTATCCCCACCCACCCCTCGTAGAATGTGAGCCCACGCGTACAGGGTCCTCTACTATTGTACCTATATGACCTTATTGTCTATGTTTATTGTACTTGTCCTTCTCTACCTTTTCCTCATGTAAAGCGCCATGGAACCTATGGGCGCTATATAAATAAATAATTATAATAATTATGATGACTTGAAGCCCAACCACAAAAATAACTCCACATTCATTCCTTGAAAAAATACAGACACAAAGCTGGTTTTTAAAACTGTGTTTAAAAAAAAAAATGGCAGCACTGTTTGGACATTCCAAAAAATACTACCTTTTAAAATTGTAGTAACAACAAGAACAACAACAAATGGAGCCCTACAGGTCCTGGTAGGTGGGCTGTCCGTCCTGCAAAAGGTCAAGGGCCCCACGTATGGCCTGGCCGAACCCTTCAGGGTGGATCCTCTGAACAGGTGTAGGGAACGGTGGTAGGTCCCTGTTAGCTGGCCACTGGCAGTGAGGCAAAGCCCTGTGGGGTGGGACATGGCTGTCCCGTGTTGTGGGCCTGCCTAGGCTGTTAGAGTTTATTTTCCACCCATCCAAATATTGGAACACATCACCGGGGTCGTTATTTGGCTGACAGGCTTCCAGCACTATCTGTAATGCTGACCTTGCCCGCAGTAGCCTGTCAAATGGAATATTATCCATGAATGGTATAATACTGCGGGCAAAGTCAGCATTACTCTGTTGCACACTTAAATGTGCTGACCCCGGGATCGGACCATAAGCTGGGCCTGCCGCTGGTGGCGTCGGTGGTGGTGCTGGCCCTGCCGCTGGTGGTGGCGGTGGTGGTGCTGGCCATGCCGCTGGTGGTGGCGGTGGTGGTGCTGGCCCTGCCGCTGGTGGGGGCGGTGGTGGTGCGGACCCTGCCGCTGGTGGCGGTGGTGGTGGTGGTGGTGGCGGGGACGGCGGTGGTGGTGTTGATGGCCCTGCCGCTGGTGGGGGCGGTGGTGGTGCGGACCCTGCCGCTGGTGGCGGTGGTGGTGGTGGTGGTGGCGGGGACGGCGGTGGTGGTGTTGATGGCCCTGCCGCTGGTGTCGGCGGTGGTGGTGCTGGCACGGCCGCTGGTGGCGGCGGTGGTGGTGCTGGCCCTGGCGCTGCTGGCGGCGATGCTGGTGGTGGTGGTGGCGGCGGCGACGGCGGTGGTGGTGGTGGCGCCGGCCGTGGTGGTGGTGGTGGGTTTACTCCACGCCGCCTTCTGTTTGGAGGTGGAGGATTAGCAGCACGCCGCCCTCTGTAGTAAGCTTCTCTGTGGGTAAAGTAAAAAAAAATTTGGTGAATGCATTGCATTTGGAAACAAAAACATAGGTCAAACATTAAGTTGCACGCTTTTTAGACTCTGTGTATCTGTGTATTCTTAATCAGATATTTGTTATTATTATGAAATAATAACCAACTGTACATAACATAAAGGAATACGTGACTTTCTTTGCTAATTCCATACTAATACATAATTTTTCACCCCCTGATTACCACCCACCCCCCACCCATCCCATCTAATCTAGACGATCAATAACACCAATGGTTCACATGAAAAAAAAAAGTCCCCCTGACTTCACTTTTAACTTGACATACTTAATTCACAAAACTTTTAGCTTATATCATCTATATAAAGCAGGGAAGGGGTTGAAAGGTATACAATATATATATATATAATATATTTATATAATCGGGAGTTTGAAATTCCGGCAGTGTAGCCGAATCCCAAACTCCTTAGCGTCACTGCGAGCGGAGACGCGTATGCGCCTTCGCGAGCCGCAGACGCTTAACTCACACAGCCGCTATAGCGTTTTCTCGAGCGGCCTCGCGCCCTCCGCTCACAGCAAGACCTGCGCCCCTCACAGCGCCCAATCCGCCCCAGCATGCTGGCATTTGTACTTCCCCCGTCTGTGCACCCACAGGTCTTAGCAGATCACTGATGCTGACAGCGGGGGGGGGACAACACAGACAATCAAATCAGGAGGAGGTCAGTGTCAGGAGGAGATGACAGCTGCCCGCCGGGGCCTGTGACACTGCAGAGGTCACAGCGGGGCTGTGTGTGCGGACAACGGGGAGGCCGGGGGCTACGGACGTACCGGACACGTCCTCTGCTCCTGGAGATGTGCCGCGGTTCCGCGCTCGCAGCGTATCTGACGCGGGAGCCGCGCTCACCACGCCCACACCACGCCCTCTGCCAAATAACCCACACCTCTCACTAACCTCCTGCAGCTAACCACACCCCATGTTTACCTTTGCCATGATGTCATTTAGCTGCGGCCGCTATCTTTAATAAGGTCAGTAATGATGGCAGTAATCGGATCTCTGCTCCCTCTAGCACGCCCCAACACTGTAGCACCATCTATTAACCCTATTCTCATCACCTATATACTCTGCTACCCACAGACCCGCCTGTATACTCTGCTACCCACAGACCCGCCTGTATACTCTGCTACCTCAGACCCGCCTGTATACTCTGCTACCCACAGAGCCGTCTTTATACTCTGCTACCTCAGACCCGCCTGTATACTCTGCTACCCACAGAGACGCCTGTATACTCTGCTACCTCAGACCCGCCTGTATACTCTGCTACCTCAGACCCGCCTGTATACTCTGCTACCCACAGACCCGCCTGTATACTCTGCTACCCACAGACCCGCCTGTATACTCTGCTACCCACAGACCCGCCTGTATACTCTGCTACCCACAGACCCGCCTGTATACTCTGCTACCCACAGACCCGCCTGTATACTCTGCTACCCACAGACCCGCCTGTATACTCTGCTACCCACAGACCCGCCTGTATACTCTGCTACCCACAGACCCGCCTGTATACTCTGCTACCCACAGACCCGCCTGTATACTCTGCTACCCACAGACCCGCCTGTATACTCTGCTACCCACAGACCCGCCTGTATACTCTGCTACCCACAGACCCGCCTGTATACTCTGCTACCCACAGAGCCGTCTTTATACTCTGCTACCTCAGACCCGCCTGTATACTCTGCTACCCACAGACCCGCCTGTATACTCTGCTACCCACAGAGCCGTCTTTATACTCTGCTACCTCAGACCCGCCTGTATACTCTGCTACCCACAGAGACGCCTGTATACTCTGCTACCTCAGACCCGCCTGTATACTCTGCTACCTCAGACCCGCCTGTATACTCTGCTACCCACAGACCCGCCTGTATACTCTGCTACCCACAGACCCGCCTGTATACTCTGCTACCCACAGAGCCACGTGTATACTCTGCTACCCACAGAGCCGAAATGGAACCTAATGTATATATTAATAAATAATACTAAATGTACACAACAGTGCTGCAGACACATACCTTGGCATACGGGCCACCGGGTGAAGGAAGGACAGCCGGTCATAAAAGTGGTAGTGGTTGAGCAATGGAGCGGCTCCCGGTTGTCTCTCTGAGTACTGCCGGTACTGCTTCTTATGCTGGTCCCGGCAGCTCCTCCACCGTTTTTTAAGATGGTCAACTGTGAAATGATTTGAAACCGGGTTTAGAGATGTGTAATATTTGAAACAACAAAAGTATGTGTACAAATCAACAATAACATTTTATTCATTTTGTGTGTGTAATGTGTATACAAGGCACAGTGACACGACAGTGTGGAACATCATCAACAGCATTACGGACATTGAGCTCACGTGGCCACAATCACAAATGAGGCAGGACACATGTCAACGCATAGAGAATGTAATAGTGCGGGCACCAGACTCTGGTCATTAGTGGTATTTATATACACCCAACCCCTTGGCCGAAAGAGCCAGGAGGATCAGACATTAAACTCATTGTACTGTTGTGACCCCATCCAAATATAGGCAACTATGCGGTGGAGCATGATAACACATTCAGGGTCCTGTATACCCTGCTATGGGGGCCCTGTATTCCCACTGCTGGGGGCCCTGTAAACCCACTGGGCCACTGTCTACCCACTGCTGGGGGCCCTGTATACCCACTGCTGGGGGGGCCTGTACACACACTGAGGGCCCTGTATACAGGGACTGACTGGCACCCTACAGTTTGGGTCGCAACCCTCCCTCACCGGCCCGACACAGGTGAGGACGGGGGGTGGGGGGGGGGTGATGACTGGCGGCCGCCTCACAGTCACCGCAGCTCCTGCATTCTCCTATGGCTCGCTCCCAGCCGCAGCCTCGCGCTCCTCACAGCCGCTCGCTAACAGTCGCAGCCGCACGCCACTCACAGACGCTCACTCCCGGACGCAGCCGCGTGCTGATGACGTCATCGCGCGCCCAGGAGCTTCCGTTTCCGCCTGCTGCTTCAGGGACATGCGGATTATTCATGCTCCTGCAGCCGCATGACCCGTGGCACCTGGGCCAGTCCGCCCCTGCCTGTATACCACAATATGGGGGGATGTATACCCATCTGGGGGCCTGTATACTCTGCAGGGGGAGGTGTATACTCTGCTGGGGGGCTGTCTACCAGTGATAGCCGCTGTATACCAGGATGGCGGTGAATATGTTTTCATAGTTTTTCGGGGCAAAAATAGGGGGGTCGGCTTATACACGGGTCGGCTTATACACGAGTATATATACAGTAAATGCAATATATAACGTGTAAACTCATTTAACTTACTTAGATTGCTCTGTTCCTCATGGTCACTCCGATGGAACGCAGGGAACATCTCTTGGGCGATTTCTCTCCAGGCTGTATTAATTTGGGTCGTATCCCCATAGTCAGGATCTGTAGGGAGCCATAGAAATGGACGAGCCTCCACAAGTGCAATAAGACGCAGTGTGTTCACCGTGCCACGTCCTGCTGCCATGATTGCACTGATGAATGGATTGCTCTGTGTGTGCGCCTGTCAGTGCGACTCGCTTCCTGTTTCCTTAAAGCATGGTGTGTGCTGGAGAATCCCTTCCCTCGCATCATCGGCTACAAGCCTCAAAATAAGAGAAAAACCAGCGAGTTTGGACTCGCACACTTTCAGAGACACATCAGCGAGTTGTAAATGTCATTATTCGCTATTACTCGGGTCCCTATTCATTAACATTGGACTCGCTGGACTCGCAACGAGTCCCGAGTCCTTGACTCGGACTCGTTGGGGTCTTGCGATTCCGAGTCTTTTCGGACTCGCCCATCTCTACCAGGCACTTTCTTTCCCTAACTTAATGTACATGGGGGTTAATCCAGTTCCTCCACCCTCTAGGACACTATCTACCGGGTTTAATTTATATTTACACAAACATATTTACATTTTACAGTTAATTTGACCTTTTAATCCCTGTACCTAGCTGGTAACTGACCTCTGGTACTACGCTCTGATTTGCGTAAAACGGGTATACTACTTGAATGTAGCCTATTGGTGCTGGTGGGCATGTACCTACTTGTAGTGTTTGGTACTATAGAAGATGAAGATCTGACTATAAACTGGCAAGCTCACTGGGACCAGGAATTGATTCTTCCTCTACGGGTTCTACTTCCAGTTCTTCAGGTCTTGGGACTTCTTCGGTTAATACGGGTTCTGGTGTTGGTTCCACCATTGGAGGGAAAGCAATCATTGGGACTACAACTACGCTGTAGTAATTTGGCCATGTTTTGGGGAAATCTCCTAGCACCGTATGAAACACTTCATCATCTCTCTCTTTGACAGGTTGGACCTGCACAGGTAATATTACTTCTGTTGTCTTCAGGGTTTCAGGACACGGTTTGAGATGGTCTCTGGACACAAGTACTGAAGTTCTTCCTTCATCTTTGCTTATTAGACACATTTTAGCAATGTCTAGATTGGATGGTAAGACTGTGTATGGGATGGTTTCCCACTGATTATCCAATTTGTTAGTGCGTCTCTTTCTCCTGAGAACTTGCTCACCGGGTTGTAATGGAGTTGCTTGAGCACTTTGGTTATAGGTTCTCTCTTGTCTTGCTCTAGCTTGCTGAAGATTTTTCTCTACGCACTCTTGTATTAGGCGATACTGTTGCTGACGTAGGGTATCCCAATTGGATTCTTCAACTTCTGTGTCTGGTTTCACGATTCCCATATCTAAGTCAATTGGTAACTTGCCGGGTCTTGCACGCATAAGATAAGCTGGGGTGCAGTTTGTAGAACTCACCGGAACATGGTTGTATAAGTCTACCAAATCGGGTAATTTATCTGGCCATTTCTCTCAGACTCTGGTAACGTTTTCAATAGGTCTATTACAATATGGTTCATCTTCTCGCAAAAGCCATTTGTTTGGGGATGGTACGCTGTTGTGCGGATCTTCTTACAGCCGTACATATGGCAGAATTCTTGGAAAATCTCTGATTCAAAGGCTGGACCTTGATCTGCAAGGACTTGTTCCGGGTAACCATGTGGTCTACAGAAATGGGTCTGAAATGCTCTTGCTGCCGTCTTCGCTGTCAGGTCCTTGACGGGTACTACCACTAAGAAGCGTGAGTAATGGTCCACGATGGTTAAGGCATAGACATAGACTGACCAGCTTGGTGACAACTTGACGTGGTCTATTGCAACTAACTCAAGTGGTTGCTTGGTTACTATGGACTGGAGTGGGGCTCTCTGTTGATCTTTTCTTCTGAGGTTGCATGGGCCACATTTTCTACGCCAATCTTCAATTGATTTTCTCATGCCAATCCAGTAGAATCTCTCTCTTAGGAGCACTTCCAACTTCTTCCATCCGAAATGACCTGCACCGTCATGGTAGGCTTCTAAGACCATTTTGACGTCTCGCTTGGGTATGATTATCTGCCAGACCAATTCATGTGTTTTGGTATTGGTATGCCTTCTGCAGAGCTTCCCTTGATACAGGAACAACTTGCCTCTCTCTTTCCAGAGTTGTTGGTCTCTGCCGGGGCGTTCTGGTTAGGGTACACACCTTGTTGTGTAAGCAGTTCTTTCACTAGCTTCACAGCTGGATCACTATCTTGGGTATCAGCCCATCCATGGTGTGCTAATGGGTTAAGACTTGCCTGTTGTTCTCTGGTAGATGCGGGGTTGATACTTGTCTACCTTTGAACGATGGAAGGCCGGTAGTTCAATTTCTTCCAACTCGTCCAGTTCCTCTTCCACGTCTTCCAGGTGTGGCATCCGGGATAAGGCATCTGCATTCCCGTTCTTGCGGCCTGCCCTATATTTGATGACAAAATTGTAGTTAGACAGCCGGGCTATCCATCGCTGCTCCAATGCACCTAATTTTGCTGAATCCAGGTCAATGGGTTGTTATCAGTGTTGATGGTGAATTCTGCAGCTGCCAGATAGTGCTTGAAACGTTCAGTTACAGCCAAACTACTGCCAGTAGTTCTAACTTGAAGGAGCTGTAGTTTTCGGGATTTCTTTCTGTAGGCCGGAGCTTCCTACTTGCAAAGGCAATAACTCTCACTTTGCCTCCTTGCATCTGCGACAACACTGCTCCCAGTCCCATGTTGCTGGCATCCGTGTATAGAATGAATGGTTGATGGTAATCCGGGTATGCCAGAATCTCTTCTACCGTCAATGCACACTTCAGTTTGTTGAAGGAGTCTTCCTTCTCTTCACTCCACTGGAAAGGAGGATTACGGGTTGAAGACTTTCTTGATTGTCCTACCAGGATGTCTTGTAGAGGAGCTGCAAGGTTCGTGAATCCACTGATAAATCTTCTATAATAACCTACCAGGCCCAGGAATTGCCTCACTTCTTTCACGTTAGTAGGTCTTGGCCAATCCATTATCACTGTGACTTTATCAGGATCCGGTGCTACTCCCTCTGAGCTCAAGACATGTCCCAGGTACTGTACCTTTGGTTTGAGAAGGTGACATTTGGATGGCTTGATTTTCATGCCATATTTGGATAAGGCTTCAAACACTTCTGCCAAGTCTTGTAGATGTTGCTCATATGTCTTGGAGTAGACTATGACGTCATCTAAGTACAGGAGGACAGTTTCAAAGTTCTTGTGTCCTAGGCAGCTCTCCATCAGACGTTGGAAGGTCCCGGGTGCGTTGCAGAGTCCGAACGGCATACAATTGAACTCACAGAGGCCCATCGGCATAGTAAACTCTGTCTTCTCCTTGTCGGCCTCGGCCACAGGAACCTGCCAGTACCCACTAGTCAGATCAAGGGTGGAAAAGTAGTTAGCAGATTTTAATGCAGCTAATGACTCCTCAATCCTAGGTAATGGGTATGCGTCCTTATGTGTGATGCGGTTAATCTGCCGGTAATCTACGCAAATTCTCATGGTCCCATCCTTCTTTTTAACTAACACTAGAGGTGCTGCCCAGGGGCTACAACTGTCTCTTATTACCCCTGCAGATTTCATTTCTCTGAGCATGTCTTCGGTGGTTTGGTAGTGAGCGGGTGGTAATGGTCTATACCTCTCTTTTATAGGCTGATGGTCACCTGTGGGTATAGTGTGCTCTACCCCTTTGATTTGCCCAAAGTCTAACGGGTCTTTGCTGAATATCTGCTCATATTCTTTCACTACCCGGTATACTCCATG
The DNA here is from genome assembly GCA_033576535.1 of Allobates femoralis. Taxonomy (NCBI): domain Eukaryota; kingdom Metazoa; phylum Chordata; class Amphibia; order Anura; family Aromobatidae; genus Allobates; species Allobates femoralis. The sequence continues at coordinate 826,717,112 of JARQOC010000003.1, read as the reverse complement.
CTTTTGATGGGAAGGTGTAGAACTGGTACCTACATATAACTTTTGGCACCAATCCTCCAGCTTTTCCCTTGAGCCATTGTCATCCGCCTGACTTGACGGGTTCAAGGGCTCGACGGCTGTGATGTTGTTATTATCAACCGTGTATAACTTAGCCATGGTAGCATACTTTGGTAATGTGATCTCATCATCTCCACAATTTAATAGGCGTAATGGCACTCTTTCCCGGTGTACCTCGACCACTCCTCTGGCTGTAAGTATAGTGGGTCTACTGTCTGAGTACACGGGTTCTACGAAGGCTTGATAGTCTTGCACTTTAATGCCTATTGCGGCTCTACACCAGACCAACATTTCAGTTTTGGGAGGTATTACAATGGGTATTGGATCACTTACTCGTACACTGCCGATTTCACCTCCGGATATTTCTACCTGCTGCTTTAACATCAGAGCTTTTATTTCTTTGTGCAAAAGCCTCTGCTGTCTGGTTCCGGCAGTCTCGGCGATCTGCTGCAAAACTGTAATTACCTCGGAAAAACATTTTTCAATTACATTCATTCCTAATAACATTACTGGTTCTCGATCTCGCCGGTCAACATCTATAATTATAATACCCTGGTTCTGCAATTCTACCTTTCCAATCTGAATGGTCATTTCTCTGAACCCAACCTGTGGTATTAATTGTCCATTACTAGCACATACTTCCATGTTAAAGTCTGATGGACCACTATCAATGTCTGAATCAGCCCAGTACCTTTTATATAGAACATGTGGGATTGATGTTATCTGGGATCCGGTATCCAGCAAGGCATTAAAGGGAATGCCATTCAACACGATAGGGATCACCGGCTGTCCTCCCACGAATCTATCAAAACCAGGCTGAAGGACCTATAGAGTTTATACCTGAAGAGCGGCCCGCCTGCCCAGGTAATCTCCGTTTAAAGCACACTCTCGGGTATAGTGACCTGGTTTCTGGCAACGGCGGCAAATGGGCTGTCCATCTGGCTAATAGCGATCGCTGGGTCGTCTTCTTGTCGCTTGATATCTCCTGGGCCTCATCCACGGGTCATCCTCTCTGATGGTCGCCAACTTGATCTTGGGTGCAGGCTTTGACTCTCGCAGCTCCTTGATGACCTTGGCCATTGAGATGACGGTGTCTGTCAGGGCATCTAGCTTTTGATTGAGGGCTGCATTAGAGATATATTCCCCAGCCTCAGCAGCAGTTGCTGACATAGCAGATGTCGCTGATGCTATCGGTTGCTGAGGTGCTGCTGCAGGGCCCTGTATAGATTGCAGATTCTGGGGCTCCTCTACCTGCTGCAGACGAATAGCTCTGTCTTTTAACTTGGCAAATGTCATTTTAGGATTCTGGATGAGCATCATACTCAGCTGTCCTCTGTGGGACGGGGAAAAGAGACCCTCTATGAACTGGTGAATTAACATTTTGTCAGCTCCCGGGGCTAAAGCAGGTTCTGCTAGCTTAAGTGCTTTGAGTGCTTCCTGCAGATTTAAGGCAAAGTCTCTGGCACTTTCTTCAGGCTTTTGTTGACATGCAAAGAACCTAATTTTAGCCCGGGTATCAGCAGTAGATTCAAATGCTGCTTTTAATCCAGCTATAAGATGCTCCACAGTGTCCTTTTCTGTGTCCAGCCAGGATGCGACCTCCCGCTGTGCATTGCCTGTTAATTGTCCAATAATCATCCCTACATGTTGGGCTTCCTTGAGGGGGTACATCACATAGTATGCTTTTATCTTGCTAATAAAGTCATTAAGAGTGTTGGGCTCACCGGAGTATTGAGGCAGCCACATTGCCCCTGGAGTATACGGCATGAGGAGCGGCATAATAGGCGCTGCTCCTTGCGCGCAGTGCTGGATTCTCATCGGCTGCTCCGCCGCTGCTTGGCACCGCTGGCTGCGACATCCTATGCAGTTAAAGTCCGCCCTCCGTTTTCCACTTCCGTCCGGATGTCTAACAAAGGTTCCGCTGCGCACCAGGGATTCTCTTCCCTTCCGGATGACGTCAGAGTGGTGAGCGCGCTCTGTAATGGCGGATTTTGAAATTTACAGTCTCTGTGGCGCAGTTAAAATTCAGCTTGGTGCGCGCCCAGTAATGGCGGCAGATTCAAAACAGTCACTAATCACGGCACACAATGCCTGTTACTGGGCACGGTAGATCCTGTTCGTGACGCCAGGTTGTGGAGCCCACTGGGACGGGGTACTCGATGCCGGACCAGGGTGCTGCTGGGGGATGTCACGGTGGTCCTGGTCCGGACCATGTCCTGGGCCCGCACAATAAAATGGGGGTTATTTACAGGGGATTTGTCAGTCGTGACGCCACCCACTATATGCGGCCAGTGATGGGGCCGCCGCTGCTGCAGAACCTCCGGGGATGATGGGATAGCAGCTTGGATGGAATAGTTCCAGTGGGTAGAACTGGGTTCCCCGGGGCAGTGGTGATAGTTAAAGTCTGTGATGATGGTTATAGATGTTGCAGGATAGTAGGGGTAGCAGTAGAGATGATGAGAGTGGAGGCAATGGCAATTTATGAGGGAAAGTGGAGCTTCAGCATAAGGATCACACACACTCACGGTTTCTGTCGTTTTCCAAGTCTTTACTTGCAGATGGTATAACACAGTATTGTCCACGGAGTCTGTACCGGGGCCTGGTTGCTCCCACCCTGACCGGGTCCTTGGCTTCCTACTTGTGCGCTGTGTGTGGCCCTGCTGCCGCTTGTAGCTGAACTGCTGGCCCTGTCTCTTCCCACGGGTAACAATCTGCTGGGCAACTTGAGTCCTCTGTGTCACTGACCTCTCCGTGTTGCTTTGCTATGGTACAGTGAAGATGGTGGACCTTCACTATCCCAGTGTTTACTGTCCTGTCTGTCTCAGGCACAGCCTCGGATCCGGTATCCATCCTAAGCGCCTCTCGGGGTTGTGTTTAGGGTAACTCCTTGTCTCGGGTATGTTCCTCTGTTCCTCTGTCTCCTTTCCTCAGACCTCTCAGGACCTCCACTCCTACTTGACTCTACGCCTGCTCCAGACTCAAACTGCCTGACTAACTGTCACTCCTGCTCTGAGGTAAACAACATTAGCTCCTCCCACTCTTGCAGGTGCCACTTGCTCCTCCCACTTTCTAGTGTACTGTTGTGTGGTGTGGTGAGCTAACCCTGTGTTGATGTTTCTGCGGCACATTAACCCTTGGGGTGCCACACAAGTACAGAATAATGACAGTCAGTACTGGCTACATTAAAGTAACTAGCACTAACACAGTGATAACACAAGTTACATTTAACATGAGTAACTGGGGTAAAGGTCACTGCAGTAGGCTCTTCTCTTTACAGAAAGCATCTATTTGCATACAATGTGAGGAGCTTACTGTGGCTGTATAAAAACCTACATACACAGATTCTGCACAAAAACACATCTAACTGCATATAGTACACAAACATGCTAGGATGCAGGATTACAGATCATTATATACCTCACTTCTATTATCCCCTGTACAATTGCTGCAGCCTACACCTGCTTACACAGATCCCAGCATAAACCTGTAACTGCATTTTACTCTTACCAGAATCATCTGAAAAGAGGAAAGTTGTACGAAGAAAGGACATGAGCCAGGGACACTTGTCTTATCTTCTCAGGAGATGTCTGCTGTCTCCTTCATCCAGAGAAGCAGGGGGAGGTCCCTTCTAAATGACTCATTTTAAAGGGGACAGACTCTTGTAACTATAAGAGCTCTGCTAGATCACACCTAAACAACATAAATGGGTAACAAGTGACCTCATGAATGGGCAGAACAATGTACAGTAGGTCATAGGAAATTGAACAGAATAATACCTTCATACAGAGAAAATCAGAAGTTTACATACACTATATAAAAAGACGTACCTCATGTTTTTCTCACTATCAGACATGAAATCAGAATAAACCTTTCCTGTTTTAGGTCAATTGGAGATACCATAATTATTAGAGAGAATGTTTTAAAGCATTTTTATTACTTTCTGCAAAGTCATAACTTTACATACATTTCATTAGTATTTGGTACCATTATCCTTAAACTGTATGACTTGGATCAATGTTTTAGATATCCTTCCAGAAGCTTCTCACAATAGTTAGTAGAAATTTTGGCCCATTTCTCCTGACAGAACTGGTGTAACTGAGCCACGTTTGTAGATTGCCTTGCTTGCAGCCTTTTCAGCTTTGCCCAAAAATTTTCAATAGAATTGAGGTCAAGGCTTTTTGATGACCACTGCAAAACATTGGCTTTGTTATCCTTAAGTCCCTTTGTAACCAGTTTTGCACTATGCTTTGGGTCATTGTCCATATGGAAGACCCATTTCTGTCCAAGCTTTAACTTCCTGGCTAATGTCTTGAGATGTTGCTTCAGTATTGCCACATAATCTTCTTTCTTCATGATGCCATCTATTCTATTAAAGGGCACCAGTCCCTCCTGCATCAAAACAACCCCACAACATGATGCTGCAACCCCCATGTTTCACAGTTGGGATGGTGTTCTTAGGTTTCCAAGCTTCTCCTTTTTTCCTCCAAACTTAACTATGGTCATTATGGCCAAACAGTTCATTTTTAATTTTGTGAGACCACAGGACATGTCCCCAAATATGTAGCTCTTTGTTCCTTTGTGCATCTGCAAACATTTATCTGACTTTTTTCTGTTTCTTTTGGAGTAATGGCTTCTTCCTGGCAGAGTGGCCTTTCAACCCATGTTGATACAGTACTCATTTCACTTTGGATAATGGCACCATGTTACCAGCTTCCGCCATCATCTTCACAATGTCTTTTGCTTTTCTTCTTAGGTTGATATAAACATGTTCAACCAAAGCACGTGTGGCGCCCTGTCATTACAGGTAGCCACAGAACCACCTAAATCATGGATGGATTTCCACAGTAGGTACCACATACACCCAACACCTTCCACCTCAGGTGTGTAGGGGGAGTTCCACTTGCTGCCTTAAGCAAGATCCCGTATAAATACCGGTGCTGGGGGCGGAGTTAGTCAGAGTGTGCAGACGCTAGGAGAACTGTGAAGACGTCCTGGTTTGTTGGAGCCGTGCTAGGCCCGAGCCAGTTGATAAGTAACCAGCCTAGCCAGCCTAGCCAGTGTGAGGGCCTAAGGGTGAGGTTGAAAGGCAAGGCAGAAGAAGCGAAGAAACAGCAGACTGGGGGCAGAGGAGCAGTACCGGTTCACCCCAGAAAGCAACCCAGACACAGGAGTCCGAGTCTGCAGGAGAGCATCTAGCCCAGCAGAAACACCAGTTCACTGAGGAGATTCCAGTCTCCCGGACACCTGTACAGCAACCAAGAAGGGAGCCAGGCACCGCAGGAGAAGTGATAGCAGTAGTCCACACAGAGGTTTCACACCACACAACACAGGTGATAGAGACGCAGAGGAGGCCAGGCCTAATTACACACAGGTCAGAGGCTTCACCAAGGGAAAGCAACAAGGAGGTCTTATATTCACTAACTATGGAGATCCAGAAGTGCCATCCTGACCACCTGCAGTGTGCCCTGAACAGTATCTTCAATACCACCAGTAAAGATACAGAAACAACTTGCAGTGTGTGTGTTAGTTTCTCCAACCCTGACCCTGTCCTGCTCAGAGACTGTAGCATCGGCCCTGCTGCCTAGCCACCTCCCTGTGCAAATCCCTGTCACCCCATTACAACCCCTGGGGACTCTGCTCTTCCTGTGGAGAGCTATGCCACCCAGCTGCCCATCCATCATCCCCGGGAACTCTGCTCTTCCTGTGGGGAGCTATGCCACTCAGCTGTTCATCCATCATCCCCGGAGGCCCACAGCAGCGCTGGTGCCATCACCAGACACAACAGGTGGCGTCACGAGACATTTATTCTTTTCCTTTTCTAATTGACAATTGACTACCAGGGCTACTGTTCCGGGCAGGCCACCAGTGACATCCCCCAACTCCACCCCTGGGTTTCGAGTTGCCATAGACCCCAGGGTGAATCACATGTTCATCACCGGGCCACAGAACCTGTCTCCTTCCAGAGCGGTATGATGGCTAAACATTGCCATCTTTTTTGTACTTGCATATAATTGTTTATACAGATGAATGAGGTACCTTCAGGTATCTGAAAATTTCACCCATGAATGAACCAGACTTATGCAAGTTCACAATTCTCTTCTTGATATCTTGGTTTGATTTCTTTAGACTTTCCATGATGCTACACAAAGAAGCTGTGTGTTTCAGGTGTGCATTAAAATACATCCACAGGTATGTCTCTAATTAACTCAAATGTTGCCAGTAAACCTATCAAAAGCTTCCAAATGCGTGACATTATCATATGGACTGTCCCGAATTGTATAAAGGCATAGTAATCTTAGTGTATGTGAACTTGTGACATTGCAGAAAGTATTAAAAATGCCTTAAAACTTTCTCTCTCTCTTTCATTATTCTGGCTTTTGGCAAATATTAATTATGGTAATCCTAATTGACCTAAAATGGGAAAACTTTTTTTCTGATTTCATGTCATGTGTCTTTGTATATAGTGTATCTAAGCATCTTGTTTCAACTCTATCTGTGATCTGTCTTATTCCAAAAAAAATGAATGGCTCTGATCCCGAAGGTATCTCTGATGGTGAGAAGGTTCGGGACTCCAGCCTCTCCCTAACCTCCTCCACCAGCCCTGCGCTATTCCCCCCTCACCTCCCTCAACAGAACTGGGATGCAGCAACTCCAAAGGAAATTACATCAGCCACACAAACACACAGGTCAGCACAGCACAGCTTCCAGGCGTAGAGTGTAACTCCATCAGCAGCACCACCTGGTGGAAAGAGAGGCTACTTAAAGGCTAGGGGGAGGGCGGTTCAGATGAGTAACACATTCATTCCTCAACCAGCTGTTGAACCTAATAGTAAATGCAATTCTGGAGTACACCACAGGAGGCAAAGACCCTCACAACCGTCAACCATGCAGCTCTTAAAGACAAACACATACACAGCAGCATCCAGCAATATCAACGCCAACTAAGCGCGTGACAACAAGACATCAGATCACAGACATAAAGGTATGATTTTATTCAGCTTCCTATGACCTACATGTCCTTATAGACAACTTAAGCTGCTTTCATATCAGTGGTTTTCGCTGATTGCGGCAGATCCAGCAGATTTACCCCATCTGCCGCTTAACAGTCGCACTTGTGGCACACTTGCGGCAAGCCCCATGCATTGTCTATACGCAGGGGCGACAAGTGCGGTATTGCCACGATTCATCACTTGCGGCCATTGCGGCTGTGAAAGAAACATGGTCAGCAGTATTTATATATATATTGTAGTATATTGAGTGGCCGTAACTGCCACAAGTGTCGGGTCGTGGCAAAACCGCACCTGCCGCAGCCCCCATAGGAAATGCATGGGGTTTGCCGCAAGTGTGACACAAGTGCGGCCGTTAGGCGGCAGCTGCGGTAACTCTGCCAGATCTGCCGCAATTTGAAAAAACACTGATGTGAAAGGGGCCTTAGGAAGGTTAATCCTATTGACAGTTAAAATACTGAAGAGAAAAAAGTATTTAACTTATGACCTTTTGAAAATTTCTTGTTGAAATCTACTTGAAAAAAACAGGAGATACACAATAGATTGTTGCGCCCTTTTTGGAGCACTGGGGCATGGACCAAGGATTCGGACGCTCAGGTAAACGTATTAACAAACCTTTATTGCCCTTTACAGCTCCACTACGTGTTTCGACAGAAGGTGTCTGTCTTCATCAGGTGGTGTCAATACCTGAAGAAGACAGACACCTTTTGCCAAAATGCATAGTGGAGCTGTAAAGGGCAATAAAGGTTTGTTAATACGTTTAACTGAGCGTCCGAATCCTTGGTCCATGCCCCAGTGCTCCAAAAAGACCGCTACAATCTGTGTGGCCACAGCCAGTGGGAAGGAGATGACTCCATCCCATGGAGTACATCCAGCATCTTGGTGTCTGTAGCTGGGGTTGTGCAGAGGTGCATAACCCAGTTAGGTGAGTGACTCATCGGCACCCCCCATTGTTTAACACCTACTTACCACTAGATGCCTCACAATTGTGCCCTGTTTTTTTTGTCTATCTACATGAAAAAACAGAAGGGCAAACTTTGTTTCTGATCTTTTCAATGATGATAAAATGTTGGAGCTTGGATAGGAATTATTACCTGGTGACCAAATCATAGAGAAAAATAGGGGTTGACTTCTGCTGCAGCAAAAGCCAACCCCCTACATCCCTCACACTTTCTCTTTTTTTTTTTACATATTCGCATATATGGCAGGCGAGAGCGAATACAGTATATATACAGTTGTGGCCAAAAGTATTGACACCCCTGCAATTCTGTCAGATAATACTCAGTTTCTTCCTGAAAATGATTGCAATCACAAATTCTTTGGTATTATTATCTTCATTTAATTTGTCTTCAATGAAAAAACACAAAAAGAATTGTCCTAAAGCCAAATTGGATCTAATTCCACACCAAACATAAAAAATGGGCCAGACAAAAGTATTGGCACTGTTAGAAAAATCATGTGATGATTCTCTAATTTGTGTAATTAACAGCACCTGTAACTTACCTGTGGCACCTAACAGGTGTTAGCAATAACTAAATCACACTTGCAGCCAGTTGACATGGATTAAACTTGACTCAACCTCTGTCCTGTGTCCTTGTGTGTCCCACATTGAGCATGGAGAAAAGAAAGAAGAACAAAGAACTGTCTGAGGACTTGAGAAACCAAATTGTGAGGAAGCATGAGCAATCTCAAGGCTACAAGTCCATCTACAAAAACCTGAATGTTCCTGTGTCTACTGTGCACATTGTCATCAAGAAGTTTAAAGCCCATGGCACTGTGGCTAACCTCCCTAGATGTGGACGGAAAAGAAAAATTGACGAGAGATTTCAACGCAAGATTGTACGGATGGTGGATAAAGAACCTCGACTAACATCCAAACAAGTTCAAGCTGCCCTGCAGTCCGAGGGTACAACAGTGTCAACCCATACTATCCGTCGGCGTCTGAATGAAAAGGGACTGTATAATAGGATACCGAGGAAGATCCCACTTGTTACCCCGAGACATAAAAAAGCCAGGCTGGAGTTTGCCAAAACTTACCTGAGAAAGCCTACAACATTTTGGAAGAATGTTCTCTGGTCAGATGAGACAAAAGTAGAGCTTTTTGGGCAAAGGCATCAACACAGAGTTTACAGGAGAAAAAAAAGAGGCATTCAAAGAAAAGAACACGGTCCCTACAGTCAAACATGGCAGAGGTTCCCTGATGTTTTGGGGTTGCTTTGCTGCCTCTGGCACTGGACTGCTTGACCGTGTGCATGGCATTATGAAGTCTGAAGACTACCAACAAATTTTGCAGCATAATGTAGGGCCCAGTGTGAGAAAGCTGGGTCTCCCTCAGAGGTCATGGGTCTTCCAGCAGGACAATGACCCAAAACACACTTCAAAAAGCACTAGAAAATGGTTTGAGAGAAAGCACTGGAGACTTCTTAGGTGGCCAGCAATGAGTCCAAACCTGAATCCCATTGAACACCTGGGGAGAGATTTAAAAATGGCAGTTTGGAGAAGGCAACCTTCAAATATCAGGGACCTGGAGCAGTTTACCAAAGAAGAATGGTCTAAAATTCCAGCAGAGCATTGTAAGAAACTCATTGATGGTTACCGGAAGCGGTTGATCGCAGTTATTTTGGCTAAAGGTTGTGCAACCAAGTATTAGGCTGAGGGTGCCAATTAGGGATGGGCGAATCCTAAATTACTCGGAATCGCTTGACTCTAGCGAGTCCGAGCACAGGACTCGCTACTCGTTGCGAGTCTAGCGAGTCCAATTTTAATGAATGGGGAAGCGAGTAATAGCGAATAGTGTGAGATTTACAAATCGCAGATGTGTCTCGGAAGCTTCAGCCTGAAGCAATCCTAGTTTTGTCATTTATTTGCATTGGACTCGTTTACTTTGTAAGTAATCGCTGGGAAACAGAGATAAGAGTCCTGTCTGCTCTGTGTTCTGGCTGCCACAGCTCCAGGGTCCTAGAGCCTGCCTGCTGCCTGATGTAGCAGAGCTGAGATTGTTCTCAGTCTGCTCATTCCCTGTGTACAGACATGAATGTCTGTGCACAGAGATGATGTAGCAGAGCTGAGATTGTTCTCAGTCTGCTCATTCCCTGTGCATAGACATCTATATCTATGCACAGGGGATGTAGCAGAGAGGACATCGCGTTTTGGACTGCGTCGGACGGAAGAGGATTTTTTTAATTAAAGATGGAGTCCCTAATGGCTTTTTTTTTTTATTTCTAATAAAAAATTTTCTTTGTGTTGTGTTTTTTTTAAAACAATTTAATAGAAATTTATGGCGGTCATGTCTAATATTGGCGTGACCGCCATAAATTTCGGGCTTAGGGCCAGCTGATAATACAAAGCTGGCCCTAACCTCTTTATTACCCAGCGTGCCACCGCCACCAGGGCCGCTGGAAGAGCGGGGTTCAGCGCCAGAGGATGGCGCTTCAATGAACGCGCCATCTTCTGGGGCGGCTGCGGGCTGCAATTTGCAGCGGGGGGTGCCCAGAAAGCTTGGGCATCCCTGCGCTGCGGATTCCAGCCCCCAGCTGCTTAGCTGTACCTGGCTAGACATAGAAATTGCGCGGAGCCCCACGCATTTTTTTTAAATTATTTCATGAAATTCTGAGATTCTGACTCTGACCCTGAGACTCTGACTCTGAAATTCATGAAATAATAAAAAAAAAATGCGTGGGGCTCGGCGCAATTTCTATGTCTAGCCAGGTACAGCTAAGCAGCTGGGGCTGGAATCCGCAGCGCAGGGATGCCCAAGCTTTCTGGGCACCCCCCGCTGCAAATTGCAGCCCGCAGCCGCCCCAGAAGATGGCGCGTTCATTGAAGCGCCATCCTCTGGCGCTGAACCCCGCTTTTCCAGCGGCCCTGGTGGCGGTGGCACGCTGGGTAATAAAGGGGTTAATACCAGCTTTGTTATACAAGCTGGTATTAAGCCCGAGATTCTTAATGTCAGGCCACGTTTGACCCAGCCACTCCAATAAAGGGTTAAAAAAACACAACACAGAGAAAAATTTTTATTTGAGATAAAAAAAAAAGCCATTAGGGACTCCATCTTTAATTAAAAAAATCCTCTTCCGTCCGACGTAGTCCAAAACGCGATGTCCTTACTGCTACATCCCCTGTGCATAGATATAGATGTCTATGCACAGGGAATGACTGAGAACAATCTCAGCTCTGCTACATCAGGCAGCAGGCGGGCTCTAGGACCCTGGAGCTGCACAGAGCAGACAGCTGGACTCGGCTCGCAATGTAACAGCAGTTACTTTGCGAGTTTCCCTGCTATCACTGGCACAGTAGCCGAGTCTAATGCAAACAATGGCAATCCTAGTTTTGTCAGCGTTTCTGACAAAACTAGGATTGATATTGATTTGCATTGGACTCGTGCGAGTAATCACTGGGAAACTCGCAGAGTACCGAGTCCTGCGAGTCCCTTACTACTCGCCGAGTAACGAGTCCTAGCGAGTAGATTCGCCCATCCCTAGTGCCAATACTTTTGTCTGGCCCATTTTTGGAGTTTTGTGTGAAATGATCAATGTTTTGCTTTTTGCTTCATTCTCTTTTGTGTTTTTTCATTGAAGACAAATTAAATGAAGATAATAATACCAAAGAATTTGTGATTGCAATCATTTTCAGGAAGAAACTGAGTATTATCTGACAGAATTGCAGGGGTGTCAATACTTTTGGCCACAACTGTATATATATATATATATATATATACGGTATATACATTTTTGTTGTGGAACAGAATGTATGTGGGGCAGAAAGGGTTGAAAGAGAATACTATTACCTTTTTAACTTGTGTCACGGTCTTAGATTGCATGTCCTGGATTTTGTCTCCACCTGGTGCCAATTTCAAATCATGGCAAAAGAAGATTGTGCGAATCTTTAGCATGGAACCTGCAAATAGGGTCATATAATTGTTACTGTTAACCAATACTTTTTTTTTTTTTTTTACTGTGTGCCGAAGAAGTAAGAAGCAGGTAGTTACCTACTATCTGCCTATTGTGCCTGGCGCTGATCTCTGGCAGCACAGAACAATCATGGTCTGCTCCTGATGGTGATTTTGCAGTTTTTCATCCACTCTGCTCTGTTGATGGGGCATGACTGCCATGGACGTGTGTGTCACCATATGTAGATGGAAGCTGCCACATTTTCCTGCCTTGTTTCCCCGAAAATAGGGCGCCCCCCGAAAGTAAGGCATGGTTGGGGGCGCCCTACTTCCTAATATAAGACACCCCCCCGATTATAAGGCGTACCTGCACAGCATGCCGCCGATCACAAGACTGGGGTATGCATCTGTGTAACCGCTCCCCGATGCCCAGGCCCGCCACTCTGTACCTCTCACAGACCTGGAGCGCAGCCGTGAATCACAGCTCCGGCACTCTGTGCTGGTCTCCGCCCACGAGCCCTGCGCCAATCACAGCACAGGAATCATGGGCCAGCTGACATCAGTATTGCATGTACTATGCTCCAAGTAAAATCAAGTCTGTGATCTGGCCCCAGAGGCCTGCTTTATTTTCAAAAGTAATATCCAGCCCCTTGGGCTAATTTTTAGAGGCATCAAGCCTATGCCTGGATAGTGGGTATTGCATGTACTATGCTCCAAGTAAAATCAAGTCTATTGTATGGCCCCTGAGGCCTGCTTTATTTTCAAAAGTAATATACAGCTGCATGGTACAAACAGCCAGAGAGGCGCTATGGGAGGAACACAGAGCCGAGTCCCCCTTTTCTGTCCCCACCCACACTCAGGCTTCAATGAGTGGCTTAGAAGTGCTACGTTTACCATGGATTCCACCAAGCCCAACAAGTGAAGTCTTTTCAACATCGACTGATCTCCGCTCACAAGTTTGATGCAATAATCAAAGTTATCTAGCATCTCACAAATGTCAGCGATCCACACCCACTCCAGAGTACTAATGTGTCTTGACTGAGTCTCGGACTGACGGGCATGTTGAAGTTGATATTCTGCAATTGCCCTCTGGTGCTCAGTAATCCGTGCTAACATATAAAATGTTGAGTTCGATCGTGTGGGCATGTCACAAATTAAGGCCACGTTACACACACAGATATCTGTGACCAACATCTGAACAGATCTCTGGTTGCAGTGAAATCATGGACACATTGTTCCATTGTACACAGCCACAAAATAGAACAATGTGTCCATGATTTCACTGCAACCAGAGATCTGTTCAGATGTTGGTCACAGATATCTGTGTGTGTAACGTGGCCTTAAGTCTGTGGTTGGGCAAATTAAAGTGCTTTTGAAGCGCTGAAAGACTTCCAACAGCTGTTGAGGAATGTTTGAAATGGGCGCAAATTCGCCGCACCTTCTCCAGTAGGTCTGTTAACTCTGGGTATGTTTTCAGAAATTTCTGAACTACTAGGTTCAGCACTTGAGCCATGCAAGGCACGTGTACAAGGTTACCGAGGTTTAGTGCCGCCACGAGGTTACGACCATTGTTGCTGACGACAAGACCGGTTTGAAGATGCAGTGGGGAGAGCTACTCATCAGTCTGTTGCTTTAGAGCTTTCAAGAGCTCTGCTGCAGTGTGAGGTGTGTGACCTAAACAGATCAGCTTCAGCAGAGCCTGTTGTCGCCTTGCTGAAGCGCTGCTGCAATGCTCCCAACTTGACCATGATGTTGATAGCAAGTCAGGATTGGCATATGAAGCGGAAGAGGCAGATTGTGTACTGGACATATATGATGAGGCTAGAATGGGTGTTAGCGCTCGGATTGCAACCAGACAATGCTCACGAGATATTTACCTCTAGGCTTTATTAGATCAGTGTAGAATTCCAATTCTCCACAACGCGTTTCTGCGCTTAGTGCGCCTTTCTCAAGTGGTTACTGGAATCCTTACTTACAATTGTTTAAATACATTGTACAACATAAGGGGGAGGGGCAAAGTGAGAAGTTTTACAAAGGTATAAGAAAGACAGAAATGGATCATGGAATGGATTCCATATCCAATGTTACATATATAGGTGAATAAATTTAAAATGTACAGCGATTTGACCAAGGAATATAAAAAACTATCATAATCATAAATTATTAGCTAAAAACACTATAATAAAAAACCCTAAATTGCAAAATTAGATTAAAATGACACGCAAAGGCGATTATTATATGTACATGGAAAATCAGTAAAACAAGATGATGTTGGGCCATAAAATATTTCGGGGAGCAACTTTCCCTAAAAGATGTGATAAAAAATGTGATAAAAATCCTCAAAATAAAATCGTTCTTCCAAAATGATTAATTGGTATTCTCAAGGGTGAGGTTCAGTCCTTCTGGTGATAACGTACCCATTTTGAAAATCCAGAAGGATTCTCTTCTATTCAAAATATTAATTCTGTTGATAATGTTCTCATTTATCTGTTCGATTACCAGAAGTTTTAATTTAGAGGGATCTCTGTTATGGGAAAGATCAAAGTGTTTAGAGACACTGTGTTTTGTGAAGCCTGTGCTAATGTTGTGCCTATGTTTGTTGAGTCTTGCCCTCATGGTTTGTGTGGTCCTTCCTATGTATTGTTGTCCACACGGACACTCCAGTAGGTAGACAACACACCGAGAGGAGCAATCCAACCTCTGTTTGATTTCGTATGATGAGTTGGTGGTATTAGATTTAAAAGTTGTGCTACCATCAGAGATGATGTTGCAACATTTGCATCGGCGGATGCAACATCATCTCTGATGGTAGCACAACTTTTAAATCTAATACCACCAACTCATCATACGAAATCAAACAGAGGTTGGATTGCTCCTCTCGGTGTGTTGTCTACCTACTGGAGTGTCCGTGTGGACAACAATACATAGGAAGGACCACACAAACCATGAGGGCAAGACTCAACAAACATAGGCACAACATCAGCACAGGCTTCACAAAACACAGTGTCTCTAAACACTTTGATCTTTCCCATAACCGAGATCCCTCTAAATTAAAACTTCTGGTAATCGAACAGATAAATGAGAACATTATCAACAGAATTAATATTTTGAATAGAAGAGAATCCTTCTGGATTTTCAAAATGGGTACGTTATCACCAGAAGGACTGAACCTCACCCTTGAGAATACCAATTAATCATTTTGGAAGAACGATTTTGTTTTGAGGATTTTTATCACATTTTTTATCACATCTTTTAGGGAAAGTTGCTCCCCGAAATATTTTATGGCCCAACATATTTTATGGCCCAACATCATCTTGT
Organism: Allobates femoralis; assembly: GCA_033576535.1. NCBI lineage: Eukaryota > Metazoa > Chordata > Amphibia > Anura > Aromobatidae > Allobates > Allobates femoralis. The sequence continues at coordinate 826,701,842 of JARQOC010000003.1, read as the reverse complement.
TTTACTGATTTTCCATGTACATATAATAATCGCCTTTGCGTGTCATTTTAATCTAATTTTGAAATTTAGGGTTTTTTATTATAGTGTTTTTAGCTAATAATTTATGATTATGATTGTTTTCTATATTCCTTGGTCAAATCGCTGTACATTTTAAATTTATTCACCTATATATGTAACATTGGATATGGAATCCATTCCATGATCCATTTCTGTCTTTCTTATACCTTTGTAAAACTTCTCACTTTGCCCCTCCCCCTTATGTTGTACAATGTATTTAAACAATTGTAAGTAAGGATTCCAGTAACCACTTGAGAAAGGCGCACTAAGCGCAGAAACGCGTTGTGGAGAATTGGAATTCTACACTGATCTAATAAAGCCTAGAGGTAAATATCTCGTGAGCATTGTCTGGTTGCAATCCGAGCGCTAACACCCATTCTATTTCCATTATACACTTCACGCCTTCCCCTCCGGGAAGTGCGAGTCTGAGCAGCTCGGCTCCCGCACCTTGCTCCCAACTACACGCCACTCCCTTCCGTGTGCCTCGCCTTTCACCGACTCGCACGACGAAGGAACACAGCACAGCCTACGTGTCGGACCCCCAAGGCTTGGAGGCCTCGTCAGTTCGCCCCTCGCTCGCTAATCAGCGAGTCGCTTCCCGTCTCGCACGAACAAGGACCGCATCACGTCCCCTCTCGCTTGGCTCGTCCGACCCGGAGGTCACGCTGAATTTTCCCCGCTCGTCAGTCAGTTGTGCGACCTAGGCACAACTTAATCAGGTGAGCACTTGGGTATTTTTACCGACTGTAACACATTTGATCAAGCAGTTTGGCGCAACCTGTTTTATTTTTACTATATATGATGAGGCGGACACTCTGAATGATGTTGTGCCTGCTATTCGTGGCGTTGGTAGTATCTCTGATGGTCCACTTTCAGAAGTTGGCAAGCTGCCCACCAGGTTGATCCAGTGTGCCATCAGTGAGATGCATCGTCCCTGTCCACTACTACTTGTCCACGTGTCCGTTGTTAGGTGTACTTTTCTGGTTACAGCATTGGTGAGTGCACACTTTAGGTTGTTTATGACGTGCTCGTGTAACGCGGGGATGGGACAATGAGAAAAATAGTGGCGGCTGGGAACTGAGTAGCGTGGTGCTGCCACAGCCAACAGCTCCCGAAAAGACTCGGTACCCACAAGCCTAAAAGGTAACATCTCCACAGCTAACAACTTCGCTATGTGCGCGTTAATTTTTTTGGCCAAAGGGGGCGAAAAATGGTATTTCTGCTGCCTTTCATAGATCTGTGTCACGGACAACTTGATGGTTGGCGCTGACTGAAAAGTGGCTGGACTAGTGTTCATTCTCTCTTCAACCGCAGATTGGGAGGAGTATGTATGAGCAGAACCTGCTTCATCTACACTAGATTGTGAGGAACGGATCTGAGGTAGCCTGGCAGTGTTTGTATCAGAAGAAATTGTTTTGGAACCCTGGTGTTGCAACCACTGAGTAGGGTCTCTGCTTAGCCTTGTATGGCAGATGGTACAGATGACGACATTTTGTTGTGAAGAGCTATCCTTAAAAAAATTCCACACAACGGCTGACCGACCTCTAGGCTTGATTGGTGGCACTGAGGGATTGCTCTGTGCCACAGTTGACACATTTTGGGCCACAGTGGACGCATTTTGTGCAACAGTTGTTGTGACAGTTTGCGTTCTGGTGAGAGGAGTAGGCCTTGGTGCCTTGGTAGGTGGTACATAGACAGTATGTAAAATGGGAGATCTAGCGCTTACTGTAATTTTATGACCCACTGGGATTTAATGTCATTAGTAGCCTGTAGTGTACTATTTATAGGAAATAGTACCTGCTACTTTTTTTTACAAACTCTGATATTAAACAAATTCAACCATGTCACAAAAACAACCAAATCCAAAAAAAACTGTTGCAAAGGGACAGGCACGAGGTCGTGGTCTTGGCAGTCGTGCCCAACAAGGCACAGAGTCAGGTAGACAGATGAGGATTGATAGATCGACCTTCCTCCTGTCTAAATTTCCCACTACTGAACGAAAATGAGTCTTGAAGCTGGAAGAGCAAGACCAACTAACGTCTTGGATGGCTGATAAGACCTCAATGACTGGTTCTTGCAGCACACAATCTTCCTTAAACACAGTCTACTGTTGGTAGAGACAACGCTGGCCCATCAAATCCTCCACCTCTTCCCATTTCCTCAACCCATCAGCACCCCCAGGAAAATTTGGACCACGACCTTGGGCACTCTGAGGATTTGTGTGCTTCTTATGACATTGCTCATCAACCGTGCAGTAATTTGAGCTTTTCTGATACATTGTTTCTTTTGCAGCTGCAGTCAGGAGCTCGCTCACTGCATAGGCCACATCCCCATTCCATTATATGGCTACATGCCCCGTATTCAGTGTGAAGACGGATCTGACTAAGAATGAACATAAGTCTGCTTCACACACAGTCTAGTGGGGACATCTTGTGAAAGGTTTATGAATGGTTTTCCACCAGATTTCTCTGATAAAGGATATATGAAAGTTTCTACAAATCAATTGCTGTAAATTATTATTAGATAAAAATGTATACCATGGGTATGGTTTAAAGTTTTATGACAAAACTGTACTCAAAAAAGCTTAATACAACCCACTAAAATAAAAATGTACTGTGTGCAGAGGGTCCTACTCTGAAATGTTTCAAATAATATTGCTCGTTTTGACATGGCTGTGGATATGTTCATTCATTTTTGTATTTTGTAACTCTTTTTTCGGACGGGTTCCAAGCTAAACCCACCAGAAAAGGACATGGGGTGTACACATCCAAAAGGAAAGCCACTTTATTTTAAGTTTGACATTTCCTTACGATCACGTTCTATTTTTTTTGTAGTATATATTTTATACAGATCTGCTATTTTAATGCAAAACGCATTAGCCTGAAACTTTTCTTTTTGTCGCTTTCTGAAGACATTTATGAGCAACGAGCAGATCATCCTAGCTTTAAATACATGCTTCAGGGCATATTATTTCCTGTTATTGCTTTTTTCTTGGGCTTTTGAACAGAGCTGTATTGTTGGCCTTTGCATTAGTAGATGATTTGAATGGCTGCTCTACACTTTATTACTTAGATGATATAAAATAAGACGAGGAAAAGGAAGATTAACCACTGGGATATTTGACCTTGAAATGTGGAGAAGTTCATTTTATTGAATAATCCTTTCATACTTTATAACTTCCAGTAAGTGACAAAATCCATAAACGTGTAATAAAATGTTTGCGATGGCTGCTTTTATGTCTGCTCATTTGGCTTTACGGCTGAGCTTTTAAGCGTCCATTTCCATACAATTTAAGAAAAACATTGCAAGGGTAGACAAAGTGCTCGATCAGACCACAAAACTGCTGAAGGGAGTGTCAACAAGCGGTGACTTGGGTCAATCATCACCGTTCACTAAACACCCACTGTCAAGTGTCCGTGGAAAGGAGGCATTGATTACTATCTTTGTCTTGCAAGGTTACAGCCATCAAATCTATCACTGAGTAATAATTTTGGATGGTTTTGATGTCGTAGAAATGACAAACTTGACATTTCATCAAAACCCTTCTTATTTGTCAACAAAATCATATAGGAATGTGTAGGTCAGATTGCAAAGGCTATTTGAATGAGTTGGTGAAAGTCGATTTCCAGAACTCGCTCCATTGGCCAGTAATCTGTGTCTGCTGGATGGTAGATAAGAGACGCAACTCAAGGTTCCAATCCGGTTGTGAGAACTGAAGGACTCAATAAAGATTCAGCAGGTCACAAATGGCAATGAAACCAGAAGTCAACCTATTAAACATATTCTTTACTTTAGGGACAAGGGGGAGATGGAACTTGATTATGTATAAACACCCTCCACTTTAGATCACAAGGAATATTCACTCACTTCCAAACCAAAGGACTGAGGTCAAAGTGTTGTTCAAAAGACACCATCCAATGTATCAGGAACCTCGGAAACAATTTACCAAAGACACTTCGAAGGAAAAGCAACAGCAGAACTCTCTAGAACCAGGAGGTGTAAATTTGTGAGTGTGCAGAAGGGTTCGTCTATGGACTAGCACTTTGGCTAACAAACTTATCACTAGCATATATATGTACACTACACCAAGACTGATACCTGGGTATCTAAGTCTCTTAGTCTCGTACAGGTCTAGTAAATGGCTGCAGCATACTACCTAACTTTTAAGGCCAATAACAATTTTCCTCACTTTACCTGCCAAAAAATTGTGTATGCGGGGCCCTAATCTCAGGTCTTACTGTTATGATACAAATCCACAGGAGAAAATAGTCTGCAAGAGTTTTAGAAATCACTAAGGAGCCACAGCAGTTCTCTTCAGCAACTGAATTGCCACAAGCAGCCTCCTCACATAAGGGAATCCTCCAGCCTCTCATCAACAACACCCAGGGTGTTTTCCCCACTGCAACCCTCGCTCTGGTAGTACATTAACTACTTTTGCTTTTTGAGGGAGGCATCTTTTCTGTCCAGAAAACTAGCATACCATCTCTATTAACCCGGCTATTGATGACCAACGGAAAGACAGATCCCCACCACAAGTTCACATGTCATTCACGATCCAGCCTCGCTTAACTAGATGGGCCCATGAATAGCCTTTTATACCACCAATGACAGAGTCCCCCTCTTGGATAGGGGAAGTCACTACAGGTTTTATCATCTGTGCACTATTACACAGTGACCATAGATTACCAATGTGGCTGATGGATTAGCTCATGTTAAGTAATTTACACTAACTCTATTATTATTATTATTATTATTTATTTATTTATTTATAGAGCACTATTGATTCCATGGCGCTGTACATGAGAAAGGGTTACATACAAACAAGTTAAAAATACAATGAAGAAACTAACAGTGACAGACTGATACAAAGGGGAGAGAGGACCTTGCCCTTGTGGGCTTAAATTCTACAGGGCAAAGGGGAGAGAGACAGTAGGTTGGATTTGCTCTGGTGGTGGTGGAGCGCCAGGTCCGATGGTGGTGGAGCACCAGGTCCAGTGGTGGTGAGGTGGCACTGTGGTCATTGCAGGCTGTAGGCTGTTCTGAAGAGCTGAGTTTTCAGGTTCCGCTTGAAGGTTCCGAGAGTAGGGGACAGTTGGACTTTTTGGGGTGCAGAAATCCAGAGAATGGGGGATGCTAGGGCGAAGTCTTGCAGGCGGTTAGATGAGGAACATACAAGTGTGGAGGAAAGGAGGAGGTCTTGGGGAATCGAAGATTACGAGTTGGATGATATCGGGGAGATAAGTTCAGAGATATATGGGGGGGACAGATTGTGGACGGCTCTGTAAGTCAGTGTTAGTAGTTCGAATTGGATTCATTGGTGAATTGGGAGCCAGTGGAGGGATTTGCAGAGGGGACAAGTGGAGGAATAGCAAGGAGAGAGGTGGATTAGTCGAGCAGCAGAGTTAAGGACAAATTGGAGAGGTGCGAGAGTGTTAGCAGGGAGGCCTCAGAGGAGGAAGTTGCAGTAGTTGACACGGGAGATGATGAGGGCATGCTCTCGTAGTTTAGTAGATTGAAGGTTGAGGAAGGGACGGATTCTGGAAATATTTTTGAGTTGGAAGCGGCAGGAGGTGGCAAGGGCTTGGATGTGCGGTTTGAAGGACAGGGGAAAGTCAATGGTTACTCCAAGGCAGCAGACTTCAGGTACAGGACAAAGTGTAACATCATTTATTGTGATAGACAGATCAGGTGAGTTTGGTTTTGTCTACATTAAGTTTTAGGAAGTGAGAGGAGACGAAGGAGGATATGGGTGACATCTGGGCAAGAGAGATAGATCTGAGTGTCATCAGCATACAGGTGATACTGGAAGCCATGGGACTTTGAGTTGTCCCAGAAACTCTATGAGATCAAACCGCATTTTTTGTCTAAAGAAACTTTAGACCTTTTTTATATATACAGTGTTATTTTTCTGTAGTTTACTACAAATCAAGTTTTGCTTTAAGAAAACATAAAAACATTTGAATAATATTTTATAAGGTTTGTAGAAGGTTGGAATGTGTCTATATTTTCTTGAGATGGTAGGAAGATGCGATATGGTCAATTATGAATGATAGCGTTTGGTAAAATGATTTGAGGCGAAATAACTACACTTCAAATGTCTCAAAAATGTGGATTTTTGGGTGATTTATAGTTGAAAAAAGACGGAGGTCCATCAAGTTCTATCTTTCTCCACCATTTATACATTTTTTGTCACTAAATTATCTATAACCCACAATGTTGTGTACTGAGCAAATCATCCAGCCCTGTTTTAAAAGCTGTTATAGTATCGCCTTGTGACTGTTCAGGTCACAGGAAAGTAGGATTTTAGTCCCTAACCTGTATCAAGCTAGTAAGTACAACAGTCTGGTGACTGTTCAGGTCACAGGAAAGTAGGATTTTAGTCCCTAACCTGTATCAAGCTAGTAAGTACAACAGTCTAGTGACTGTTCAGGTCACAGGAAAGTAGGATTTTAGTCCCTAACCTGTATCAAGCTAGTAAGTACAACAGTCTGGTGACTGTTCAGGTCACAGGAAAGTAGGATTTTAGTGCCTAACCTGTATCAAGCTATTAAGTACAACAGTCTGGTGACTGTTATGGTCAGAGAAAAGCTTGGATTCCGATCTGGATCACCCTGCCTATATCCTCCTAGATTAGTCCTGAGAAAGGACTGTTGTGGACAGCAGCAGTTTGCAGCCCTGCTCCGGATCTACCTATGAGGGCCGCAAATCTGTCCCTAAGCAGCAGCAGACACTCTCCCTACACTGACTGTCTGGATGGCTATGTGCAGAGCACATAGTGGCCGGGTCTTATACAGGCTCGGTCACGCTGTGCAGGCCGGCCAATCACTGCAATGCCACAACTAACAGGGCTGCCAGCCAATCCCTGCATCTGGGCTGGCTCTCTAAAGAGCGCCAACATGCAGGGATGAGGACCACGAGCACAGCACGAGTATCGCGAGATTACTCGGTACTCGCCGAGTAGCCCGAGTTCAGTGATACTCGTGTGTGTACCGAGTAGTCACAAGCGTACTCGCTCATCACTAATAATTACATTACAAACATTAAACAATAGCAGACTCCTACAAGTCTTGTAGAAACAATGAGTAACTTATCAAAAAATTAAACAAAATAACAGCATGTCTGGCTAAATGTTAAGAAACTTAACTGATGCTGTGCATTGAAAGAGTCCATGTTGTCACAACTACCTGTTGTGGTCGGCAGTCCATAGTCTGGCTGCTCTAACTGTAAAGAACCTTTTTTTCATTTTACTGTCAATATCACCTTTCTTCCCCCGCAGTGAGTACAGTTTATACATATAAATGAGATCTCCTCTTAGATGTCTTTTTTTCTAAGCTAAACAAGCTCAACTTTTCCAGCCTCTCATCACATGGGCAGCCTTCCATCCCTTCGAATAATCTAGATACTGCCTCTGAATTAAGTCTAACTTCTGAATAATTTTTTTAAATCTGGAGGCCAAACTGGATCTCATATTCTAGATGTAGTCTTACAAGTGATTTCTAGAGGGGTAACAATACATTGGTACCACAGGATTTTATGTCTCTTTTTATATACTCGAAAATCTTATTTGTTTTTGCAGCTGCTACTTGACATTGATTTTTGTTGCTCAGCTCAGTTGTAACCAGAATGTCCAAGTCCTTCTCCTGTTCTGTAGTCCTGAGTTTACATTTATTGTATATGCAGCAATGGGTTTACTCCATCCTAGGTGTATTACTGTGGCGCCCCGCTGGTCGGGACGCCATGGAGAGGTACTGCACCCAAATAAGAGAGTGTGTGGTATTCCTGTGACCAAGGGAACTGGGATGGTGAACAAGGGACCCTCACACCGATTCATACACACAGACCCAGTCCCGTGGGAGGTGTCACGAGGGTTGAAAAGTGTATGGGTGGCAGTTAGTTCAGCGAGAGAGTAGAGTGAGGAGTGAGGGCGACGCAGAAAGGTCGTTATGACAGGAGGGAACCAGGCAATGCGGTGCGCCAGAATCTGGACCCGGTATGACTACCAACCAGAGGGATCTGGTCCCAGGCAGAGGACCGGCTCTGGACACGGTGCGGGAGTTCAACCCCAAGCCGTTAAGCTGGAGGCCCCGAGCTTTTCTAGGAAGTCACAGCCAAAGACCCAGCGCATCCCTTGGAAAGGCATACCGAACTAGAGACAGGGGAGCCTAAAAGGGAGTCCTCCACTGAAGACCCATCGGAGCTGGCTTGAGGCTCTGCATGTGGAAGCACTGCAATGGTAGAAAGGAGAAGAGAGCACAGTGAGGGACTGGCATGGAATGGCAGGCACACCACCGAGGATCCTGAGTGAATCATCCCGTTTCCCTGGTGACTACCCAGGCCAGAAAGACCCGAGCGAATGTAACATTTGTTAATCTGCCTGAAGTACTGCAAATAAACCTGAACAAAGTTAATGACTGGTGTAACGTACTTTATTTCCCTGACCTGAAGAGCCGCACATTTGCTGTATTGAAAAGGACAAGTAACTCTGCCCTGTGGTAAGCTGCCCCCTGTGTAAAAACTATTATAACTGCCCCAGGGATCACGCTCCACCTATGGGGAGTGTAACCATCTGGCTGCCTTACCATCACCCCAGAGGTCTGACCCACAGCACTAGTAACCATACCGGAGCCGTATGTGGCATCACTAACTACTTTTATTTTTATAATTTTGACTGTTTTTTAGCGACCACCAGGCCCCCGTGAAATCCCCTGTGAATCAACACCCGTCACCGAGTACCCCACGGCCCTGGGGCGGGTCATTACTCTGCAAATGAGGTTTGATATTGGTAAATGTAAAGTATTTGCCCATTCATACATTTTATACACTATCAATTTGTTTGAATTAAGCAAAATGGTAACCTGTTGTCAACCATTTTGTTTAATTTTTGAGCCAGGAAGGAATTAAAAAAAATAGCATTACACTGACTCACCTGTCCTGTTGCCAAAGCTCATCGTCCAGTTCTCCTTTAGACATCGCCCTTTAGTATTTTATTTGCAACTCATTCAAGAGCCTTTTGATAAACGGCATGCTTGTTTTTTCCTCTAGGTGCAAAGATGAACAGAGTTTTGACAATTCCAACTTGAACAGGGCATGTGGAGGGGGCAGAGCTATACATACATACATACACATACATCCATGAAGGGGACAGGGCTATAAAGGAGGCAGTGCTATGAAAGGGTGGGGTTGTATGGAGGGAGTGGGGCTATAAAGGAGACAGAAGTATGAAGAGGGTGGAGCTATATGGATGGGTGGGGCAGTAAAGGAGGCAGAGCTATGAAGGAGGTGGAGCTATGAAAGGGGTGTGACTATCTAGAGGGGGCGGAGATATAAAGGAGGCAGAGCTATGAATGGGAGGGGCTATGTGGAAGGGATGTGCTGGGAAGGGGTGGGGCTATGTGGAGGGGCAGACCTCTGAGGGGTGAAGCTACGTGGTGGGGCAGAGCTACGATACATACATAAATACACATACATATATACACTGAGCTTTTTATGTTAGATTTAAATAAATAATTAAAAAATGCATGGAATCAGTCTTATTTTTGATTGTCATCCAAGTAAAAACTAGGTAGCTTGATTTTGTCAGATTTGCTCCTCTCTAATGGATAATTATAATAGCCGTACAAAATCAACTTGAGGCTGGGGTCAGACGGGTGTATAAAAAAAAATCAGTTCAATTCTCATCCAGAAAAGTAGCAGAACTTTTTCTCCCATATTATTTGTGTGCTGTTCATATGCAATCTGCATTTTTACTCAGCAGCTCTTAATCTTTTACAGGATAATTTACAGTTTCCCATGGAATCCACTGCGCAGGCGCGAGACTTCAGACACTGAGGGACTCTTCAATAGGGCACAGTGAGGCGCTCCACTGTGCAGGCGCGAGACTTGTGAATGATGTCACTTTCATACACAGGAGGGGTGGCTTTTCCATGGAGCGAGGTTGCTCTGACTGTAGTGTGCTGCACCACATATGACCCTTAAAGAGTAATTTGCATTCAATGTGGGACAGACTAAAAGTTGTTTTATGTGGTATGCAGGGGCACATCTTGGTTTATAAAGGGGTTACGGGAATCCCAATTTCATCATGTTTAAGATGACGGGCAGGGTTTAGAACCCCCAAAACAGGTGACAGGTGCATTTTAGCATTTGCCTAAGTTCATAGTGGATCCATTCACGGCTACATTGCCACCAGCCAAGAAGCAAAAACAACTAATGTTCATTCATTAATGAATTAATTTAGTCTTTCTTTCTCTCCTTTAACCCCTTTGTGACATCTGTTGTACATGTAAAGTGAAAGTTGGGAGTAGGTGTATGGAGCAGGCTCGGAGGTACAGTCGAACGATAATGGCTGTGTGTCACAGTCAGGATCTGCTTCTAATAGCCAAAGATAGACTAGAATGTCTCTTATAGTGACTGTCATCCTCTTAAATAGAGATGAGCAGACCCAGGGATGTTCTGGATCGCCCGATTTTATCAGACTTTAAAAAGATGTCCAGCTTGGGACCTGGACTTTACTCCGAACTCAAACCCCTTATAGGCCAATGGGAATCAGAAGTTAAGTGCTGTTGATCCGCCCACCGGGGCCATGGGGTACTCGGAAACGGGCCTTCTCGTCATCATCTGGGGCTGAGGGATGTCACAATGTCGTGACCCGACTCCGTGGCCCTGGACGGTCAATAAAAGGGGGAACAGTTTTAAGGATTTTATGTGACGCCACCCGTGGTGCATGACTATTGGTAGCCACCGCTACAGTCGGGACCTCTGGGGACAATGGGAGTAGTAGCATGGATGCTGAGCCCTTGACGGGTAGGCTGGTCCCCAGGGCAACCGTGAAGTTTGTGGGTTTGGCAGGATGCAGCATTCACAGATACAGGCAGCCTCCTGCTGCCGGATCACTAAATCAGTCTGTCTCTTCTCAGGCGCAAGAAACTCAGTCACAAACAGTGTGTCAAGCTTTAACTGGGTTTTACTTTCCTTACTCGACAGTTGGTATAGCTTACACAGTTCAGCAGCATCTCCGGTGTGGTTTCAGCAGCCGGGATGGCTTATCTGCGACTCCCCCTTTCGTGTCTCTTTCGGGCCTTTTCAGTCTGTTCTGCATGCTAGCTACAGTCCAGCGGTCACAGGCTTTCATGGGGTGACTTTCAGGGTCCCCTAGCCCTAGTACAACGGCCTTCCTTTCACTGAACCGGAGGTTGGGTCTCGGTATAGAAAGATCCCGCACCCCGCCGGGGTTCGTGGTTGGGACATGAAGTTACCATGCTACTTCAGCAGATTTGACACTGTGGATCCGCTATCTTGGGCACACCTGAACTCCTTCTGTCTGTCACCATGGTTCACAGCCTTGGACCCAGGCAAGCCCCATAGTGGCACAGGCTGTCGGATCTGTGTTCTCTCAGTCCTACCTGATGGTCTCGCCTTTCCTTACGACTAGTCTGGCTTTGTCTGGGTTAGTCTGGACTTTACTTCTCTCTACACTTCTACTTGCTAACTGACTTAGAACTCGGTGTTGTGTGTCCTTTTTGTTGTCTTGGTGCCTCCCCTTCCCGGATTCTTCTCTAACTTTCCACCCTCCACCTGGCTTCTCCCGCTATCCCGTTGCTGGACATAGAGTACCTAGACTTAAGATCGGGAATGTGTTGGGTGTTTGTGTGGGGAGACCAACTTACCAATCCCGGCAGCTGCGCCATCTAGTGGCATCCGGTCCTCAGGGGCGCCACACTGTTAACCCCTTCATGACCACCTTGGAATTTTTCATTTTTCATTTTCGTTTTTTGCTCCTCTGATTCCAAGAGCCATAACTTCTTTATTTTTCAGTCATATGATGGCTTGTTTTTTGTGGGACGAGTTGTACTTTCATATGCAATCATTTATTTTACCATACAGTGTACAGGGAAATTGGAAAAAAATTCTTAATGCAGTGAAATTGCAAAAAAAGTGCAATTACATGTTTATTGGGTATTTTAGTCGCCATGTTCACTATAGGGTAAAACCGAAACGACGGTAGATAGATCGGGCAATTCTGAACGCGGCCATACCAAACGTGTATTTTTTTTTTTTTTTTTTAAATACGTTTATTGTGGTTTGGGGAAAAGGGGGGTGATTTGAACTTCCAAACCCCTTTACCAGCCCATGACGTTGTACAACGTCATAGGTCGGGATGGGGTTAAATGATGGCACATCTAATGTGAAGGGCCAAATTCTGGGGCAGATGCGGACTGATATTTTTTGGCTGGGACAAGCCAATAACCGTGCCTAGTCCCAGTGTGAAAATACCTGCCCACTGCCGTCTGCTTTATGTGCACTGGTTATCAAAAATGGGAGGACCCCATGCCATTTTTCGAATTATTTATTTATTTATTTCAGATATGGGGTTTCCTCTATTTTGATAAGCAGTGCAGAGAAAGCAGAAAGCAGTGGGCTGGTATTCTAAGGGTAGGAAGATCCAGGGTTATTGGCCACTTCCCAGCCTGATATCAGCCCCCAGTTGACGACTTTACCTTGGCTGGTTAGCTAATAGAGGAGACCCTACATCATTTGTTTAATTTTTACCCTACACTTGGGTTAAAAGCGAGACAACTAGTGTGATTATTGCAGAAAATAGTAGAATGACTGTAACCAATCACAGACACTGTCACAGAAGGTGGGTGGGGGAAACAGTTAATATTCATAGTGTTTAACTGGAAACAGTCTGACAGTGGTGTTTCCTTCCAGAGAAACAAGGTATGTAGAATTGCCCTGCTTTAATTTCCATTTTACTTCCTTTTGCCGTCCCCTAACCCTGCTGTCTAACCTTCTGGGAAGCATGGAAGAGAGACAGCCTTTCAAAAAGCTTTATTTGGCTGCAGAGCGTGAATATTAACACGGACGTACAGTTAGGGCGAGGCGGGGGAGTGGCCTATTGCTGTTGACATTGCCAATGTGTCGCCCTATTCAACTGGTCGCCTGGTTTCACAGCAGCGCTGTGAAACCAGGCGGCCAATCTGGGGCGATGTGTACACATCGCCCCATGTAAACGTCCGCCGGCGACCTCACAGGCGATGGGAGCCATAGGCTCCCATTGTACTGCATCGCCAATGTGGTTTTGAGACACCCCGGCGGCAATGCCACCTGTCAGCTCGCCGGTGCTTCGCCAGAGGTGTCAAAAGTGTGCGCACTCCCACCAGTCGCCGCCGAGATATCCGGCGAGGTGGTACCGTTTAACGGTACCCTTAGAAATCTGGTTTTGTGGTTCGGCACCGGACATTAGGTGTCCGGTATGAACCCTGAACTATACAATTCAGGTTCTCATCATTACTGTTAAATACCGCTGTCCATTTCTAACAGTGGCATTAACAGCACAACATCATGGGGAGCATCAAGCTACTGTACGTACCTATCGGCCATAATTTGACCACCTCATGGGTTGTTATGGAAAACAGGTGTCTGTGGAAGACACAAACCCAGGATAGTCCTCAAAGGAGACTGTTCTTTTAGCTATATAACGCATTTCTGTGGTATTGCTGTACATGTTGCACAGGATAAGGCAGTAGTATGTTCAGTTCCCATGAAAGGACTAATAAATACAGTAAAATATAAAAAGCTAATTGTTTTAAAAAAACAGGAAGAAAATAAAAAATAATCGAATCACTCCTCTTTTCCCCCATTAAAAATACAGAAATTAAAAATAAATAAAAAAAATACATCTATGTGGTATCAAAATAAAGTCCAATCTATTAAAATATACAATTAATTATCCTGAGGGGTAAACACTGTAAACTAGGGATGGGCGAATCTACTCGCTAGAACTCGTTACTCGGCGAGTAGTAAGGGACTCGCAGGACTCGGTACTCTGCGAGTTTCCCAGCGTTTACTCGCACGAGTCCAATGCAAATCATTGGCAAACGCTGACAAAACTAGGATTGCCATTGTTTGCATTAGACTCGGCTACTGTGCCAGTGATAGCAGGGAAACTCGCAAAGTAACTGCTGTTACATTGGAGCCGAGTCCAGCTGTCTGCTCTGTGCAGCTCCAGGGTCCTAGAGCCCGCCTGCTCACAGAGATGATGTAGCAGAGCTGAGATTGTTCTCAGTCTACTCATTCCCTGTGCATAGACATCTATATCTATGCACAGGGGATGTAGCAGAGAGGACATCGCGTTTTGGACTGCGTCGGACGGAAGAGGATTTTTTTAATTAAAGATGGAGTCCCTAATGGCTTTTTTTTTATTTCAAATAAAAATTTTTCTCTGTGTTTTTTTAACCCTTTATTGGAGAATTTTAGTGGCTGGGTCAAACGTGGCCTGACATTAAGAATCTCGGGCTTAATACCAGCTTGTATAACAAAGCTGGTATTAACCCCTTTATTACCCAGCGTGCCACCGCCACCAGGGCCGCTGGAAGAGCGGGGTTCAGCGCCAAAGGATGGCGCTTCAATGAACGCGCCATCTTCTGGGGCAGCTGCGGGCTGCAATTTGCAGCAGGGGGTGCCCAGAAAGCTTGGGCATCCCTGCGCTGCGGATTCCAGTCCCCAGCTGCTTAGCTGTACCTGGCTAGACATAGAAATTGCGCGGAGCCCCACGCATTTTTTTTTTATTATTTCATGAATTTCAGAGTCTCAGAGTCAGAATCTCAGAGAGTCAGAGTCAGAATCTCAGAGAGTCAGAGTCAGAGTCAGAATCTCAGAGTCTCAGAGTCAGAATCTCAGAGTCAGAGTCAGAATCTCAGAGTCTCAGAGTCAGAGTCAGAATCTCAGAGAGTCAGAGTCAGAATCTCAGAGAGTCAGAGTCAGAATCTCAGAATCTCAGAGTCTCAGAATCTCAGAGTCTCAGAGAGTCAGTCAGAGTCAGAATCTCAGAGTCTCAGAGTCTCAGAGAGTCAGAGTCAGAGTCAGAATCTCAGAGAGTCAGAGTCAGAGTCAGAATCTCAGAGAGTCAGAGTCAGAATCTCAGAGAGTCAGAGTCAGAATCTCAGAGTCTCAGAGTCTCAGAGTCAGAGTCAGAATCTCAGAGAGTCAGAGTCAGAATCTCAGAGTCTCAGAATCTCAGAGTCTCAGAGTCAGAGTCAGAATCTCAGAGAGTCAGAGTCAGAGTCAGAATCTCAGAGAGTCAGAGTCAGAATCTCAGAGAGTCAGAGTCAGAATCTCAGAATCTCAGAGTCTCAGAATCTCAGAGTCTCAGAGAGTCAGTCAGAGTCAGAATCTCAGAGTCTCAGAGTCTCAGAGAGTCAGAGTCAGAGTCAGAATCTCAGAGAGTCAGAGTCAGAATCTCAGAGAGTCAGAGTCAGAATCTCAGAGAGTCAGAGTCAGAATCTCAGAGTCTCAGAGTCTCAGAGTCAGAGTCAGAATCTCAGAGAGTCAGAGTCAGAATCTCAGAGTCTCAGAATCTCAGAGTCTCAGAGTCAGAGTCAGAATCTCAGAGAGTCAGAGTCAGAGTCAGAATCTCAGAGAGTCAGAGTCAGAATCTCAGAGAGTCAGAGTCAGAATCTCAGAATCTCAGAGTCTCAGAATCTCAGAGTCTCAGAGAGTCAGTCAGAGTCAGAATCTCAGAGTCTCAGAGTCTCAGAGAGTCAGAGTCAGAGTCAGAATCTCAGAGAGTCAGAGTCAGAATCTCAGAGAGTCAGAGTCAGAGTCAGAATCTCAGAGTCTCAGAGTCAGAGTCAGAATCTCAGAGTCTCAGAGTCAGAATCTCAGAGAGTCAGAGTCAGAATCTCAGAGAGTCAGTCAGAATCTCAGAATCTCAGAGTCTCAGAGTCAGAGTCAGAATCTCAGAGAGTCAGAGTCAGAATCTCAGAGAGTCAGAGTCAGAATCTCAGAGAGTCAGAGTCTCAGAATCTCAGAGTCTCAGAGAGTCAGTCAGAGTCAGAATCTCAGAGTCTCAGAGTCTCAGAGAGTCAGAGTCAGAATCTCAGAATCTCAGAGTCTCAGAATCTCAGAGTCTCAGAGTCAGAGTCAGAATCTCAGAGTCTCAGAGAGTCAGAGTCAGAATCTCAGAGAGTCAGAGTCAGAATCTCAGAGAGTCAGAGTCAGAGTCAGAATCTCAGAGTCTCAGAGTCAGAATCTCAGAGTCTCAGAGTCAGAATCTCAGAATTTCATGAAATAATTTAAAAAAAATGCGTGGGGCTCCGCACAAATTTCTATTTCTAGCCAGGTACAGCTAAGCAGCTGGGGATCTGGAATCCGCAGCGCAGGGATGCCCAAGCTTTCTGGGCACCCCCCGCTGCAAATTGCAGCCCGCAGCCACCCCAGAAGATGGCGCGTTCATTGAAGCGCCATCCTCTGGCGCTGAACCCCGCTCTTCCAGCGGCCCTGGTGGCGGTGGCACGCTGGGTAATAAAGAGGTTAGGGCCAGCTTTGTATTATCAGCTGGCCCTAAGCCCGAAATTTATGGCGGTCACGCCAATATTAGACATGACCGCCATGAATTTCTATTAAATTGTTTTAAAAAAAACACAACACAAAGAAATTTTTTTATTAGAAATAAAAAAAAAAGCCATTAGAGACTCCATCTTTAATTAAAAAAATCCTCTTCCGTCCGACGCAGTCCAAAACGCGATGTCCTCTCTGCTCATCCCTGTGCATAGATATAGATGTCTATGCACAGGGAATGAGCAGACTGAGAACAATCTCAGCTCTGCTACATCAGGCAGCAGGCAGGCTCTAGGACCATGGAGCTGTGGCAGCCAGCACACAGAGCAGACAGGACTCTTATCTGTGCGAGTTTCCCAGCGATTACTTGCAAAGTAAACTAGTCCAATGCAAATCAATGGCAAATCTAGGATTGCTTCAGGCTGAAGCTTCCGAGACACATCTGTGATTTGTAAATCGCACACTACTCGCTATTACTCGCTTCCCCATTCATTAACATTGGACTCGCTAGACTCGCAACGAGTAGCGAGTCCCGGGCTCGGACTCGCTAGAGTCAAGCGATTCCGAGTAATTTAGGATTCGCCCATCACTACTAGTGTAAACAAATAATTTTTTTTTTAAAGCAAAAATTCATGTCTTTTGGTCACTGCAACAACTCCAGTAATAAAATATAAAACTAACAAATCTATCCTAGAGAAATATCAATAAACATCTCACCTCGCCCCACAGAATATAAGACCATCAACAAGTTTGGTATCTCTGTAATTGTACCGACATGGAGAATCAAGATGCCAGGCCATTTTTACCATACAGGGTATGTAGCAAAATCAATTTCCCAAAACATAATGTGAGAATTGTGGGTTTTTGTTTGAAATACCCCCATATTTTTCCCATTTTCCTATAAACTTTTGATTATCATTCGGCCCCTGATGAAGGTGGTAAACCGGCGAAACACGTTGTGATGCATTTTAAGTAAATAAAGAATGTTGTTAGAATACCTCTAACCTCCTTTCCTGCTGTCACCCGCTGTCCAAATACACTGCATCTACTTTTTTCTTGATTATCTTTTAAGCAATTTATATATCTTTGAAAACTTTGCATTTTGCAAATGTTTTTAAGAAAAGCAATGAACATCATATTTGGCTTTTTATAAATGTATTTCTACATTGAGGTTTCACCAAGGCAAAACAAATCCAGCACTGAGAAAAGTGAAGTTCTTTTATTAAAGAGAAACTGTGCAACAAGCTTATAACGTTACACAAGGATACAAGGAATCATAGTAGGGTTGACGCGTTTCAAGGCTTCATGCCTCTTACTCATAACCATGAGTAAGGGGTACTATGAGAAGGAGGCATATAGCCTCAAAATACATCAACATTACCACCCTACTGACAGCTCAGGACCCCTGTGCAAGACATTTTGCTGGGGCCCCCCTCTCACTTTTACGGCAACAAAGCTACAGGTATATATGTATATATATATATGTTACATAACTAAAAATTCCATGTGTGTCCAGACAGCACTGGGGGGGCACACAGCACTGGGGAGCACACATAGGGTTTTGGGGGCACACAGCATTAGTAGGCACACATGGGGTTTTGAGGACAGACACCACTAGAGGGCACACATAGGGTTTTGAGGACAGACACCACTAGGGGGCACACATGGACATTTGGAGGGCACACAGCACTGTGGAACACACATTGGGGGGAAGAAACTACTGGGAGGCACATATTGGGTTTTGGGGACAGACACCACTAGGGGGTACACAGCACTGGGGAGCACACATGGGGGTTTTGGGGGCACAGTACTATGGGGAAAACATGGGGTTTGGGGGGCACACAGCACTGCATGGCACACAGGGTGTTTTGGGGCACACAGCACTGGGGGGCATGGGCATACATCAGGTTTTGAGGGGCACACAGTGCTCTGGGGCAAGCATGAGATTTGGTGGGCACACAGCACTGGGGGACACACAGGGGTTTTGGGGACACACATGGGTTTTGGGGTAGACATCACTGGGGGGCACACAGCACTGTTGGACACACATGGGGTTATGGGGGCAGACACCACTGGAGGGCACACATGGGATTTTGGGGCTGGCACAACTGGGGGGCACACAGCACTGGAGGGCACACAGCATTGGGGGCACACTGCACTGGGGGGCACACATGGAGTTTTGGGGGACGCACAGCACTGTGGGACACACATGGGGTTTTGGGGACAGACACCACTGGGAGGCACACTTAGGGTTTGGGGACAGACACCACTGGGATGACACACAGCACGAGGGGGCTCACATAAGCTTTTGGGGAGCACACAGCACTGTTGGGCACACATGGGGTTGTGGGGGCAGACACCACTGGAGGGCACACATGGGATTTTGGGGCTGGCACAACTGGGGGGCACACACCACTGGGGGGCTCACAGCAGTGGTGGGCTCACTGCACTGGGAGGCCCATCTGTCCATCACAGTCCCATCTGTCCCCTTCATCCCCCCCCCTCCTCCTTTGTTCCTATTAACGAAAAAAAACCTCAACTTTCGTTCCCGCAGCACTGCTTTTCTCTTCTTCTGGATCTTTACACATGACACAGGCGCCCGCGCCCGTTTTACAGAGATTAGTGCCGGGTGGGAAGCAGGGGACAGACTCCTATGTTCGGTGGCAGGATCGCTTCCTGCTGGGCACACCACTTGTAATGTGGGCAATCTGGCCAAGGGGCCCCAAGATCCTAGAGCTCCGAACAACCGGCCAGATTGCCCTCATTATTAGAAGACCATGATGGGCCCCCTCCACCCCTGGGGCCCCTGTGCAGATGCACCAACTGCACATGCGGTATGTTCACCCCTGAACTCTACTATTTCTACAATAAATGAGCCGTCACTTGTATCAGTGCTGGATTTTTCTGTCCTTGGATTTCCTATGTGGACTTTTTAATTCAAGCATGATGAGGATCTGGTGAGTTGGATACTTCTCTTGGTTTTTAGTATTACATTAAAGATTAGTTCAAACAAGTTGATATCTTTGTTTGAACTAATTCAGCAGAATCCATGTCTTGTGAACTTTATGTCCTAACGGTCATGATTACTTCGCTCAGCATTCAGGGTGTGCTGGTCTGGGTGATTGACACCTTAGGGCGGCTTCACACTGCGGTCAGTTCCGGTCCGAGGCTGTCAGGAATGAACCTGACAGCCCTGATCCGGATCTGAACACAGGATTGCCCTGGATCCTCCCGTATCCTCCCTGACAGATGGAAACCGGATGACGGATAGCTGCCATCCAGTTCCATCCGGCCTATGGGGCCAAAATTCGGTCCGGGGCTGTCCAATTTACACCGGACAGCCCCAGACCGGACCTGACCGCAGTGTGAAGCCGCCCTGCCTGACCTTGCCTGTATTTGACCATTCTTTTGTCTCATCCCTCTGTTCTGATTCTCTCCTCTCCAGGTAACTGACCTTGGACTGTGGCTTAACTACACCTCTATATTATCACTCTATTTTGACATGCTCTCCTGGTACCTGACCTCAATATTTAACTATTCACTTCTTATCTATGTGGTGACTAGTGTTACACTAACATACATATATTTTAGTTAACAAACTATGGCTGCCCTATTGTTAGTGCCTGTGATAAATACTTTATACATATAATCCGCTGCACACTACACACTACAAGATACAAGTATAAGGTATAGCATAATGGCTAAGTGTAAAAAGCTACTGAAATTTGGATGAGGAAAATTGCACTAACTGCTAAGAATCTACATAAGCAAAATGAGAATTTTAGTTAATGTAATGCATTACATATAAGCCCGATAACCAGTCTTCAAGGTATTCTCATGTATATCGGGTCCTACCGTATGCCTCTGTCTGCAGTAAAAATCATCTGAGGATGTGAGTGCCTCTAGGTGCATTTTAAAACCTGCGTGTATGGGTGTGGTGGAGACTTGATAAAACAAGGAATGAACTAGATGGAGAACTGGACTGGCTATCAGGTAATGAAGGGTGCTCAAGTCAAAAAACAGTAACATTAACATTAAGAAAATGACGAGCACACCTCCCAGTGTAGGTGCTAGCAAGAGAAAAAACATTACTATATACATATAATCCGCTGCACACTACATACTACAAGATACAAGTATAAGGTATAGCATAATGGCTAAGTGTAAAAAGCTACTTGAAATATCGGGCTTATATGTAATGCATTACATTAACTAAAATTCTCATTTTGCTTATGTAGATTCTTAGCAGTTAGTGCAATTTTCCTCATCCAAATTTCAGTAGCTTTTTACACTTAGCCATTATGCTATACCTTATACTTGTATCTTGTAGTGTGTAGTGTGCAGCGGATTATATGTATATAGTAATGTTTTTTCTCTTGCTAGCACCTACACTGGGAGGTGTGCTCGTCATTTTCTTAATGTTAATGTTACTGTTTTTTGACTTGAGCACCCTTCATTACCTGATAGACAGTCCAGTTCTCCATCTAGTTCATTCCTTGTTTTATCAAGTCTCCACCACACCCATACACGCAGGTTTTAAAATGCACCTAGAGGCACTCACATCCTCAGATGATTTTTACTGCAGACAGAGGCATACGGTAGGACCCGATATACATGAGAATACCTTGAAGACTGGTTATCGGGCTTATATGTAATGCATTACATTAACTAAAATTCTCATTTTGCTTATGTAGATTCTTAGCAGTTAGTGCAATTTTCCTCATCCAAATTTCAGTAGCTTTTTACACTTAGCCATTACGCTATATCTTATACTTGTATCTTGTAGTGTGTAGTGTGCAGCGGATTATATGTATATAGTAATGTTTTTTTCTCTTGCTAGCACCTACACTGGGAGGTGTGCTCGTCATTTTCTTAATGTTAATGTGATAAATACTTGGCCTGATCAACCAAAAAGCAAATAAGGTTGTACATTGATAGACACTTAGCTATCTGTATTCCTGTCTACAGTGCACAGTTATTAATTGGACCTGTGGCGCCCCTGCGTCCAGGAGGCCACAAAAGGGAACTGCAGCCAGGCAGGTAGGACACTGTTGCACAACAACATCCTCACAGCCCACACAACCCACGTACAGTAGATGGCAGCATCCAGCCCTGAGATTAGATACTCTATGAGATTGAGGGGTGGTGGATTTGGAGGAGTGGGTTGGGCACACCCGTAGTCAGGTGGCTTGACAGTATATAGGAAAGGGGGAGAGGAAGGTGTTCAGTAGGTCGAGGTAGGCTGAACAGCAAAGACAGTTAGCTGAGAAGCAAAGACTAAGAACAGGCCAGACAACAGCAGCAGGTTGAGCTGAAGCTGAGCAGGAGAAAGCCACACGTCCTGGAAGAATGAGGGCAGAAGGAACGCAGAATCTGTACTGAGCCAGTGTGAGCCAGAGAAGAGAGAAAGCCTATCCAGAGCCGGATCCCTAGGAGTGTGAGAGAGCCGAGAGGGACGGTGTAACCCGGGCCCTAGAACTACAGCTAAAGCAACTGACTGAGTAGCCCTTCTATATACCGAAAGGAACAGAGAGAAAGGAGCCTGGTAGAGCCTCGTGCTGGAGGACTGCTGGAGGCTGGGCTGAAGTATAGTGTCGGCTCTAGAGGGGACCGTAGTTCACCCGGCATCCCCAAACAACACGATGGGGGGTCTGAGTTTCAGATTGAGATCCCTACCCAAAGGACAGGCAGCTCAGTGACAAACTAAGGACTCACAGGGGCCCGAGTCACCGCCATACTGTCCAGCGTTTCACACACACCCGTGGAGACAGAGACCATAACAGCCCGGAAAGGACACTACAGACTGTGTGAGGGTCACAGAGAGAGAGGCCTGGCTGCAGGGAGCAAAGGGAACCCGGAGAGGGAGAATGTGCCCGTGTACTAAGAACTGTACTTGAACCTTGTAAGAACTGCAACTGTGCTGTAAAGTGACTGGAAGAACTGAGAGTAAATACGGAAAACCCTGGAACTGCCTCCCTTGTGTTTCTGCATAAAAGTGATTCTCTCCATACAGGATACAGCCTGTCAGCACCAGCCAGGAGGAGAGATCCCTGCAGCGTCTGCAAAGTAAGTGTGCTACACACTCCACAATAGACTTAACCCTTACTGCCCCGGGGAACACAGTTCTACCCACTGGAACTATACCACCTAAGCTGCCACTACATCATCCCCGGAGGTTCTGCAGCAGCGGCGGCCCCCATCACTGGCCGCATAAAGTGGGTGGCGTCACGACTGACATCCCCTGTAAATATTCCCCTTTTATTAGCGAGCCCGGGACACGGACCGGACCAGGACCACCCGTGACTTCCCCAGCAGCAGACCGGTCCGGTACCGAGTACCCCCGTCCCAGTGGGCCCGACAGACCAACACTGACAGATGTATAGATTTCTTGTATCTCAATCCAAATTAGTTCTCTAGGGCAGTGGTTCCCAACTCCAGTCCTCAAGGCACACCAACAGTGCAGGTTTTCAGGATTTCCTTAGAAATTGGAATCATCCCCAGTGCAGGTGATTCAATTATCACCTGTGCAATACTAAGGAAACCCTGAAAACCTGCACTGTTGGTGTGCCTTGAGGACTGGAGTTGGGAACCTCTGCTCTAGGGAAAGGGGTTTCACAAATGAATAAAATATATGGTCACTCAAAAGTACAACTTGTCCCGGAAAAACAAGCCCTGTGATGAATTAGTGCCCCTTTTATACTCAGGGCAGTCAGGGAACTGACTGATGATAAAAGAGGGACCCCAGCTACACTGTCAGTGCTGATTTATTATGACGCCCTCAGTGAGTGTTGTATAGTCCCAGGCCATAAGTACATGTAATAACCGCCACCCCCCGTCACTGATAGACGTCCTGAATAACACAAGCACCGATTTCTGCCAGCAGTTTCTCATTTAGTATAAGCCCAGTCTGTGATGGGGATTATACCAGGGCCAGAAACCAACCAAGGTTGTATATAATGTTAAACAAGCACACGGACGTGGGAATTATAGATAAGGGCACATTCGATATTTTCAGATGAGTTATAAAGACATTACAGTCAGTTATTCAAATAAAAGATAAATGGGGTACACACAGATATAGACAGACAAATGTAGTTTAGTTACCGGTTTCCTTGCTGTTGATGGCCACACGATGACAGTGTCAGGCCACTGGGTTCCCTTGGGTGTACTCTAAAACGTGTTGTAATGGGTCCTTTTCAAAGTAATACACTGATGAAATGTGGCAGGGGTTTTTGTCAACCTTCGCCCCACCTATCGACCTACCCCTGATGACCTTATTTGAGCTGTTTTTTTCCATACCTAAAGATGGCTATGAACTGCAGCCTTTCCCATAACTATGCCTGGGAGGATCGTAGGTAGAAGTTATTGCTCTCATATTTTTTGGTTATTATTTTAGTTTTCCAATGGTAGGACACACAACATATCTGCAGTAACTCCACCGGCCAATATTACTTTTCGTGTAGTTAGGAGTGTCACACAGTTAATCAGAAATATGTCTGACGATCCTATACATCTACCGGTGTCAAAATTAGAATCATCAGCTATATGGGAGTTATGTTTAGTGTAATATTAATATTTCTTGTGCTGGCTACTGGCTGTCTATCAGTATCCTGTAAAGTCCCCTTGCAAAGGAAGTTAGTGCTCCGCCTTTACCTACTGACTCAGGGGGTTCTCCTTTTGTGTAATTACCTTTTGGCTCCCATCTATTAGCTAGCTCCATTTGCTATAGAGCTTATTTTGTTGTCCCAGAATATGGCTATGGGTACAAAGGAGCTCTTTACCCACTCCAGGGCCCTTTGGGTACTCGGGGGATGTCATGGGTGGCTTGCCTGAGCCCGTGGCCCTGGTGGTCGCTGAAAAATTGACAAAACAAAAAGGGGAAAAATAAAATGAAAGAAAGTCTCGTGACGCCACCTATGGTACCCGGTAGTGATACCAGCGCTGCTTTCATACCTCCGGGGATGGTGATGCTGCAGCCAGATGGTAACGCTCCCTGGGACAGTGATGTAGAATAGGGATTTACACAGGGAGTCAGCTCTCCACTCAGCCTGGTCTCTGGTGCTGCAGGAGAAGGCGGCTCATCAGATGGAGATGCTGGCAGGCAGTCTATGCTAAGGGCAGGATCAGGGGCGATAATAACAGACACACACGCTGGCAGTTGTTTCTGTACCTTTTACTGATGTTGATGCAAGGTAATATCCAGGGTAAACTCCAGGTGGTCAGGAGGCGCTTCAGGATCTCCACACCCGGTGAGTTGTGAGGCCTCCTTGTCCTGGTGTGTGTGCTTACGTCCTGGCCTGTCTAGAATCTGGCCTAACCTTCTCTGTGTCTCTCACTTGTATTGCAGGCGGTGAGAACCTTCTGCAGGCTGCCACTATCTCTCCTGCGGTTCCTGGTTCTTGTGCTACAAGTGTCCCAGAAGACTGAAGTCTCCTTGGTTGACCCGTGTTCTCTGCTGGGCTAAGTAGTCCCTGGCAGACTCGGACTCCGATGTCCTGGTTGCTTCCTGGGGTGAACCGGTATGGTTCCTCTGCCCCCACTCTGTTCCTCACCTTGCCTCCAACCCTCACTCTTGGGCCCCTGCACTGTCTAGGCTTCTCTCTGGCACGGGTCTCCGTTCACCAAGTTGTCTTCACAGTCATCCCTGTAACTGCACTGTCTAACTCCTCCCCCGGGCCTAAATTTATAGGGGACCTTCCCTGAAGGCAGCAAGTAGAGCTCCCCCTTCAGGTCTGGGGTGGAAGGTGTTGCATGTGTACCTGATGTGGAAATCCTCCATGCACCAGGTGGTCCTGTGGCTACCCTTATCATAGGGTGCCACACTCTTGTATGCCTTAATCAACAAATGATACCAAGCTATTTGCTGATTTTCCTTGGACACAGTTGGAATTCCTGAGGTTAGAAGGGCCACGAGCTTGCCACAGATGGACAAATTGACTTATAATTGATTATGGATTATTGGGATGTCCAGAATATGTCCCTCTTTTCTCACAAGCCCTATATGTCTTCCTGAACAGAAAAATAAAAAGGTTTATTGCTTTAGGAACATGGGGCTGAAAAAATGGAAACACAAAAATCCAAACTAGCCATTTTAAAAAAAGATACATCTTTTTTTATTTTAATTTTTTTAATATAGAGTTTTCTATTCAATTAAATAAAATGCTGACTGTACATCTAACAAAACACCATCAATAATCCGTACCACCATCATGTTGATGCTTTATACTTCTGTAACCTTTTTGTTCACAAACCGTGTAAAATTTAATCACCCAAAAATTGGAAAGATCCATAAAAGCTGTGCCTCATTGTTTGCTCCAAAGTAAACTTCAAGTTTAATGATGTGAATTATAGCTCAATAGGAAATGACCTAAGTGCATAAAACTCCAGATTTTCGGTTATGCTGGAAAGTGTTTTCACCCCTTTTCTTTTCATTCCTTGATTTAAGCAGACGAGGAGAGTGGTCCTCCGGGAGATGAACTACCTTTCCTCTACACAGCCATGGAACCCCCTCCTGTGATTTAATTACGCTTGGGTCAGTAAAACAGCCAGCTGAATTAAATTAAGCGAAAGAAACTAAAGACAATGTGGTCTGTCATGATCCGTAACCTGACATGTAGCTGTGAAATGACGAGAAGCAAGAAAATTTTTTTTTTTTTTTTTTTTTTTTCTTTTTTCCTTC
This sequence comes from Allobates femoralis, assembly GCA_033576535.1. Lineage (NCBI taxonomy): Eukaryota > Metazoa > Chordata > Amphibia > Anura > Aromobatidae > Allobates > Allobates femoralis. The sequence goes on along the minus strand of JARQOC010000003.1, from coordinate 826,675,768 downwards.
CAAAAATTCTTTCGACTCAAAGTGCAAAAGGACATTCGGCAACAAGTAAAACACAGCTCGGTTTATGTAACATTTCCAGTTAAAATCTATCTTTGCAGACAGTTAGGTGGAAAGTTAGTCTGGAAAAAAAAAAAAAAGTCAGCGTATCACATATCACGAATTTAATAGGGTTTTTAGGATTTTCACAAAGTGCCTTGACCAGACTTGCACAGCTGGAGGCTTCGCGGCAGGAGATCGAAAACACTGTATCTGTGTTTTTGAAACGCTTGCCAAAATCTATTGAATTTGATCTGGAATAACTATGAATCTTGGCTTTTCTGCATACTTATCCAAATAAAAAAAAAATAAATAAAAATTGTCCTGGGAGAATTCCAGATGGAAACACTGAAGGTGCCATTATTAAGGATTTCCTACGAAAGAAATTATGGTCCCAGATTCGAAACTTCAACTGCAATCTGAACAATGGAGCTTTTAGTAAATGTAAAAAAAAAAAAAAAAAAAAAAATTAAAATCTGAAATTAATGTACATATAAATCTATACAGTTTAGAATTTTCCAAAATGTTGCGCAAGCCAAAGAAAGGCCAATATGAAGAGGAAATGTACCGAGCCTGAGCCGTAAATCCAAATCTAAATATCCTGCGTGACATCAAAGCGTGTTTAATTAGAAGCATATGTGTGCGGCGAAAAACTCCCAGCAAAGCAGGTAAAGTTGTAATTTCATGTAATGATCTGCAAGAAAGTGTTCTTCGCAGCGATCAGACTATGTAAAGCACTTCTGTGTGTCAGAGAGAGGCAGCTTTTGTCTGTTTTAATGCAGTCGTAAAATTCCAGGTTTATGCATTAATCTTTCGTTCATTTACAGGTTATTATTTTCGCTTCCATCAATGTGAAAATGACGGCAATCTGTAAGTGGTCTGTGAGGAGTGGAAAAGGCTCAGAGAAAAAAGACCTGTCATAAATTCCTCTATGTGCATGGCTCATAAATGTAAATTACACAGCAAGCCAGGTATGATAAATGTTTTCTATGATTGACAGTATTATAGCAATTATATTCTTCTACATATGCAAAAGTATAAGAGTAATATACTCTCTCTATGTGCAAGAATAGAACTACTATAATACTGCCCCAATGTGTAAGAATATAACTACTATAATACTGCCCCTATGTACAAATATATGACTACTATAATACTGCTCCTATGTACAAGAATATAACTACTATAATACTGCTCCTATGTACAAGAATATAACTACTATAATACTGCTCCTATGTACAAGAATATAACTACTATAATACTGCTCCTATGTACAAGAATATAACTACTATAATCCTACCCCTATATGCAAGAATATAACTACTATAATACTGCTCCTATGTACAAGAATATATCTACTATAATACTGCTCCTATGTACAAGAAAATAACTACTATAATACTGCTCCTATGTACAAGAATATAACTACTATAATACTACCTCTATGTACAAGAATATAACTACTATAATACGCTTCTATGTAAGAAAAACTCTATAATACTGCCTATGTAATAAAGAATATAACTACTATAATAACTGCTCCTATGTACAAGAATATAACTACTATAATACTGCTCCTATGTACAAGAATATAACTACTATAATAATGCTCCTATGTACAAGAATATAACTACTATAATACTGCTCCTATGTACAAGAATATAACTACTATAATACTGCTCCTATGTACAAGAATATAACTACTATAATACTACCCCTATGTACAAGAATATAACTACTATAATACTGCCCCTATATACCAGAATATAACTACTATAATACTGCTCCAATATACAAGAATATAACTACTATAATACTGCTCCTATGTACAAGAATATAACTACTATAATACTGCTCCTATGTACAAGAATATAACTACTATAATACTGCCCTTATGTACAAGAATATAACTACTATAATACTGCTCCAATGTACAAGAATATAACTACTATAATACTGCTCCTATGTACAAGAATATAACTACTATAATACTGCTCCTATGTACAAGAATATAACTACTATAATACTGCCCCTATATACAAAAATATAACTACTATAATACTGCTCCAATGTACAAGAATATAACTACTATAATACTGCCCCTATGTACAAGAATATAGCTACTGTAATATTGCTCCTATGTACAAGAATATAACTACTATAATACTGCTCCTATATACAAGAATATAACTACTATAATACTGCTCCTATACACAAGAATATAACTACTATAATACTGCTCCTATGTACAAGAATAGAACTACTATAATTCTTCCCTCTATGTACAAGAATATAACTACTATAATTCTGCTCCTATGTACAAGAATATAACTACTATAATTCTTCCCTCTATGTACAAGAATATAACTACTATAATTCTGCCCCTAAGTACAAGAATATAATTACTTTAATACTGCCCCTTGTGTGTAAGACTATAACTACTATAATAGTGCTCCTATGTACATAAATATAGCTACTTTGTGCTTGATAAAAAATATACCCCAAATTATGAGGGGTCATAACTTCCCACCAGGAGGTCAAAGGAGAATGGTTCTGGTACCATACAATCAGGCTAGATTTCCTCTACACTTAGAGACCAAAAATGGTTCCCCTACCTGGCTTCTGCTAGCCTTTCCCTGTATGTCTGTATCCCAGGGTGCTATGAAATAATGGGACTCTGAGATGTGAACCACTGGCTATCACGATTTCGAGAATGTGATCGATGTTGGCCTTTTATATATGGTATTTTCATAATTTGGAATAATGTTCCAGTGCTAGTGAGTCTTATAGGGTCCTTTTGAGGCTCTGCAAGAGGTTTTTACTTCCAGTGACTAGGTATCCTGGCTTTTTAGTTACTTTTTGTCACCTCATCCTCTGCCAGTTGTGGTAGCAATCTAGCTTTTTGCCTTGCTCTTCCTGAATGCCACTACAACAGGGCAACATTTTTTTTTAATAAATTGGTAAATGAAGAAGCGTGGGGGTGGGTTTATTCAAATAAACTATTTTTCCTGTGTGTCTTTTTTAACTGCTATTCATTGCTATGAATACCTGCAGCATCACGCAGCCACCGGCACCAGAGAAAAGTCCCGGATATGCGCTATTGCAGAGCACACAGTAAAACGCTGCAAAGCGCATCAGGTTACCATTAGGGATGAGCGAGTACCGTACTATTCGGAATCGCTATACCCGCAATGAGTAGGTCTCGGTACTCGCTACTCGTTGCGAGTATAGCGATTCCGAGTACTTTTGCAGTGTATCAATAGATACACTGCAAAAGTCCTGTAAAAGAGATGAAAAGAGGTTAGAAAATAAAAAAAATCGGATACTCACCTTAACCGACGGCTGCACTAGGACCATCCGATGGACATCTATTCATGTTAAAGGACCTTTCACTCTCCCAGCCAATCAGATGGCTGGGAGAGGTCTGGCCAATCAGATGCCGTCACGTCACAATGACGTGATCACTAGCGGCCACCTGATTGGCCAGATGGAAAGGTCCTCGGTGTAGCTGAGAAGACCTTTCCATCTGGCCAATCAGGTGGCCGCTAGCGATCACGTCATTGTGATGTGGTGGCATCAGATTGTCCAGATCTCTCCCAGCTATCTGATTGGCTGGGAGAGTGAAAAGTCCTTTAACATGTATCTATTGATACACTGCAAATGTACTCGGTACTTGCTACTCCCGAGTAATCCTAATTTACTCGGCTAGTAGCAAGTATACGAATACCGCTACTATTTGGCGAGTTCCGAATTGTAGCGAGTATACTCGCTCATCCCTAGTTACCATAGCAATGCATAGGCAGGCGGCGCATAGCGTTACATGCTGATAACACTATGCGCTAAGCCTGCCAGAGACTAAGTTTTTAGCGGATCCAGCAGGCTGAGAGCTGATGCAAGTCAGACCCTAGCCTAAGCAGGAGTGCTACCAGCACTATATTAGAATGTCCAGGAACAATATGCAGGAGTGCTACTAGCACTATATGAGACTGTCCAGGATTAATATGCAGGAGAGCTACCAGCACTATATGACGCTGTGCAGGAATAATATGCAGAAGACCTCCAAGCACTACACTGTGTTCCAAATTATTATGCAAATTGGTTTTAAGTGTCATAGGGTTTTTTTTTTTTTTTTTAATGAAACCCATTGATGGGATTGTGTCTCAGAGTTCTTTGGATCACTGAAATCAATCTGAGATACCTGTGATAATTAGTTTGGCAGGTGAGCCCAATAAAAGGAAAACTGGGTGTTCAACAATATTACGCAGGCCACAGTATTCAAGTAACATGGTAAAGAAAAAGGATCTCTCTGCTGCCAAAAAGCAACAAATAGTGCAATGCCTTGACCAAGGGATGAAAACATTAGATATTTCACGAAACCTTAAGCGTGATCATCGTACTGTGAAGAGATTTGTGGCTGATTCTGAGCACAGATGTGGTCGTGCAGATAAAGGCAGAATGAGGAAGATTTCTGCCAGGCAAGTTCATCCGATTAAGAGAGCAGGTGCTAAAAAAGCCTTACAAACCAGCAAACAGATATTTGAAGCTGCTGGTGCCTCTGGAGTCCCTCGAACCTCAAGGTGTAGGATCCTTCAAAGGTTTGCTGTGCTGCATAAACCTACTATTCGGCCACCCCTAAACAGTGTTCACAAGCAGAAACGGTTGCAGTGGGCCCAGACATACATGAAGACTAATTTTCAACCAGTCTTGTTTACTGATGAGTGCCGAGCAACCATGGAAGGTCCAGATGAATAGAGTAGTGGATGCTTGGTGGATGTCCACCATGTTCCAACAAGGCTGCGACGTCAGCAAGGCGGCGGAGGAGTCATGTTTTGGTTTGGAATCATGGGGAAAGAGCTGGTAGGCCCCTTTAAGGTTCCTGAAGGTGTGAAAATGATCTCTGCAAAATTTATAGAGTTTCTGTCTGAGAACTTTCTTCCATGGTACAAAAAGCTGAAACGTGCCTTCAATAGCAAAATCATCTTCATGCATGACAATGCACCATCTCATGCTGCAAAGAATACCTGTGTGTCATTGGCTGCTATGGGCATAAAAGGAGATAAACTCATGGTGTGGCCACCATCTTCCCCTTTCCTCAACCCTATAGAGAACCTTTGGAGTATAATCAAGCAAAAGATCTATGAGGCTGGGAGGTAGTTCACATCAAAACAGCAGCTCTGGGAAGCTATTCTGACATCATGCAAAGAAATACAAGCAGAAACTCTCCAGAAACTCACAAGTTCAATGGATGCTAGAATTGTGAAGGTGATATCAAAGAGGGCTCCTATGTTACCATGTAACTTGGCCTGTTAGGATGTTTTGGAGTTAAATAGCTTTTTATTTCAGTGAATGTGACCTCCTAATGCAGCAAATTCAACAAATGAGCATTTTCAGTTCTTTAAAACATATCAAATGTTTAGAAACTCTACTGTGCCTAATAATTTGGTACAGTGCATTTAGAGTTTTTTTTCATTTTGAAGATTATACTGTTATCATTGGGAGGTTTCTTCAATAAAATTCGATGTATACTCTAATGGTACTGTGGCGCCCCGCAACGAGTGCGTCACAAGAGGGTATTGCAGCCATAAATGCAGCCGCAATATTCTCTGACACAGCAGTGATCTGGTTAACTTTGAGATTCAACCCTGCATGCATCACCTAGAACAGAGGGCCAACCCAGGGTCCTGGTGGGCGGAGTGCTAGGGAAGTGTGTAGGGAGAACAGACCCTTAGTCAAAGAGAAGGAGTCTATAACTTGACCTGAGAAGTCTAGAACTTGGAGTAGGAGCGGGGGCTCCGCACCCCGTGCAGCCCCCGGGCCGTCACCGGTCAGGTGTTAGCACCTGAGGCCTCAACAACCGGGGAACGGGCATCATTAACCACGGGTTCCAAAAGACTCCCGTGCCCACAACTCACAGCCGGTTCACTGGTACCGAAGCTGGCAGCAGTTCACCTCTGCTACGCGAACCAGAAGCGTGGAGGAGCAGCTTCACAGGAGCACCCCACCAACAGCCAACTTCCAGTCGTCTAACCAGCGGTGTACCCACTGAGGGATCCAAGGCTCCCCAAAACATCCATAACGTACATCTTGGATAGGGCATTGAAGCAGCCTCCCCGTACCCGATCTGGTATTCCTGGCCGACAATGGCAAAACAATTAGCTAGAATGGAGGAACACTTGCGGATCTCTGAGGGACACCATCACTGCTGAGTCCACCCGGTCCACTACCCGTAAACTGTATACCATGTACTGCCTGCTGGTTACAGTAAAGACCCGTTGCAGAGACTTTATGTGTCCGTGCTTCCTTATGAACTGTCCGTCCGCACTACAAGGTAACCGCAGCTGCCGCACAACATCTTAAGCAGCTCCAGCCTCCGGGGATCACCGCTCAGCCTGTGGGGAGCGTTCCATCTTGCTGCTGTCCATCCCCCGGAGGTTCCGCAGCGTCGGTAACGATTACCGAAACTACTCATAGGTGGCGTCACGAATAAATGAAACCCCTTTAATCTGTTCCTACAAGACGTCTTCACTTTTGATCTGCACTCAACCGGGCCCCACTACCGGCAGGCTCGGCCCACCCGTGACAAGGAGGAAGGAGCTACAGCCTGTCTAAACCGGAGTCCACGGGCTGACGGCGAGTCACACACAACTTAGTTAGAATGGAGGAACACCGCGAATCTCTGAGAAACACTGGTCACTGCTGAGTCCACCTGGTCCACTACCCTTAACTGTATACCATGTACTGCTTGCTGGTTACAGTAAAGAACCCCTTACAGAGACTTACAGTGTCCGTGCCTTCTATCCGCATACTAAGGTAACCGCAGCTGCCTCAGAACATCTTGTGCAGCTCCTGGCTCCGGGGAACATCCCTCAGCCTGTGGGGAGCGTTCCGTCTTGCTGCATTCCATCCCCCGGAGGCCCCACAGTGCCGATACAGTTACCGGAACTCTCATAGGTGGCGTAACGAAACAAATTAACCCCTAATCTGTTCACTTAACGACGTCTTTATTTGATCTGGACCATCGGGCCCCACTACCGGCAGGCGCGGTCCATCTGTGACAAGGAGGAAGAAGAAAACGCCTGTCCCTCCAGAGTCCCGGCCACGGTGAGTCACATGCAATCTTTGGGGTCCAATTGAAAGACCTTAATGGACTCTGCCGTTCATGACATTTCCACCATTTTAACAGTCTGTGTGCTGCTGCTGATCCCTGTGGCACTTTTGTTGTATTTATATACTATGTATATTGTTATATTTGTGTTGGAGACTTGTAGTCTATGTTATAGTAAAGTTTTTGAGTACACTCCTCTTGTGCTGGACTGTGTCAGCAGCAGGTGCTGTGATACTGACCTACAGAGACTGGTGAAAAAGTCGCAGTCACTGGCCTGAAGGTCTGAGGTATGGAAATGCAAGATACTACATCCACTCCAGGATAACGGGGCAGTTCTCAAGGGCCACAAAGAGTGCACGTTTTCAGGATTTCCTTAGGATTGCACAAGGTGGTGGAATCATCACCCTTGAAGGTGATAAAATTAGAACCTATGCAATGCTAAGGAAATCCTAAAAACTTGCATTGTTTTAAGACCTTGAGGACTGTAGTTGGCCACCCCTGCCCTTTTTTGAGAATCTGCATCAAAATCTGTATGTCTTTCCGGAAGCCAGCTAAATCTAGGACAGGTCAGAAGTGCTGTGCTCACTTTGCATTTTTTTTTCTTTCACATATGGTTCAGATTTCTTTTTTCTGCACCAAAATTTTCACCAAATATGCAATAAAAAAACCACACAGACACAGCACTTCTAGATAGTGATGAGCGAGTACCAAAATATTCATAATCACTATACTCGGAATGAGTAATTTGTAATAATTGTGCATTCATTCTGAATAGCGAGTACAATGCAAGTCAATAGGAAATGCGAGTAATTTTCTGCTGGACCCTACAAAGAGGTCTGGAGGCCTGAGGAAAAGGCTGAAATGGATGGGAAAGTGATGAAACGGAATGGAAAGAGTCTGGAGAATATGCCGGCATGCATTTCTAACTCACATATGGTTTCTGGGAATACGTTTGTTGCAGTATTAGGCCTCTTTTACAGATCCACAAGAAATACTACCAAACCTAACCTAAATTGTATTTAATAGTCCAAAAATGTTAAGGAACAGTTTTTGCGGCTTAATCACTTGTATATAAGACTAAATAAATCAGAGAAACAAAAAAAAAATCCCTTTTAGGGCCACGTCACACACACAGATATCTGGGCAGATATTGTTCACAGATCTCTGGTTGCAGTGAAATCATGGACACATTGTTCCATTTTGTGGCTGTGTACAAATGGAGCAATCTGTCCATGATTTCACTGCAACCAGAGATCTGTGAACAATATCTGCCCAGATATCTGTGTGTGTGACCCCAGCCTTAGCGTTTGATCATGCATACTGTTGTGGCTTATTTTTGCCTTTTACAATTGGGAGGGCCCTGACTAATACATTTTTAGGTCCCTCTATCATACATCATTTATAATTAGTTATTCCCCAGCACTTTACAAAGGCTAGCTATAACATGCTAGTTGATATATTGATCTTTGACATGTGTTTGGAGGGACTGCTGTTACTTGTACATTTTGGTGAACCCACCATCATTGAGACTCAAATAGTGGAATACATATTCCATAGCAGTTTACAATGTGCCCATTGTAGCGTTGGGCTTGATCCTCCTCCTCCTCCTCCTGCACTTCCATGTGATACTGCGGTCCTAAATTCAAATGTTCAGTAGTGGCAGAAAACCTGAGTTTGGTGAGGGCCCAAAGGTGGCCCTGTAACGTACGGTTTGGAGGGACTGCTCTTACTTAGACATTTGGGCGATCCCTCCCTCATTGAGACTCAGATAGTGGAATAAATATTCTATAGCAGTTTTTAATGTGCCCATTGTAGCGTTGAGCTTGACCCTTTTCCTCTTTCACCTCTATGTGATACTGCTGCCCTAAAATTAAATGTTCAGAGGGCCTGCAGTAGGCAAGAAACCTGAGTTTGGTGAGGGGCCAGAGGTGTCCCTGTATCATGTTTGGGAGGGCCCTCCTCTATACATTTGGTAGGGCCCTTTTTTCATTTGGGAGGGCCCTCTTCTATACATTTGGAAAGGCCCTCCTGTATACATTTGGGAGCGCTCTCATCTATTCATTTGGAGAGCCTTCTCTACATTTGGGAGGACAGTCCTGTATACATTTGGGATGGCCTTCCTCTACACTTTTGGGGGTGAAACCACTGCTATTTGGCAGTGGTCCTTTTTTCCCCAATATTTTTAGAGACTCACAGTCAGCTTGGCTTTTGGCATCAATATATGCAAATATTTAATGAAAACCCCAAATGTAAAAAAAAGTCGGATGTTAAGGGACAAGGATGTGGGCATGGGCGTGGTGTTGTCAGTGGTGCGCGACAAGGCACTGAGTCTAACAGATGTGAGGTAGCGCTCGCCTAGGACTCGCTTGTCAATGACACCAAACCAATGGGTTTTTTTAACGTAAAAGCACTAATGCACCGACCTAGGCATATGGTCTCCTTCCTCTCTGTTCTTTGCTGGTTCTGGAGGTGGCTGGGGAAAAAAAAAACAAGAAATAAAACAACACATACATAGCAGTATTTACATCTTAACAACCTATAGTACATATTCATTTATTTACGCAAGACCCTTATGGACCCGCAGGGATCCGGTACGCAGCCAATACATCCCTGTTGACACAGGCCACCCGGTCTCATACAGGCTGTTACACTGCACACATCTTATACACTGGTCATTGGGACCCTGACCCTTACAGTAAGTCCCAATACTGGTTACGGCCACCTGGCCACCTGTACAACACTTAACAGAATTACAGTGCTCATTACAAACAAAACATACGGGTAAGTCACAGTCCCACAGGGATCCGGGCACAGCTGGTACACCCCTGTACACACATAATAGTCTATGACCCACGGCCAGGCTCCTCCTTGTCCTAGTTCCACTTAGAGGAGTTCAGCCCATGCATACAGGCTGCTAAGGTGCTCACAGCCACTACACAGAGCACCTGCTGCTCTACACTGTCCCCCGCACACATTCTGGGACACAAACACCGGCATTGGTATATGACATCGGTCAGAACCAGGCCCAGACCCGGGTTTAGCTATCTGAGCTCCAGGGCAAGCCAGGTATCCCCAAGGGCTCCACAGCACGTGTCTTCCCAGGTCGCCATTCGCTTCCAAGTCTTCAATCACAGGTCCAGACCTCCAGGCAAGCGGCTGCACCAAACACACCCCTCCAGGGTCAACCAGTCTTCCCAACTGCAGGTGCTGCAAAACCCTCAGCCTTCTGACCTCATGGCTCCACTCACACAGGAATTGAACTCATTTCTCCCAGAGGCTCTGCTCTGCTCTCTCTCTCTCTCATGGTGGGTTTACACACACCAATTTATCTGTTCAATATCTGAACCAATCTCTGGTTGCAGTGAACTCATGGATACATTGCTCCATGTTGTACACAGCCACAAAATGGAGCAATGTGTCCATGATTTCACTGCAACCAGAGATTGGTTCAGATATTGAACAGATAAATTGGTGTGTGTAAACCCACCATCACACACTGAATGGCCCAATCTCACAGCACTAGGCAGGTGTTATCCTGGCTGCCACACCCATACCTGCAATGTAGTGTTTTCAATCAGCACATCCTCCTGCACACACCTCGTTGCTGTTAACCCTTTGTGTGCTACAAGGTCTAGCAATCACCCAGATTGCAGCAGGCCATGTCAGTCATATTGGCCACTTGCTATAATGCCTCACACAGGTCTGAAGAAGCTTGATGCATCCACTATTTTTCTGGCAAAATTTCCTGGTCTTGAACGTAAATGTGCCTGGAAGACAGAAGAGTGAAAGCAAATTCTTTCTTGGATGGCAGACATGGACTCTAGTCTATTCTTTCTCCAGCAGGACCACATCTTCCATGACTACACAGACTATTGTCAATACACAGAATGCTGGACCATCCAATTCTCAACCTGGTTCTCCTTCCTCCCCCATGATCAGTCACAGGAGACATATGACCCTCAAGTTTGCCCACTCCGAGGATTTGTTTTGTACTTACCCTTTGGTTGAGTCGATCCTCCCACTATGCAGCAGTAAAGAGGGATATTAAGAGATGACGAGCATTGATGCGCAAGTATTTGAGGACCCACGGTCACAAGAAAGCCACTTTGAGGAACCTGATTTACTGTCTCCTGATGTGGACGCTAATGATGATTAGACACAGTTGCTACCAGGTCAGCCTACTACTTCAATTATGAAGGTTGAGATGGAAGATGAGTTGGTCGATGATGAGTCTACTGATCCGACCTGGATCGTTGGCAAGCATAGCCAACACAGCAACACAGTGGAAGATGGATATGTAACACCAACACAGGTGCCAAGAGGTAGTGGTTTGACCAGAGTGAGAACTGGGTGAACTGTTCCCAAGAGCATCCCCACTGTGGCCCAAGTCAGTTCATGGGGGTATCCAGCCGCTGTCTGGAATTTGTTTAATGAAAATCCTTCAGAGAAAAACATTATAATCTGTAGCATGTGCAATGCCAAGCTAAGCAGAGGTCAGGGAAAAAGCAACCTGAGCACCCACGAGTATACGGAACCCCATGGCAGCCATCCATCCCAAAAGGTGGGTGTAATGCCAGGATACCAAATCATTGTCTGCAGGTCAAACCACTGCCATGTTGCCTATGCTTTATCCTTCACTATCTGCTGTCCATGAAGTAGTTGCTCATGCCTCCCGCCTATAAGCTTTGGTTGCACGGAGAAAGCAAACATCAACCTCTTCCAAGTTGTCCATGGCAGACAGCTTTGAATAGAAGTGTAGATAACCAGCCACATGCCCACAGGCACAAATATTAAACTCGCCTATTGCAAATCGGCGCCCCCTCCCTGCACTTTGTATGTTCCCGCAATAAAGATCCCGCTACTTGCTGACCTGGTGAGTGCCGTTTTTCTTACATTTGATGATGAATTGTTGTGCTATACTGGCACCACCGGTTGCACTAGTGCTTCCCGCCTCACATGCATTTTCCACTGCCTGAGAAGGATTACTGGTCATAGTGGTGCCCCTTTTTCGTTTCTGTTGGATTTTATTGCAAATAGGGATGAGCGAGTCTACTCGCTAGGACTCGTTACTCGGCGATTCTTAAGGGACTCGCTGGACTCGGTAATCGGCGAGTCTTTTAGCGAATACTCGCTCAGTAACGAGTCCAATGCAAGTCAATGGCAATTTTAGTTTTGTCAGAGTTTACTTTATCTCACTCGCTAGACTCGCTAGACTCGCTCTATCACATCACTATATAGCTTGAATCTCCCCAAACAGCAGCGAGTCTGAGCGAGTCTACGAGTCCGAATCCTAGCGAGTCTGCGATTCCGAGTCCTGTATTCTCTATTCGGGACTCGCGAATCCAGAATCTTTTATGTTACTAGTCAGCATTGCGTGTTAGGTCAGAAAACTTGTGAAGAAGGACAAGCATCTTAGCCAATCATAGTCAGTAATGCCATAGCAGCTTTGGTTGTGTCAGGACTATGATTGGCTACTGTCCATCGTGATGCCTATGTCATCTATGACAGGCAAGGCAGTATATAAGGCTTGCCCCCGCCATTTTGGGCACATTCCTGAGAAGAGCTGACCTAGTGCAGGGAGACTTGGAGCAGATCTAGGGACAGTTAGGCAGTGTAGGAGTCACATATAACCCAAAAGTTCTTTTCAGAACTAACAGGACGGAGTGTAGGAGTCAAGATTCCTCACACATAACCCAAAAGTTCTTTTCAGAACTACCAGGACGGAGGATTGCTGTACAGGACTGTAAGGAAGGGGAGATAGGAGCAGCCTTACAGTGAATCCAGCACCATCCTCAGAGCTTAGTTCACCCAGCTTTCTGCAGAGCTGTAATCCTAAGCTTTTTCTTATTTTTGGCACTAGTCTACCAAATAATTTTGGTGCCATTTTTCCACAAAACATTTCCTGTGCCAGTGCGTTGCTGTACGGTGTCCTGCCTGCAGCTCGCACGGTACTTGTAAACTTGCACGCAGCCAGCACCGCAGCCTAACAGTGCCTGGTTCTGCGTACTAAACAATTTTTTCCTGTGCCAGTGCGTTGCTGTACGGTGTCCTGCCTGCAGCTCGCACGGTACTTGTAAACTTGCACGCAGCCAGCACCGCAGCCTAACAGTGCCTGGTTCTGCGTACTAAACAATTTTTTCCTGTGCCAGTGCGTTGCTGTACGGTGTCCTGCCTGCAGCTCGCACGGTACTTGTAAACTTGCACGCAGCCAGCACCGCAGCCTAAGGCTACCTTCACATTTGCGTTTGTGTCTGCATGCTGATGGCATGCAGACACAAACGCTGTCAAAAGCATGGTCTTTTGATGTGTCCGCAGCGGATAATGTCCGCCTGCGGACACATCACTAGGGAGCCCGGCCAGCCAATCGGCTTTGTCCGGGGGCGGGCCGGGGCGGAGATCAGCGCCGGAGATCTCCGCCCCCCGGCCGCCGGTAAGCTCCGGGACTGTCGGCGGGGAGAACAGCTGATTTGACAGCTGTTTGAATCTTCCCGCGCCGACACCGAGAGGAGATGTCGGCGCGGGAAGATTCAAACAGCTGTCAAATCAGCTGTTCTCCCCGCCGACATCGCTAGGAGATTACCGCCGGCGGGGAAGAAGACAAGAAGAAGGGAAGAAGAAGAGAAGAAGCAGAGGCTGAGCTGATCTCCCGGTGGCCGTCGGTGAGCTCCTGTGATATCACCGGCGGCCACCGGGAGATTTTTCAATGGGTCCGCAGCGTTCTCCTGCGCTGTCAAGCGCAGAACACTGCGGACCCATTGAAGACAATGCAGGTTTTGTGCGCTTGGGGACGCTTGCTGATCTTCCAAGGTCCCCGAGCGCCCAAAAAATGCAACATGCTGCGTCCCGGGTGCGGACGCTGGACCCTGAAGAGAGCAGATATCGTCCGCATCCGCACCCGAACGCAGCAAACGCTGCCAAACGCAGGCACTATGCGTTCCTATGTTAAACATAGGAACGCAGTGCGCATGCGTTTGGATGCGTATGGGAACGCAGCATACGCTGCGTTACCATACGCAAATGTGAAGGAGCCCTAACAGTGCCTGGTTCTGCGTACTAAACAATTTTTTCCTGTGCCAGTGCGTTGCTGTACGGTGTCCTGCCTGCAGCTCGGCTCCAAATAAGAGAAAAACCTGCGAGTTTGGACTCGCACACTTTCAGAGACACATCAGCGATTTGGAAATAGCATTATTCGTTATTACTCGGTTCCCTATTCATTAACATTGGACTCGCTAGACTCGCAACGAGTAGCGAGTCCTGGGCTCGGACTCGTGCGGGTCTAGCGATTCCGAGTAATTTAGGACTCGCTCATCCCTAATTGCAAATTAACTCCACAGATAGCAATTTGATATTTAGGATTGTGGAACAGAGTGCTTCCGTGATCTCTTGCCTGTGTCTGCCCCACAATATTTTGGCCAGTGTGCTCTCCACACCTTACATAAGCATGTGTGAAACAATATCAACCGTGCTGTCCCCAATGCTGTAACTGGGAAGGTCCACATAACAAGAGACACATGAAGAAATTGTGGATAGTCAGGGATGATACATTTCTCTGACGGCAAACTATGTGAACCTGGTGGAGGGTGGGACAGAGTGACAGCCTGGGACATCACACATCCTACCCACAACAAGAATAGTGGGCCAAATTTCCTTCATGGTTTCCATCTCCTCATATGCCAGTTTCTGTTTCCCCTCCTCTTCCTCCATGTCATTCTGCAGCCCTCAATTTACTTTGTTAGAGGACCTGCAAACATGAATTTTGTGAGGTCCCAGAGGTGGCCCTGTAACATATGTTTGGGAGGGTCCTCCTCTATACATTTAGAATGGTCCTCCTCTACACATTTGAGGCTGATATCACTGCCTTAAGAATAAAGACATTAGCAAAGCCATGGTTGATGCCACTGAAGGTCATCTCATTTCTACATTAGGGAGGGCCCTCCTCTATACATTTAGGAGGATCTTCCTCTATACATTTGGGAGGGCCCTCGTTTATATATTTGGGAAGGCCATCCTCTATTCATATTCAAGTGCTGTCAATACATTTGTGAGGGCCATTCCTCTATACATTTGTGAGGGCCCTCCTTATTTAATTTTGGAGAGCCCTCCTCCATGGGCAGTAACCTGGTGGTGGCTTTAAAGGTCAGCAAGCTTCTACATGTTCAATGCATGGCTCACATACTGAACCTAGTTGCTCAGAAAAAAAAAAAAAATATCCTGACTTGCCCTACATACTCCAGAGTGTGCTATATTATTGCCCATTTACGCCATTCCTCTACCGCTTTTGCTGGTCTTGCAGTGCTGCAAAACAACTTTAATTTGACAAATCAACTTATTTGCAACCTGCACTTGCAGTTGAACTGAACATATAATATGTTTTCAAGAATTAGTAAGCAGCAGAAGGCTGTAACTGAATAATAGCTTCAACATGTCCGTTACATCGAGGCTCAGCTAATACACATAACAATTGTTAATTGGTTGTGGATCTCTGACATTTGTGAAGTTCTTGAGAACGTTGAGTACTCCACCAACCTCATGAGCGGTGATCAGTCAGACTATTATCAGTGTGCCATTCCGCTGCTCTGTCTGTTGAAACAATCACTGCATAATCTCAAAGAGGAATCTTTAAATGAACAGCATGTAGCTGTGGATCAAGATATTCCAATGGGTGATACTACCCAGCCCTGCCAATGATGAGGAAGATTACGGGGGAGAGGACTTATTTTTCTGTGATACCAAGGGGACTCCCATTGGTATAGAGGGGAGTCCCAACCCCAGCTTGGATGGGCTGGAGAGGAGGAGGAGGTGGAGGAGGAGGAGATGAGGCAGCATGAGGAGAGGATGGGTATTGTTCTTCATGTTGATGTCACAGTACCTTTGCCTGTTTAACCCCTTCCCGACCTATGACGTTATACAACATCATCGGCAGGTAAGGGGTGTTTGATGTGAGCTCCGGTGCAGCGCTCACATCAAACAGCCGACATCTCAGCTGATGTGATCAGCTGATATGTCAGGCTAACAGCTCCAATCGGATGCGGGATCCGATCGGCGCTGTTAACCCCTTGGATCCCGCTGTAAATCACTGACAGCGGGACCCAAGGCAACCGCGGCAGGGAACGCGCTGTTTCCCGCCTGCTCCGGAGATCCCGCGATAGTAGCGGGATCACCGGCGCTCACATGACAGCCCGGGATCCTGGCTAGAATCCGGATGCTGTCAGAGTGCAGTTTCCTGTTGTGGTTGGCAGGCGCTGCCAACCACAGCAGGTCAGCGATTCTGGGAGATACAGATGAGCTGCAGCTCATCTGTATCTCCCAGAAGCGATCGGATTGTGTAGCAAAGTGCCTCTTAAAGAGGCAGTGTAAAAATAAGAATCAATGAAAAAATTAAGTTTTTAAAAACCTGTAAAAAAAAAAATATATAAAGTTCAAATCACCCCCCTTTTCCCCCAATCACAATAATAGTATTAAAAAAAGAAAAAATACACGTTTGGTATCACCGCATTCAGAATCGTCCGATCTATCATCCTATTAAATCTGCATGGAAAAAGTGGTCCAAACGCCAAAATTCCGTTTTTATGGTCACGGCAACATTACTATAAAATGCAATAACGGGCGATCAAAACTGCGGATGCCCCAAAAATTGGATCATTAGAAACGTTAGCTCAAGATGCAAAAAATAAGCCGTCACACAGCCCCAGATCCCGAAAAATGAGAACGCTACGGGTCACAGACCATGGCGCAAAAAGTCTGTTTTTGTTTTCTTTCAAACTTCTGAATTTTTTTTTCACCACCTAGATACCAGTAAAGGTATACATGTTGGGTGTCTTCGAACTTGTACCGATCCGAGGCATCACCCCATCACGTCGGTTTTACCATATAGTGAACATGGTGACTAAAATACCCAAAAAACAAACATGTCATTGCACTTTTTTTGCAATTTCACTGCATTTAGAATTTTTTTGCAATTTCCCTGTACACTATATGGTAAAATAAATGATTGCATATGAAAGCACAACTCGTCCCGCAAAAAACAAGCCCTCATATGTCTATATTGATGGAAAAATAAAAAAAGTTATGGCACTTGGAAGCAAGGGAGCAAAAAACGAAAATGGAAAACGAAACATTCCCGGGTCATGAAGGGGTTAAAGCTTGGCCCACATGGCACAATTCATATGTAAGTGTCTGTATGAAGACCCTCATGTGATACACATTTTCACTTACAACATATACTGGTTAGTCATCTTTCTTGACCAAAAGGAAAAATTTTCTTCTCTTCTTTTGGAGTCACCAAAGGGTTGCACAATGGAATTCTTCAATAGGTGCCATTGTAGATCAGTTGCAGAAAACATCACCCTCTAAAAATGCTGGCAGCAGAGGTACCAGCTCTTTTCAACAGCAATGATTAATGGGGAGAGGCATGCACACCTGCTACAACAGAGGTGGGGGTAAATGTGCATAAACTGGGCCATTTTGAATAAACCAGCACATCAGCAAGGGCTACCTGTGCCTGTAACAATGCCAAGTAGATAGAAGTTAAACAACGTGCTGATGGGATTCTTAAGTGACCATAACTGCGCCATTCCTGATGATTCACTTGCTTTTAATTATTGGGTGTCCAAGATGAACACTTGGCCTGACCTCTCCTTATTCACCTTGGAGGTGTTGGCCTGTCCTGCTGTTAGTGTAATGTCAGAGCGTTTTTTCAGTTACACTGGAGCAATCAATCATCACTGATAGGTGCACATGCCTCTGCGTGAAAAATTAAGTGCAATATTTTTTTTTAAGAGAAATGCTTAATTTTCTGGAAAGAATTTCAAGGGTGCCAACACTCTCGGCCATGGCTGTATATCATATCGCTGACATTCAGTTAGTTTCCTCTATTGGTGGAGCAAGGCAGTAAAATTTTATTCATAGGGAAGCAACTACCATGATTTTAGGAAATAAGGTAAAAGCAGCACAATACAGACGCTAGGATGATGACATAAACCAAACCTTCAGTCTTCTGATTAGATGTTTGATTGCAGAGATAACGTTTATCAAAGTTGAGGAAATGTGTGCAGCAGTGATTGATGTGTGCAGCGGAGGTGGGACTGTGAGGGTCAGATCCTCGTATAGATTTGTCCTTCTGATGTGCCTCCTCCTTGCTTTAATTAAATCTTGCGCTGCCATTGCCGCTCCTGGCAACATGTGTGCTTTGCAATAGAAATGGTGATGTCATTAAAATGGTGCCGGAGTCAGCGCATGCGTGTAGCACAATTTCTGGTGACATTTTGCTGAGAACAGCGTGGAGATGCATATTCGCGGCATTGGCGCAAGCGCAGTTTGATTATTGTTTTCATCTGTGCACGCGCCCCTTCTGCTCATTTTCATCTTCACCGTGTCCTCAGTAAAATAGTGCTGGAGATCGCGCTATACGCATACGCAGACTCCGGCGCCATTTTAATGACGTTACCATTCTATTGCCATGCACACGCATCACCAGGAACCGCAATGGTGACATGGAACAAGAGTTTAATAAAGAAAGAAGGGGGCACATCAGAAGGAGGCAGGAGGAGGAATCTATACAGAGGGCCCAATTTCTCCCCCTGCTGCACACATCTGTCACAGCTGCACACATTTCCTTAACCCCTTAGTGACGGAGCCAATTTCCACCTTAATGACCAGACTGTTTTTTGTAATTCTGACCAGTTCATTTATGAGGGTATAACTCTGGAACGCTTCAATTGATCCTAGCGATTCTGAGATTGTTGTTTCATGACATATTGGGCTTCATGTTGGTAGTAAATTTAGGTCGATCATTTTTGCATTTATTTGTGGAAAAATAAAAAATGTGGCGAAAATTTTAAAAATTTCGCAATTTTCAAATTTTGAATTTTTATTCTGTTAAACCAGAGAGTTATGTGACACAAAATAGTTAATAAATAACATTTCCCACATGTCTACTTTACATAAGCATAATTTTGGAAAAAAAAATTGGGGGTTAGGATGTTATAAGGGTTCAAAGTTCATCAGCAATTTCTCATTTTTTCAGAAAAATTTACAAAACCATTTTTTTAGTGACCACATCACATTTGAAGTCCGTTTGAGGTGTGTACATGACAGAAAACACCCAAAAGTGACACCATTCCAAAAACTCCACACCTCAAGCTACTTAAAGCTACATTCAAGAAGATTATTAACCCTTCAGGTGCTTCTCAGGAACTAAAGCAATGTGGAAAAAAAAATTACATTTTAATTTTTCCAACAAAATTGTTCTTTTAGCCTCAATTATTTCGTTTTCACATGGCAACAGGATAAAATGCATCCTAAAATTTGTTGGGCAATTTCTCCTGAGTACACAGATACCTTATATGTGGTCATAAACCACTGTTTGGGCGCACGGCAGGGCTCAGAAGGGAAGAAGCGCAATTTGACTTTTGGAGCTAATTTTCCATTCAAAAAGTCAAATGGCGCTCCTTCCCTTTTGAGCCCTGCCTTGCGCCCAAACAGTGGTTTATGACCACATATGAGGTATCGGTGTACCCAACCAAATTTAGGATGCATTTTATCCTGTTGCTCATGTAAAAATGAAAAAATTGAGTCCAAAAAAAAAGTTTTGTGAAAAAAAAGTACTTTTTCATTATTACAGATCAATTTGTGAAACACCTAGGGGTTCAAAGTGCTCACTATGCATCTAAATATGTTCCTTGGGGTGTCTAGTTTCCAAAATGGGGTCACTTGTAGGGGAGTTCCAATGTTTAGGCACACAGGGGCTCTCCATACGCGACATCCTGTCTGCTAACGATTTGAATGGAAAATTAGCACCAATTGTTAGCGGACACCATGTTGTGTATGGAGAGCCCCTGTGTGCCTAAACATTGGAACTCCCCCAAAAATGACCCTATTTTGAAAACTAGATCCCCCAAGGAACTTATCTAGATTCATAGTGAGCACTTTTAACCCCCAGGTGCTTCACAAATGAATTCGTAAAAATGAAAAAAGAAATTTTTTATGGAAAAAAAAATACTTTTTCATTTTTACGGATCAATTTGTGAACCACTTAGGGGTTAAAAGTGCTCACTATGCATCTAAATATGTTCCTTGGGATGTATAGTTTTCAAAATGGGGTCACTTGTGGTGGAGCTCTAATGCTTAGACACACAGGGGCTCTCCATACATGACATGGCATGCGCTTACAATTCCATTTGTTAGTGGACACCATGTCACGTATGGAGAGCCCCTATGTGCCAAAACATTGGGGCTCCCCCACAAGTGACCCCATTTTGTAAACTAGACACCCCAAGGAACTTTTCTAGATGCATAGTGAGCACTTTGATCCCCCAGGTTCTTCACAAACTGATCTGTAAAAATGAAAAAGTACTTTTTTTCACAAAAATCTTCTTTTTACCTTTTTATGGATTAATTTGTGAAGCACCTAGGGGTTGAAAATGCTCACTTTGCATCTAGATAAGTTCCTTGAGGGGTCTAGTTTCCAAAATGGGATCACTTAAGGGGGAGCTCCAATGTTTAGGCACACAGGGGCTCTCCAAACACGACATGGTGTCCGCTAACAATTTGAATAGAAAATTAGCTCCAATTGTTAGCGGACACCATGTCGCGTATGGAGAGCCCCTGTGTGCCTAAACTTTGGAGCTCCCCCACAAGTGACCCCATTTTGGTAACTAGACACCTCAAGGATTATATCTAGGGGTACAGTGAGCATTTGGAACCTACAGCTACTTCACAGAGTTTGATAACGTCATATTGAACATTTTTTTTTTTTCACACAACTTCTCACTTTTAGGGCATGTGCGCAAGATCCGGAGACAACGTGTCCTGGTTGACTCCTCTCCTGCATTTTTTTAAAATTATTTCTTTATTAAATTTGGAAAAAAAAATGACGTGGGACTTCGCCATATTTTTGGTCCAGCCACGTACAGCAGGCAGCTACGGGCTGCCACCAACCCCTTCTGCCTAGTTTTACCTGGCTGGGAACCAAAAATATAGGGAAGCCCTTTTTTTTTTTTTTAATTATTTCATGAAATAATTTTTTAAAAAAATGGCGTGGGCTTTGCCATATTTTCGGGCCAGCCAGGTACAACTAGGCAGCTGGGGGCTGGAATCCTCACGTTAGGGAGGCCCAAGCTTTCTGCCCCCCCCCCCCCCCCTGTGAATTGCAGGACGCAGACGCCCCAGAAAATGGCGCATTCATAAAAGCTCCATTTTTTGGCGCTGTATCCAGCTCTTCCAACTGCCGTGTAGCGGTGGCAGATGGGTATTAAGGGGTCAATGCCAGCTTTTTGGCAGCTGGCACTAAGGGGGGGGGTGATCCCCAGTACTGGGGGTCTTGGGGCAGTTAGGGTTTAATGCTTTCACTTTGATCCGACATGTGTTTTCATGTCGGATCAAAGTGAAAGTACTTTTTACCGGCACTTTCACTTTTTCTAATGTGATGACCGGTAAACTGTGCTTACCGGTCATCACATTACTGGTGCCAGTAAAACACCAGCCAATTCCTAATCTTTAGGGTCTCAGCTATAATCGGTATGCTGACACCGCGAGATTTTAGCTACAGGGGCTGCGCACCTGGGCTTAGTTCTGCCTTATATCTACAGACGTCGGCTAGGCATAAGTACCCTTTTTTTCCGACGTCTGTAGACGTGAGGCCATCGTTAAGAGGTTAAAGGGACTCTGTCAGGTCATATTTCAGTATGATACTAATATTACCCTTGAATAGTGTTCGGACAGACCTTCTAAAAACATGTAAAACCATTATTGTACACGTCCTAGTTTCCATGCTGTAAGTACCTTCACACCCTCCAGGCAGCTGCTACATTAGTCCTCTCCATTATATTCACAGCCGGATAGTCCAGCTGCTGTATAAGTGTTATTTTAATATCCACACCCACCCAAGCTGCTCTGTCCCTCCCCTTTGTGCTCTGTGCTGTGAAAGGGGAGGTGTTTTGTCCTGCACTGTGTGGTGTTTGTAAGATTTCTATTATGTGAACGTTGGTTTTCCTGCAGACATGTCATGTGTGTATCTGCTGAGCAAATGATCAAATGTTCTTATAGTAACAAAGGAATATCTCAGACTGCACACACTACACACATGCCTCAGATACACACAATGACATGAAGAGCTGCAGCTAAGAGCAAACATCTCATCCGCCCTCCATTCTGCTCTGCAATGAGTCACACTACATAACAAATTACAGAAAGGCAGGGCTTTGTAGTGATGCATGAATATTCATTCCTTGGGGAGTGGGCAGCAGTGACCTCACCGTGATTGACAGATGGAATGAATCTTTTATTTTGAAGTTTACACAGGATAGGAGGGAAGCATAAATAATAGAAATACATGAATAGAGTGAGATGGAATTTTAGATATATTTACATATTTATCATCTGCCCACAAGAGAAAATTAGAAACAAATCCAACTGAATTTATAAGCAATAGTAAATAGCTGATCATTACAGCATTATATATAATGAAGACCATTCAGGAGCAGGAAACAGTCAATAATAGATCATATGTAAAGACTTAATAATCCCTTTAAGTATTAACCCATTAATTAAACATATAAGTAAATTATCAATTGCAAAAAGAAATGTGAGATAGAGTTGCTGAATATTTGACCCTATAAGGAACTAGATTTTTTAAATGGTTACGTTTTATCAACATGGCAAATTTAATAAATTAAAAATATATGTAAAATAATAGGATAAAAAGGTAAAACTCCCAGTTAGTGACATGTGGCGCGAGCAGCGTAAACCCCAAATTATTCCACATGCGGTAGCTGTTTCTAAGGAATGTTGCAGTACCAGATAGTCACCACTAGGTGTCGATATTTGCCAATATAAATTATAGTAATAATTTCTCATGATGCAGAATGCGCCATAATCCTTTGATCAAATCATTGCAAATTGATGGAGCTGGTATTTATTACACAGGGTACGGCGTGTGCTCTCACATACAATCTTCTGTTCTATTGGAAGATCTCTGAAATCTGTATACTGCCTTCTTTATTCTGTGCACAAGCAAATTTGTGGGTTAAAATATTGAATATTAGTTTGTGGCAAGAACACATGACACAGGGATGATTTAACACTAAACAATTCTGTTTTGTACCATATATTGTATGGAGAGAGATAATATGCAGCATACATACAATTAAACAATCTGATAACCTTAGGGCTCAGCGGCCTGTTAGATCCTGCTATAAGCCAAGTCTAACAGGCACAGGCAGTGAATCACTGACAGGTCCCCTGTGCTGCTGTATATGAATACTGCAATATGTGAGACAGACCAGTCATCAACCAAAAATATATTCATGTCCCACAGTGGAGCAAAAAAAAAAAGTTAACACAAATATATAAAAATATATAGTCGAAAAAAAACCTACAAAAAAGCGCACACAAATGACAAAATCTTGTTTCGCAATTAAAAACGCAGCTTTTATGATAGATCAAAAATCAGCAAAAAATAGAATGACCTGAACTATAAAACTGTTATTTATTCCATATGGCCAATGTAAAAAAAATAAAATAAATTAAAGAAAATGTTATTATTATTATTATTATATAAACCTGCCAAAAATTATGATTTTTTAATCATACTGACATATAAAAAATTTAAAGAGGACCGTTCACCCCTCTGGTGCTTTCCAAAGTGAAAGCACCACTGAATGCAGCGTGTCTGCTGCATACAGGGAAGGGATCTCCCATGTTTCTACCCGCCCTGTAAGGTGTAAAAAACACTTTATAAAGTTTAGCGATATCGAGTCCGGAGGGACTTACCGATTATGAAATTCTCGCTTTTCACGGGGGTCCTCCCCACCCCCTGCCTCTATGTGCCACCCCCTGCCTCTCTGTGCCGCCTCCTGCCTGTGACATCATCGCTGGAGACTGCCCCACTGTATGCATACAGCATAATCTTTAGAGAACAAAAAAACAACATAACTGTTGTCATTATAAGACACCATTTACAGGCATACAGGGATATCATGGGCCATTGCTAAATCAAACTCAAAACCATCCAGAACAAAACGACATTTCAGCCCGATATGAGAAGTGTGCAATTTTATTAGCAGGGATCAACGGTATACAGAGGGGAATTACCAAAAAGAGAGCAGCTGGATTATTTTTGGACTATAGTTACTTCACTGTACAATTCATTAACGTAACACATATAATCTCATTTCAGGTACTGGCAACTACCAAATCGGGCTCCTCAGTAGGTGGCTGCACATTCTCTGGTTCTCTGGTGGGCTCCTCTGGCACATCTGGGTCAGAGGGGTCATCTGGCTCGGCTGCCGTCTCGCCGTTGTTCTCCAGAGGGGCTTCAGGGCTGCCCGTGTCCTCTGTATTGATGCCTGGAGGCACCGGGTCCTCTCCGGTAACCAGGTGAGCATCAGGTAGCTGGTTTCTAACCCCCATTTCTCGTTCTGGATGGCTGGACTGCCTCTGCGTGGCCTCATGGTGTAACTGGTGTGCCTTGCCGGCGCTCCAGCACCAAATTGTCCACTCCACTGACTCTAGGAGCTGTACTTTTAAGTCCTGGAGAGTGGTCTCCCAAAAGGCTGGATCCCCCTCGTTGGTTCGGAGGGAGACCACCTCTGGGTCTCCAACTGCGGCGCGGGCCTCTTCCTCCACCTCACACATAAGGTCTCTCAGCCGGATTGCCACCATGTCTCCAAGACCCGTACCCAAGTAATAAATCTTTAAATAATAAATCTTTATCTATATAGCGCCAACATATTCCGCAGCGCTTTACAATACAGTGGGTAATAGATGAATATACACATAGTATAATAGGGTAAGTAAGAAAATACACAATATAATACAGTAATTCCAGAGAAAGAATACAGTATAATAATAGGAAACAATAGGGGGCGGAAGCCAGACTGCAATGGATCTAGAAGAGAGTGAGCGGAGAGGTAAAGGGTGAGGCGGGAGTAGACCAGGCGCTCCAGGAGTTTGGAGATGAAGGGGAGGTTGGAGACTGGTCTGTAGTTATTTGTGCAGGATGGGTCGAGAGAAGCTTTCTTTAATAATGGAGTAATGATCAAGTGTTTGAAGGAGGAGGGGAAGACACCAGAAGAGAGGGAGAGGTTGAAGATTTTGGTTAGGTGAGTGGTGACAACCGGACGGAGAGACTGGAGTATGTGTGAGGGGATGGGGTCAGTGGTGCATGTAGTGGGTCGAGAGGAAGAGAGGAGCCTGGCAACTTCTTCTTCTGTAACTGGGTCAAATGTGGAGAGTGAGCTGGAGGAAATGTGGGGAAGAATGGGAGTGTCAGCACTTGGAGGCTGGGAGCTGATTTCCTGGCGGATGTTGTCTATTTTCTCCATAAAGTAAGAAGCCAGATCATCAGCACAGAGGTCGGTGATGGAGGCCTGCCCTTTAGGACTGAGGAGAGAGTGAAACTTGTCAAAGAGTTTTTTTAGATCGTTGGATAGTGAGGAGACCAGGGTGGTGAAGTAGGTTTGTTTGGCAAGGTGAAGGGCGGAGTTGTAGGTTTTTAGCATGAATTAATAATGGATAAAGTCTTCTGGTGAGTGAGTTTTCCTCCATAGGCGTTCAGCACTTCTAGAGCATCGCTGGAGGAATCGAGTTTGTGATGTGAGCCAGGGCTGTTTTGTTCTATGTTTGGAGGTTCTGAGGGTGAGTGGCGCTACTTGGTCCAGGGTGCTTCTGAGAGTGTTATTATAGTGATTTGCTTCCAGACCTGGACAGGAGAATGAGGAGATCGGGAACAGTGATGAGATGAGAGAGTGTGTGAGTGCACGAGGGTTAATGGCCTGTAGATTTCTGGATGTTTGATAGGTAGGGTAGGCTGTGGTGGGTGAGGGTTAGTGAGTGAGAAGGAGAGAATGTTGTGGTCTGAGAGAAGAGGTGAGTTATCTAAGGAGGAGGTAGAGCAGAGCCGGCTAAAGACCAGGTCAAGGGTCTTACCGTCTTTGTGCATCTCAGAGGTTGAGAGCTGTGAGAGGCCAAGTGACGTGGTTAGAGATAGGAGCTGGGATGCAGATGGGGAGGTGGGGCTGTTTATGGGGATGTTGAAGTCTCCCAGAATGAGGGGTGGTACTTCTGAGGACATGAAGTGTATCAACCATGCGGAGAAATGGTCGAGGAACTGGGTGGGTGACCCTGGGGGACGGTATACCACAGCTACTCTGATGGAAAGGGGATAGAATAGCCTAATGGTGTGAACCTCAAACGAGGGGAGTGAGAGTGATGGGGCTGGAGTGATGACATGGAAAGTACATTGTGGAGACAGGAGTAAGCCAACTCCACCACCATGTCTGTTCCCAGGTCTTGGGGAATAAGAGAAATGTAAGCCGCCACAAGAAATAACAGCAGGGGAAACAGTGTCTGAATCCTGGATCCAGGTTTCAGTGAGGGCCAGGAGGTTAAGAGAGTTAGTGAGAAAGTAGTTATGAATGAAGGGAAGTTTGTTGCATACAGACCATGAATTTCAGAGAGCGCAATTAAAGAGGGAGATGAAAGTGTGCAGGTAATGTTAATAAGGCTTAGTATAAGGGAAGGGAAAGGGGGTATTTTGCTCACCATGGCTGGAATTTTAACTGCATCAAGTCTGGTACCGGAGTTCCTTCCATATATGTTCAAATGTTAATAAGGTTAGTGGGGCTTCTGTGTGAGGTGGGAGAGGGGTTGAAGTTACCAGAGAGCGGACCAGGGCTCAGAGAGATATCACCTGACAGGAGAAGCAGTATAAAGAGAGAGTGATAGTTTTTGGAATTATGACATGATTTATTATGACAAACTTTGTAATTTGATGGGCTGAGAGTCTTCAGTAAACTGAAGATAGCATGGTAGCTGTACATAGAGTAGGGCAGGATTGAGGGGCTGATGTGAATGAGTGGTGATGGAGGGGGTATAAGGTGATGAAAGTTGGTGGTGAGAGCACATAAGAAGACAAACAATGAAATAAAAGACATGGTAAAGATTAGTAGTGAATAGAGTTATACACAATGTTTGAGTGTCCCTCTATGTCATTACCCTCCACTCTATCCCAGTCCATTGCGGTCCATTTGTTGTGTATTTCATAATTTGCCTCTTTAAACAGCCACTTTGGAGCAGACTAGTACTGGCCCCAGATATGCTACCAAAAAGTGAATTCAGGTGAGGAGCAGGGGAGAGGGAATTGAATAAGTATGCTGGGGTCCTGCCACACCCTGTTCCTTTCTTTTTAAAGTCCATTGGCGGATTAAAGTCTCTAGCCCGCCCCCTTTGTTTTCCTTCAGCAATCTGGGCGGGCAAGTAGTTTGTTGTCTCTGCCATGGCCCTGCCACGATGAGGGGCACGCCCCTGGGCCAGCACATTGTCTCTTACATTTTCAAGGCCGTCATTATGGATCCACTGAGAATGGCGTGAAAAAGTTCTTGGGTGCCGTACATAGACAGTTCAAATCCTTTTTAAAGTGGCCAATGAAGTTCTGTAAGGCGCACAAAACTCAGTTCATGGGTTGGTTCGTCCTGTACGTGAGCGCCAAAGTTGTCGTGCCCAGAAGGGTCTGGGTTACTCAGATCTCGGGTGTTTAGGTACAGTGCATGTCACGGGTGGTTGGTGCCTGAGCCTGTGCCCTTGTTGGTGACAATTAAAAGGGGTATTTACAGGGGTAAAAGTTTAAAAAT
Organism: Allobates femoralis; assembly: GCA_033576535.1. NCBI lineage: Eukaryota > Metazoa > Chordata > Amphibia > Anura > Aromobatidae > Allobates > Allobates femoralis. The sequence goes on along the minus strand of JARQOC010000003.1, from coordinate 826,647,997 downwards.
GAATGTCATGACTCCACCTGTAGATCTGGTGATGGCACCGGCACTACTGCAGACCTCCGGGTGGATGGATGGCAGCAAGGTGTTGTAGCTCCCTACAGGTAGAGCAGGGTCACCCAGGGTAGTGTAGTGTGATGATAGGAATAGGGCAACACAGTCTCTGCTGTGAGACTGGAATGTCACAGTTCACCAAGAAGGAAACACAGACACTTGCTTGCTCTGCATGGGTCTTTACTCCGGTAATCGGCAGTTTACAGGGTATGCGGTTGTTACAGCCAGGGTAGTGGACCGGGTGGTCCTGGCAAAAGGCAATGTCCGTCCGAAGCTTCAGCTATGTTCCTTCTTTTCTTTTTTCCTTTAAAGCTTCTATTCTGCTCGCTATGGCTGCTTGCCCTGTGTTCATATAGTGAAAGACTCGGATTAATCCTTTATAGTCAGATTTTACTCTTTTACAGATTAACTCTTTAGAAGCAGCTGTGTCCTCTTCTAGCATAGTATCCAATAAAGGGAACCTGTCTCCTCCTAAAAGCCACCTAACCTATCAATACATGTACCTGCATCTTCCTATTAGCATTATAACCATCCCTCTCTGTGCTAAATGCTTCCTTTCAAAGCTGAAATAAACACTTTGATACTTACTCATTAGGATGAAGTGGGGCAATATGCAATTGTCCCTAGGGCGTGTTGTTTTGGAGCCTCCAGGATCCAGTGTCTCTGTCTGTGCTGCTGTGATGTGGAGCTGAAGGCAGGACAAATGATTTGCATTCTGTGAGTGACAGAGGAGGAGAGGAGGAGGGGCAGACCCTGCACAAGCAAAGCAGCACAGAGAGGCTGGATCCTGGAGGCTGCAAAACAACACGCCCTGGGGACTATTGCATATTGTCCCCACTTCATTATCATCCTAATGAGCAAGTATCAAAGTGTTTATTTCAACTTTGAAAGGAAGCATTTAGAACAGAGAGGGAGGGTTATAATGCAAATAGGAAGGTGTAGGGACATGTATAGATAGGTTAGGTGGCTTTTAGGAGGTGACAGGTTCCCTTTAAGATGCAACTTTATCTTTCATATGATTAGCCTTTTAGAGTCAAATGTATTCTCTTCCTTCATCATCTGGGCTTCATAATACACAGGCACATCTCATTACAAATCTGCTAAACAGCAATATTCTGAATTAAGTGAAGTTTTTATATGATTCAGAGTAGAGAATTTATGTCTATGCTGAGAGTAAAAATGTCTTCTCTTTATAAACAGTGGATGGATAAATGCCTACAATTTTCTAGATATATATACTGTAGTCATAATTCAGCACAAAGTTAAAAAAAATACAGCTAACAGCTTTAAACTTTCCATCAGAATGAGCTCACTAACTAATTTTTTGTTACCTCATTCTGCAGCCAGCAATTAGAAAGAAATCTGACAACCTCAGAAACCACATAACACCAAAGGCAGATATGAGACAGAAGGTCTAAGGACCAAGGGCAGGTCAAAGACAGGACTCCAGAGTTCACCAAAGGCCAAGATGCAGCATAAATAAACACCTCCTGGACCTCAGAACTCACTCATATAGGGTTAGTCTTCATTAGCACCAGGGCCAGGCGTGAGGCCAAAAAGCCCTTAAATAGTCCAAGGCTGACATGCAGTCGAGCTCAAATCAGGGACAGATGTGTAACATGCAATACCACCAGGGAGGCATCTGTTTGGCTCCTAATTAATTGTGCCACCGGGAAATGACCCAAACCAGTCAATATCACTAAAGGCCCCATTACATGCTGCGATGTGGCAGCAATCCAACCAATCACGTGGATCATTGCCACATTGTGAACTGATCACAATCAGCGATCAGGACCAGCGAGAACGCTGGTAACCTTGGTAAACAACGGGTAACTAAGCAGAGTGCGGCGCTTAGTTACCTGCTGTTTACCATGGTTACCAGCTCCCAGCTCTTGCTGTGCAGTACTAGAAGTTCGTTCATCGTTGGTCTCCCGCTGTCACACGCGGCGATGCCGGCCACCCAGCTGGAGACAAATTATAGATTTATGGACCTGGCCATAAATCTACGATCAACGACTTATCATTGATCGTTAATACGTGTCAAGCACAACGTTGTTTCGACATCGCTGTAACGTCACCAAACCGGTGACGTTCCAATGATATTGTTTACAATATCGTTGTGTTTAATGGGCCCTTAAGATCTCTCTTCAGTGAGAAGAAGAGCAAGGAGTCCTGAAAGTGATGATCCGGCTCCACAGAGCCCTGATCTCACATCATCCAGTCTGTCCTGGAGAATATGAAGAGATGAAGGATTTGCACTACTCTCATGTACAGAAGATCTGTGGTTGGGTCTTCAAGAGGTTTTGAACAACCTTCCTGCCAAATGTGCAAATACCTGACTGTTTGAAGGCAAAGATTGGTAACACCAAATATGGATTTGATTTAGATTTCTCTTTTGTTCATTCGCTTAATACTTTGTTAATTAATAAAAATAAACTATTAACACTTCTATTTTAGCGGCATTTTTTTCGACTCCTTCCAAAAATATTTGAACAGTTCTGAAGTTATTATTATTACCACTGACGTGCTCCAAACAAAATAATTGTGCTTAGTCGTAGTCATCAATCATTGCCATTTGGTTGGAGTACATACAGTAGTACCCACGCAAATTACAAATTTATGATACACTATTAAATACAACAATGGTGAATACCTGAGAAAATATTTACATAAATTAACCTTTCCATGGCAGTGGCTTTATGATAGGATGTTATTGTTAACATGAAGGAAAATGTGTACATATATATTAGCGCAACTTGATAATACACACCCGCAAAATTAGAGCTCTATTTGGTAAAAAGAAGAAGTTTGCTCCCCTATGGCAAGGCGCCACAGGGAGGTACTGCTCCCCAAGCAGAAGGTGTAGTGCACCCCAACACCCATACAGTAGGCCACCTTAGTACAGGGGACTGTATATTTAGTAGGTCTCAGGGGGTGGAGCCTAGGTGAGTGGGAGACCGGGAGTAACAGTTAGTGTAGGCAGACGGTGTAAGACAGCGAGAGGGACAGGTGCGAGGTACCCTGCAGCCGTGACAGGAGGGCGCCTCTTAGGAGAGGGGTGACCCAGACATAGAAAGGGGCCATTCCAGGACTGGTCAGAGTCAGCTGGAAACCTAGGTCATCACCGGTACACCGGAACCGGGGGGATTAGTAACAGTATATCCCTAACCGCTGACCGGCAGGCTGTGGGCCGGACCTAACGGAGCCGCAGCACCCATCAAGCAGTCCAACATCAGTCAGCGCAGCTGGGTTCACGACGCCTTTGAAGCACAGAGACTTTAGGTAAAAGACTCCGAGGACTAGAGACTAGACTCACGAGTGGGAGAACCGAAGGGAAAAGGACCAAGAGTGCCATTAGAAAGACACCTTTGACAGACTTTGGAAAAGCCTCCAAAATCTGCGGCTACAATCCCCGTTAAACCAGACTGACCTGTGTACCTTTTCCACCTGGTGCAATTAAAGAATCGTTTGAGCTGAATTGGCGTCTGTTCTCCTTTCATCGCCACCCAAAGGGCCTCTTCAGCATCACAGAGTTGAGGACTATGACTCCCCTCTTCCACTCCGCTGCCCTGAGGTAAAGCTCCACCTGTGGGGAGCTGTACTATCAAAGCTGCATTCCCATCACCTCAGCGGCCGGCCGCAGCACTGGTGACCCTATTACCAGGTACCACAGGTGGCGTCACGTTACAAATCCCCCATCATCATCACCCCCACCCCGCCACTGAGGGTTCATGGCACGGAACCGGGAACCGACCAGCCCGTGATCCCCACTGAAGTGAACCCCCTCTCCCAGTATCCGAGTACCCCCCTACCCTGTCGACCAACTCAGAAGATGAACAGAAACCTTGCCAATATATAACAAATTTGGTTATGTAACATAGCATCCTGCTTTTTATTTTAGCTCTTTGATATGCACATTCCAAGTGGGAAGATGCAGTAGGTTTACCTACTAATTGGTTTCCACAGAGGATCTGTACCTCTTTTAAGAGCTCTTACCTTCTAAATACCCTTCACTGAAAAAAATCAAGGATTTTTGCTATATCTACCTCCACAAAGAAAAATATTATTGTATATTTGTGATTATTTCGAAGTATAGCTGCCTTTAGAAAGACCACATGGACCAGGGCTCATCCCAAGTGAATGTCTGAACTCTTTAACCAAGGGCAGAACACTACTCAGACAACACAGTGTGAGGGAACCACTAGGGATGAGCGAGTATACTCGCTACTATTCGAAACTGGCCGAATAGTAGAGGTATTCGGGTACTCATACTCTCCGAGTATCTTATCAAGTACTCGGGAGTAGCGAGTTGTCTGACTACTTTCGCAGTGTATCTATAGAGAAAGTACCTAAAAGTGAATAAAAGTTGTTAAAAATAATAAAATTACATACTCACTTGTCCGACGCCTGCATCGGGACCGTCCAGAAGACCTGCGATCACCGGACAAGGACCTGTGACTTCCAGCCAATCAGATGGCCTGTAATGATCTGGCCAATCAGATGGCGACACGTCACAACCACGTGATCGCTAGTGGCCACCTGATTGGCCAGATTGCAAGGTCCTGGCAGTACACCTAGGACCTTGCAATCTGGCCAATCAGGTGGTCGCTAGCGATCACGTGGTTGTGACGTGTCACCATCTGATTGGACAGATCGCTACCGGCCATCTGATTGGATGGAAGTCACAGGTCCTTGTGCGGTGATCGCAGGTCCTCTGGGACGGTCCGGTGCAGGCGTCGGACAGGTGAGTTTATAATTTTGTTATTTTTACCAACTTTTATTCACTTTTAGGGTACTTTCGCAATGTATCTATAGATACACTGTGAAAGTAATCGGACTTGCTATTCTCACAACGAGTGCCGAGTACTGGTACCTACTCGTTGTGAGTATAGCGAGTCTGAATAGTGGGGTACTCGCTCATCTCTAGGAACCACACAATGGTAAGACTTTATTGGATCCCCAACAGTCAAAGACATATAACATAGACTGTGTGCTGAATTATTAGGCAAGTTGTATTGTAGATGAATATTTTTATTATTGATCAACAGCTATGTTCTCAATCAACCAAAAGACTCAAATATCAAAGCTTAATATTTTTGGAAGTTGGAGTGTTTTTTTTTAGATTTGGCTATCTTAGGAGGATATCTGTTTGTGCAGGTAACTATTACTGTGCAGAATTATTAGGCAACTTAATAAAAAACAAATATATTTCCATCTCACTTGTTTATTTTCACCAGGTAAACCAATATAACTGCACAAAAATTAGAAAAAAATTTCTGACATGCAAAACCAAAACCCCTAAAAATTAGTGACCAATATAGCCCCTTTCTTTATGATGACACTCAACAGCCTTCCATCCATAGATTCTGTTTACGATCAACATTGCGTGTAGCAGCCACCACAGCCTCCCTGACACTATTCCGAGAGGTGTACTGTTTTCCTCCCTGTAGATCTCACATTTTATGAGGGACCACAGGTTCTCTATGGGGTTCAGATCAGGTGAATAAGGGGCCATGTCAATATTTTTTTCTTCTTTTAGACCTTTACTGGCCAGCCACCTGTGGAGTAGTTGGATGCATGTGATCGAGCATTGTCCTGCATGAAAATCATGTTTTTCTTTAATGATACCAACTTCTTCCTGTGGCAGTAGGTCTGGGAGTTGAGCTTCACTCCATCCTCAACCCGAAAAGGTCCCACAAGTTCATCTTTGATGATACCAGCCCATACCAGTTTCCCAAACTCCACCTTGCTGGCATCTGAGTCGGAGTTGAGCTGTCTGCCCTTTACTGATCCATCCTCTGGCCCATCCATCTGGCCCATCAAGGGTCACTCTCATTTCATCAGTCCATAAAACCTTTGAAAAATCAGTCTTAAGATATTTCTTGGCCCAGTCTTGACGTTTTATCTTATGTTTCTTGTTCAAGGTGGTCGTTTTTCAGCTTCCTTACCTTGGCCATGTCCCTGAGTATAGCACATCTTGTGCTTTTTGATACTCCAGTAACGTTGCAGCTCTGAAATACGGCAAAACTGGTGGCAATTGGCATCTTGGCAGCTTCACACTCGATTTCCTCAATTCATGGGCAGTTATTTTGCGCCTTTTTTGTCCAACACGCTTCTTGCGATCCTGTTGGCTATTTGCCATGAAATGCTTGATTTTCGGTGATCACGCTTCAAAAGTTTGGCAATTTCAAGACTGCTGCATCCCTCTGCAAGACATCTCACAATTTTGGACTTTCCCGAGCCGTTCAAATCTCTCTTCTGACCCATTTTGCCAAAGGAAAGGAAGTTGCCTAATAATTTAAGCACACCGTATATAGGGTGTTGATGTCATTAGACCAATCCTTTCTAATTACAGAGATGCACATCACCTGTTTACTTAATTGTTAGTTGGCTCTCAAGCCTATACAGCTTGGAGTAGACAACATGTATAAAAAGTATCATGTGATCACAATACTCATTGCCTAATAATTCAGCACACAGTGTATACTAAGCAAGAACATGCAGTGTAACAAGCAAATGAGTCTCACCCTTCCACTGGCTCACCATAGATTAGAATATTCATGCCTTTGAGGATTTCAGGTCAACTACCCCAATCCAGCAGCACACTGCTTTTGGCAGTCACCCATCGAGAAAGGAATAGCAGCAAGCTTAGGAAGCTAACCGAGCACAGCAAACTCTCTAGCCAGGTGACCGAAATTTTCCCAACCTGGGTTTCTTCCAGGTGAATCCTATGATCCTAGACTGAAGTCCTGCTGAATATGATCCATTCTTGGTGCTCCTCTAGTCGAACCAAAGCTCCTAGACTGATGCGGCCATGCAGATTATGAAGACACAATATGATCCTGGCAGCCAGAACCGAGATTCTAGGCTGACGTCCTTTAGCCAATTAACTCCTGGTGACTGAAGCAGGTACTTTTTGTAGCACGGGCCTTAACCTCAGGGTACATTGTGTTCTTACATGATTGGTGGGATAAGGCTATTCTCTTATTGGTTGGCAGTTCAATCCGACTGCAAAATTTTCCTCCAAATGATGCAGACAGAGGAGCAGAGGGAACGGAGGCTCAAGCAGTCTGATAAGAAACAATGACTTAACAAACATGAGTTAACAAACAAAAGAACAACACGTTTGGCCAAATTTAGAACATTAACTCATGACCACATTGAAAAAGGCTGTATCTTCGCACTGTATTGCAACGAAGCAATAGTTACCAAAAGCTATCACTAGAGACACAAATGTTAGTATATTAGTAATATTAATACTAGAAATGGGCAAATTTATTTAAGTGAAACTAAATTATACTTGTATGTTACAAAAGTCAATATTATTATTATTATTTTATTTCTATTTATTTATATAGTGCCATTATGTTCCATGGCTGTTCCATGAGGATAGGGGAGACAAGCACAAGTACATTAAATCTAGACAATCAGGACATACAGGTACAGGAGGGGAGGGGACCCTGTCCACAAGGGCTCACAGTCGTCAAGGGGCGGGTGGGGATACAGTAGGCTGGGGGAGTGTCAGTTACGGGGCGGTCACCTGGGTCTCATGGCAGGTTGTAGGCTTGACGGAATCAGGTGAGTCTTCAGGTGACACTTGAAGCTTCTCAGGGTCGGAGAGTGTCTGACGTGTTGGGGCAGGGAGTTCCAGAGTATGGCAGATGCCCAGGCAAAGTCCTGAACGCGGTTGTGCGAGGAGGAAATGAGGGGGGAGCAGAATATGCATCAAAATGCAGAATTTTTATGAGCTCTGGGAGAATTCAGCAAAATGGTGATCATTTTGTTCAACTGTAGAAGTTGTAAATGTAAAAACAAAACTAATATTCACCGCACCACTCACCTCTCCAGCCGACCTGCTGTTCACTGACCACTGGCCTCATTCTTGGGCTGTCAAGAGCCGCATCTTTAGTGCCTTGTCATCTAGAACAAAACTTCGGGCAGCGATCAGTCCTCAAAGATTCCTGTGGATTGAAAGGTCTCGAAACATCTTGTAGCATTATGTTGCAATGCTATTACAGACAAGTATTTCAGCGGCCTTATTGCATTCTGAACTCCTCTTTCAGATCAAAGACCTTCAAAATTTGGTGAGTTGGTGAATTCCAAACATTTTTTAGATTCACTCATCTCTACTAATTTCATATGTATATAAATGGTAAAAATACATAAATCTTTAGGACCAGCAGATCATTTGAATTGAAGTTATAATCTGGTGTTTACGTCACTTCTAGCAAGGATCACTAAACTATGACTTGCCTACTTTGGACACATCCTATAAAAAGAGAAATCACTGGAGAAGGACATTATGGTAAGAATAATAGAAGCAACAAGGCGAAGAGAAAGACCAGTAACCCAATGGCTTGATACTGTCAAGATAACGGTGGAGGGACCCTGGTGGATCTATCTAGGCTCTCAAAAGATCCATCTTCTTACAGAGCATTTATCCATCAACTCTCACTGGCTCGAGATCGAGCTGAACGCCGATAAATAAATAATAAGTTTACAATGAATGGGATAACAATGAAGTGTGAGTGGGTGATCTGTTTTATTTAAGAACAGTGATGTATCAAAGTCTGATCTTCACAAGATGTTTATGGCAGTGTATCATGGCACGATAAAAAGAGGTTTTTAAAAAATAAAAGTTGTTATTGATTGTTACGCTAAAAAAGGACAAATGGTGGAAATTCAAGACCATTATTATTCTCCCAAAAAGTGGTTGACTAACAATGATCTCCCCAAGAGCAAGGAGTATAATAGTCCACAAAGCACAAAGGAACCCAAGGTAACCTCTAAGTAACTAAAGGTGTCTCTCACATTTTCTAATGTTAATGTTTATGAATAGCGTGACTGGATCTTAGAAAATTCAAATTTACCAAATAACTCTTTTTACTGCGAAATTAAAGTTATTCTCTGATAATGAATGTTTCTATTATGCTCTGGGGTCTCTTCAGATCCCAGAGAATAATAAATATAAAAAGAAAAATAATATATCTTGCTCACCTCACTGCAAAATTTTCCAGCTCCCTATTCCTCTTTTTCCCACTGTTTGGTTCTCCCTGCTTCCATTTCACCAAATATCTGTTCCGGTGTTCATGCATGGCTGGGACTTCCAGTCATGAGAGGTCACTGCAAATGCGACAGAGGCATGGGGAACTGGACAGTGGACATGGCGCAGGGAGTTTTTCATCTTATTAACCTTTTGTTAGCCCTCTACATTTCAGGTAGACATCAAATACACCTGGCTGAATTGGCTGAATTTTTGAGCAGAGTGAATTACAAAAAGTCCCATATTCTCCAAAATGAAGATTTTTTATAAAATCCAAGTAGAATTCAATTCCACTTTAATGGAATGTCCAGTCTTTTTATAAAATGTAAGTGTATATCTAGGCTGCAGAATGCTGACAGTTTGTAATTTCACAACCTCTCTGCCCCCTTTGACCTCACTGCTGCTCCGCCCCCTCTGTGCACTGAGCAGTTAATTCATTCAGCTGCACAGAGGGGGCGGAGCAGCTTGTGAGGTGAAATGGGGCAGAGAGGTTGTAAAGCTGAATGAATGAACTGCTCAGTGCACAGAGGAGGCTGTGAGATGAGAGGAGGCAGAGCGGCTGTGAGGATCAGTTTGCTTCATATCACAATGATGAAGGAGGGCACAGGGAGAGGAGGTGAGCGCACACTGTAGCACTGACAGAGGTCCTCTCCTCAGGGCTGCGGATTCAGCACAGTGTCTAAGAAGGAGATGACCATTCTCATTGCAATGTGGCAGGTTCTATCACAGTGTACATAGGTGTGACGCGAGTCACTACAGAAATAACTAGTCCCAGAAGTGGACAGGTAAGACTAAAATTACAAATAGTAATAATATTATAGTATTACTTACTGGATAAATAAAGGGAGGTCAAACGATCTGAGGTTAGGTCCAGGAAATGGCGCAGTACACAAGGGGTAGTCAGAGACAAAATCCAATTCACAAGCCGGGGTCAGGAAAACCAGAAAGAAAGACAGTTTACAGGGAGCAGAGAAAAGAGTAGTCAGGTCACAGGCAAATGGTCAAAGTCCAAGGAAGGGAATAAACCTAATTTAACCTAATCTAGAGTGACGCATAGATGTGGGAAACTCTTTTAGACTCAGTCCATTAAGAACGTTTCCATTACTAAGTTTTATTGCCTATTAGGAAAACGTTTTATTGTGTTACAGACTATAGGGATTTTGCTAACTTTGTTTTAGATGCTCTTTGTTTTATCATCCATGTCTGTGTACATAGTTTTTGTTATTTGTTCTTTATTTTATTGTAATACCTATGTTAATTTGATAAGCTGTATCTGTTACGCTACTTCTGAACATGGTATAAGATGCATTGTTTGTAATTATGTTAACAGTTATTAAATACATTTAAACAGGGAATAAAGTCAGGCTGGGTCAGGCACAGAGAACAAAGTGATCAGTCTTACACAGGCAGCAACAAGTGTACGATTGACACTGGATGGAGGAGCTAGCATGCTTAAGTAGAGGACTAATCAAGGGAAGTGAACACAAATGATTGCAGCACAGACCCAGCACAACCAAAACAGACTGACAGCTTCAACACAATAGTAACATAGCAGACAAGGACACTGTGGAGATCGTGAAAATAAGGGAACAGAGTTTGGAGGGGGCTGGCACACTAAGACTGGAGGGGAGGGGACAGCTTGGGACTGGGAGGGCAGGCAAGCTAGAGACTGGAGGGGGACAGGCATTCTATGGAGACTGGGAGTGGGCATGCTGAGAATGAAAAGGAGGCGGACACGCTGGGTACTGTAGGGTGCAGAAATGCCGAGAGTGAGGAGGTGGACATACTGAGACTAGAGGGGGCAGGCATGCTGAGATTGGAAAGGGTGGCATACTGAGACTAGAGGGGGGGGCATGCTGAGACTGGGGGGCGGGCCTGCAGAGACTGGGAGGGCTTGTTGCAGTCTGGGGTGTGTTTGTAAGAGAGTGGGTGGAAAGGACAAGTTGTGACGTTTTCACCCGAGCTCCAAAACAAACTCACCCCTTGTCGGTCCCCTCTACACACAGGAAAGTGATATCTAGGTAACTCTGCAAAGTGTTGACAGGGTGTAAATTACAAAATTGGCTCACAGCACCATAGACACTATGAACTTTATGGGCATATTTCTCTGTATGAATTGATATGATGTGGGATCGGTGTATATTCTAAGGGAAAGATAAGGTACTTGTCCAAATAATAATCTCTTGGGGCATTTTAAATGGTGGAACGATGATATATATATATATATATATTTATTGATGGTGTTGAATTTTGATTGGTTATGGTTAATGAGGGGGTTGGTTTAGTCCTATTTAAGGGGGGTTTTCAACATTGTGTAATGTGCTTGAGAAAGATCCTCAGGGATCGAAACGTTGCATGGGAGGCAGAATAAAATAAAGATTTGATACAGTCACCAACTTGTGGGTGCTGTCCTTTTTCATTTTGAGGGTGTACATTACAAACTGTCAGCATTCTGCTGACAAGATATACACTTAGATTTTATAAAAAGCCTGGACAACCCTTTAACCCATTTTCTATTGATGAGTCTGCAATCATGAGGACTCTAAGCAACAGTGGTGTGCATGGCAGGATTGCAATAAAAAAGCACTGCTGTCCAAAAAGAACATTTCTACCCACCTCCCACCTGCAGTTTGCAAAAGATAACCTGGATAGAAGGCTAGTGGCACAAAAGTATAAAGAAGATGAGAAGAAAAAAGATTTTTATACAACTGTTCTGTTTTTTTGCAGAAGGATAAAAACATTGGATTGGAGCATAAAAAACGTATAACATCTGTCAGACATGGAGGTGAGAGTGTCATGATTTGGACCTGTTTTGCTGCATCTGGGCCAGATTGGCTGCCATAATTGATGAAATAATGAATTCTGGAAAATGTCATCATAACATCATTCCATGATCTGAATCTCAAAAGAACTTGGGTCTTTTGTGGAACAAACCAAAGCACATACGGTAAGTCATCCTACAAATAAATGGTTAAAGAAAAGGTAAAATTTTGGTAAGCTATTTTTTGAAAACTTCTGATCTTCATCCTATACAAATGTTATGGTAGGACCTATATGAAGGATTGGGCTAAAATTCCTCTAAGCTGATGTGCAGGACTAATCAATAATAACCTGAAACATTTAGGTATTCAAAGGTCACGCCAGAGACTGAAAGCGAGGGTTCACATACTTATGTCAATCAAAGACATCTGAAATAGGATCATTACTTAATTCATGAAAATGTCAAATACTAGATTTTCTGACTCAGTTTGCTCTCTTCATCTTTTAGGACTGATGTTGTTCCAGGTTCCCTCAATATGAAGCGACGACACCGGAAGTCAATGAATAGTTTTGGGCAAATCAACAATGAAGTCACTGGACAAGGTCTTCAAATCAAAGAACATTTCACTGGTGATGAAGACACGGCTCTTACATAGTCTGGTCTGTTCTGTAGTGACATATGGAAGTGACACCTTGATGATGGAGGAACAAGAAAGAAGATTTAATGACTTGGAAATGCGGTGCTGGAAAAGGATATTATCAATACCATGGATGGCTAGAAGAACAAATAAATCAACTACTGGAACAAATCAAGGCAGGTATGTCATTTGAAGCAACGATCACTAAGCTACGACTTGCTATTTGGGCACATCATTCTAAGGGAGAAATTACTAGAAGGACATTATGGTCGGAAGAATAGAAGGACCAAGGCAAAGAGGAAGACAAGCAACCCGATGCATACTGTCCAGATAAGGGCAGAGAAGCCCCTGGTGGACTATCTAGGTTGCACAAAATCAATCTTTCTACAGAGGATTCATCAATCGACCCATGGCTCGAGATCGAGCTGAAGGCTGATTAATAATAAAATAAAAATAGTTTGGGGTTAAGTTCATGCCGGTTTATGGAACATTTTTAAGGGTTTACAATTTAATCATATTTAAAGTTAGATTCTTGAGTTAGTTTAGTTTTCATTACTATGTAAAATCTCTGTTTTTTCATGCTTTCACATGTCTTCCTTCTTATTCAACTTTTCAGTTTTTCCTACTAAACAATCTGGAAGGTGGAAGAATGAGAAATAATTAGTAGAGGTTGACCACAAGGTCTCCATCTGTTGCAATGCCATTATAGTCATGAAAATTCTCTATTCTTAGAGCCTAGATACTCCAGAAATGAATTGATTAGTTGCATCATATATAGTTAAAACATCTAAAAAGACCTAAATCATTAAATAACAACTTGTGATGGATGATGTTGTGGTCATAACAAGTGGTATGGGAATTCACATCACTAAGTGTTCTTGCCAGGACTTCTTTTTTAGTTATATTATATTAATGGAGTTAAAATTCCAGTAAAGTTTTTCTCAGAATTGGAAGTTTAAGTTCCCTCTAGGATATACACTAGAGTGATAAAGTAGAAGACCACCCAAAATTATTCTTGGCATTTCCTGTTGTGTTCTTTCCAAAACTTAAAAAAGGACAGAAAAATGAATGGATATTGGAAAGTAGATAAAATACCGAACACTAAAAACTAGTCAAATTAAAATATTCTGACCCAATTCTAAGATGTATTCCAACTGTGGACTTCCTCATAGCACATATTATTGTATTTTATACATATTATTATATACATATTTATTTATATTTATACCACTTGATCGCCACCGGCCATCTGATTGGCCATCAGATGTTCTCACACATAGATGGCCTGCCAGGACCTTAAGTCTGATGGCCTATCAGATGGCCGGTAGCAATCAGGTGGTGTGTTACATCACACACCACCTCTATCGCTACCAGCCACCTGATTGGCCATCAGATGTTCATGGCCGAAAGTATTGGCACCCAGTCAGAAAATAAGTATTTCTCCCAGAAAAGAATCTGCAATTACACATGTTTTGTTATACACAGGTTTATTTCTTTTGTGTGTATCACAAAAAAAGTGAAAAAAGGCAAACTGGACAAAATTTCGCATAAAACTTGAAAAATGGGCCAGATAAAATTGTTGGCACCTATTTTTAATATTTGGTTGCACAGACTTTGCTAATAAAAATACTGCAATCAATTGCTCCCTATAACCTCCACAAGCTTCTTCTCTCCTGGGATTTTGGCCTCTTCTTTATAATCTGCTCCCGGTCTCTCATATTTGAGGCGTCTTCTCTTCTCCCAACAGCACTTTTCAGATCCCTCCACAGGTGATCCATAGGATTTAGATCTCGGACTCATTACTGCCTCTTCAGATCTCTGCAGTGCTTTATTTCCATCCTTTTCTGAGTCTTCTTGATGTTTGGAGTCATTTTCCTTCTGGAAGACCCCTGACCTAGGACGCACACCCAGCTTTCTGACACTGGGCCACCCAAAATATTTTGGTAAACTTCAGATTTTATGATGTCTTGCACACAGTTAAAATTAGAGATAACCCCGCCTCAATAACATGAGAAATGAACTTGAGATGAAGTTTTACCCTTTTAGATTGTTTA